>JAVSCE010005881.1:0-28270 GCA_032199065.1 Smutsia gigantea | reverse complement strand
TTCCTTCGGTAGGTTTATTCCTAGGTATTTTATTCTTTTTGATGCAATTGTGAATGGAATTGTTTTCCTGATTTCTCCTTCTGTTAGTTCATCATTAGTGTATAGGAAGGCAACAGATTTCTGTGTGTTAATTTTGTATCCTGCAACGTTGCTGAATTCAGATATTAGTTCTAGTAGTTTTGGAATGGAGTCTTTAGGGTTTTTTATCTACAGTATCATGTCATCTGCAAATAGTGACGATTTGACTTCTTCTTTACCAATCTGGATGCTTTGTATGTCTTTGTTTTGTCTGATTGCTGTGGCTAGGACCTACAGTACTATGTTGAATAACAGTGGAGAGAGTGGGCATACCTGTCTTGTTTCCGATCTTAGATGAAAAGCTTTCAGCGTCTCGCCGTTAAGTATGATGTTAGCTGTGGGTTTGTCATATATAGTCTTTATGATGTTGAGGTACTTGCCGTCTATACCCATTTTGTTGAGAGTTTTAATCAGGAATCGATGCTGAATTTTGTCAAATGCTTTTTCAGCATATATGGAGATGATCATGTGGTTTTTGTTCTTCTTTTTGTTGATGTGGTGGATGATGTTGATGGATTTTCGAATGTTGTACCATCCTTGCATCTGTGGGATGAATCCCACTTGATCATGGTGTATTATCCTCTTGATGTATTTTTGAATTCGGTTTGCTAATATTTTGTTGAGTATTTTTGCATCTACGTTCATCAGGGATATTGGTCTGTAATTTTCTTTTTTGGTGAGGTCTTTGCCCGGTTTTGGTATTAGAGTGATGCTGGCTTCATAGAATGAGTTTGGAAGTATTCCCTCCTCTTCTATTTTTTGGAAAACTTTAAGGAGAATCGGTGTTATTTCTTCTCTATATGTCTGGTAGAATTCAGAGGTGAATCCATCAGGCCCGGGGGTTTTGTTCTTGGGTAGTTTTTTGATTACCAATTCGATTTCGTCACTGGTGATTGGTCTGTTTAGTTTTTCTGTTTCTTGCTTGGTCAGTCTTGGAAGGTTGTATTTTTCTAAGAAGTTGTCCATTTCTTCTATGTTTTCCAGCTTGTTAGCATATAGATTCTCATAATATTCTCTTATGATTCTTTGTATTTCTGTGGGGTCCGTCGTGATTTTTCCTTTCTCATTTCTGATTGTGTTTATGTGTGTAGATTCTCTTTTTCTCTTAATGAGTCTGGCTAGGGGTTTATCTATTTTGTTTATTTTTTCAAAGAACCAGCTCTTGGTTTTATTGATTTTTTCTATTGTTTTATTCTTCTCAATTTTATTTATTTCTTCTCTAATCTTTATTATGTCCCTCCTTCTGGTGACTTTGGGCCTCATTTGTTCTTCTTTTTCCAATTTCTGTAACTGTGTCTTTAGACTATTCATTTGGGAATGTTCTTCCTTCTTTAAATAGGCCTGGATTGCAATATACTTTCCTCTTAGAACTGCCTTTGCTGCGTCCCACAGAAGTTGTGGCTTTGTGTTGTTGTTGTCATTAGTCTCCATATATTCTTTGATTTCTGTTTTGATTTGGTCTTTAACCCATTGATTAATTAGGAGAGTGTTGTTAAGTCTCCATGTATTTGCGAGCCTTTTTGGTTTCTTTCTAAAATTTATTTCTAGTTTGATACCTTGGTGATCTGAGAAGTTGGTTGGTAGGATTTCAATATTTTTGAAATTACTGAGGTTCTTTTTGTGGCCTAGTATTTGGTCTATTCTAGAAAATGTTCCATGTGCACTTGAGAAGAATGTGTATCCTGTTGCTTTTGGGTGTAGAGTTCTGTAGATGTCTGTTAGGTCCATCTGTTCTAGTGTGTTGTTCAGTGCCTCTGTGTCTTTACTTATTTTCTGTCTGGTTGATCTGTCCTCTGGAGTGAGTGGTGTGTTGAAGTCTCCTAAGATGAATGCATTGCTGTCTATTTCCTCCTTTAATTCTGTTAGTATTTGTCTCACATATGCTGGCGCTCCTGTGTTGGGTGCATATATATTTATAATGGTTATATCTTCTTGTTGGACTGACCCCTTTATCATTATGTAATGTCCTTCTTTATCTTTTGCTACTTTCCTTGTTTTGAAGTCTATTTTGTCTGATACAAGTACTGCAACACCTGCTTTTTTCTCTTTGTTGTTTGCATGAAATATCTTGTTCCATCCCTTCACTTTTAGTCTGTGTATATCTTTGGATTTGAGGTGAGTTTCTTGTAGGCAGCATATAGATGGGTCTTGCTTTTTTATCCATTCTGTTACTCTGTGTCTTTTGATTGGTGCATTCAGTCCATTTACATTTAGGGTGATTATTGATAGATATGTACTTATTGCCATTGCTGGCTTTAGATTTGTGGTTACCAAGGGTTCAATGGTTGCTTCTTTACTATCTAACAATCTAACTTAACTTTCTTGTTAAGTTATTGTAAACACAGTCTAATGTTTCTTTATTTCTCTCCCTTCTTATTCCTCGTCCTCCATTCTTTCTGTAATAGGTGTTTATTCTTTGCCTTTAGTTAGTATTTGGATGGTCTGCTTTCTTTGCTATGATTTTCTTTTCTCTGGTGACATCTTTTTAGCCTTAGGTGTACTTCCATCTAGAGCAGTCCATTTAAGATATCCTGCAGTGGTGGTTTATGAGAGGCAAACTCTCTCAACTTTCGTTTGTCTGGAAATTGTTTAATTCCTCCATCATATTTAAATGATAATCGTGCTGGATACAATATTCTTGGTTCGAGCCCCTTCTGTTTTATAACGTTAAATATATCATGCCATTCTCTTCTGGCCTGTAAGGTTTCTGTTGAGAAGTCTGATGATAGTCTGATGGGTTTTCCTTTGTAGGTGACCTTTTTTCTCTCTCTAGCTGCCTTTAATACCCTGTCTTTATCTTTGATCTTTGCCATGTTAATTATTATGTGTCTTGGTGTTGTCTTCCTTGGGTCCCTTGTGTTGGGAGATCTATGAGCTTCAGTGGACTGCGAGACTACTTCCTTCCCCAGCGTGGGAAAGTTTTCAGCAATTATTTCTTCAAAGACACTTTCTATCCCTTTTTCTCTCTCTTCTTCCTCTGGTACTCTTATAATGCGAATATTGTTCCGTTTGGATTGGTCACACAGTTCTCTTAATATTCTTTCATTCCTAGAAATCCTTTTATCTCTCTCTGCCTCAGCTGCTCTGTACTCCTGTTCTCTGTTTTCTATTCCATTAACAGTCTCTTGCATCTCATCCATTCTGCTGTTAAGCCCGTCGATCGCTTGTCTGATTTCTGCATTGTCTTTCCTCAGTTCCCTCACTTCCTCCCTCAGCTCTTGCACATTTCTCTGTAGGTCCATCAGCATGGTTATGACTTTTATTCTGAATTCTTTTTCAGGAAGACTGTGCATTACCATCCCTTCAGACTCCCTCTCTGGGGTTGTCTGGTTGATTTTGGTCTGAATCATATTCCTCTGTCTTTTCATGGCTATAGAATTGGTCACTGATAGTTGCCATGTATATCAGCTGGGCTCTTTAAGACCGCCTCTTGGTGTGCCGAGTCCTCTCGGGTTAGCTGCACGCTGTGCGCTTTCCTGTGTATTCTCGTCTCTCTTTTAGAAATAGATGTATCTGCTGTGTTTTCGTAGATAAATATAGTGTTGGGAGGAGATTTCTGCCGCCCTGCTCACACCGCCATCTTCCTGGAAGTCTCCCCAGTTTAAGTTTTAAGAATTTAAATATTGTTTTCTCCCTCATATAGGTCCAGTGCAGTTATTCTTTTACTAATTTTACATATAGGCATTTACTTGATATACTGTGTTTGTTTTTTTCCTAACCTTTATCTTAAAAACATATATTTTCTGAAAGGTTGGAAATATATATGATTGACCCTTGAACAACACTGCTTTGAACTACACGGTTCCACTTACATGTGGATTTTTTTCAGTAAATATATTGGAATTTTTTTTGAGATTTGTGACAATTTGTAAAACCATTTTCTTTTCTCAAGTTCAATGTGAGAATACAACATATAATACATAAAACATACAAAATGTGTGTTAATCGACTCTCTGTGTTATCACAAAAGCTTCCAGTCAACAGTAGGCTATTAGTAGTTAGGTGTTTGGAGAGTCAGAAGTTATACATGGATTTCCAACTGCCTAGGGTTGGGTTTGGAGGGTGTTGGTGCCCCTGAGCCCCACATTATTCAAAGGTCAACTGTATAGTCAAACTAACATTTCTATACCTTTCACTTAAATTTATTAATGGTTATCTTGGCCACATTTGTGTTATCTTTTTGATAATCTCTTTTTTTCCTGAGCCATTTGAAAGTATGTTGTACCCCTGAATACTTTAGTTCGCATCTCATATGTAAGGACATTATCTTACATACCCAAAAAGATTTTCTCTTTTTATATGTGGGGATGTTCAGTTTCCCATGGATCTTGTAATTATGAGGTGCCATATGAATTTATTATGTGCTTTGTGAAGACTAGATTTCTGGCAACTACAAATAAGGACCAGAAAATAGAATGCTGTTTGTATGCTTTAATGTATAGGTAAAATGATGTAACAGTAGAGACAGAAGGAAGCATTGACAGAATAAAACTATACTGCACAATGGAGCTATTTTATGTAGGAACAATAGCACAATAACATAATAGGCTAGAGTTCATCACATCAGTATGACTTGTTATGATAAAGATGTTAATAAGGATGAATCTGGCTCAAGAAGATGTTAGAGGAGAAAAATCAATTATAGTCAAAATGGAAAGATATTGGCACATAGGTTCACTTCAGTTATTTAAAAATTTTGCTCAGTAGAAGCTAGTAGAAGCTTTTTCCCACCAATGTCAAATTACTAACATCTTACTGTACTTCAGGTTAAATGTATTTCATTTTCTGCATTATGGAGTAACAGATATGTTTCTCCACTGTTAGAGACTTAAGAACATCTGGTAGTATTCTTTTCCTTTCAGAATATAATAAATAAATAATGATAAAAGGAGTTACAGATTGCTATCCTTTATTTTGCCTGTATGAGTAATATATCAGAGTGATACAAGAAGCTGCATGATTATATTCGGGACAACAACAAAATGTTATTTTCATCAGTGTTCTGTTTTTTCCCCCAGATTTGTAGACTGTGTTTCCTTTTGTACAGATCTATTTCATATAAATAAAGTATTTGAGTTAGAGGAAGAAAATAGTCTATATTGGGCTACAAACAAACCTTTAAAAAAAGTTGCTTTTTGTGGTTGTACTTACACATTAGTTGCTTTAGCAACCCTGAATAAGGTGATGACTCCCCTATTTGTATCTGTAGCCCAGACTTCTCCCTAGAATTCCAGATTCCTGTATCCCAGCTACATCTCCAGTTAGATGTCTAGTGCGCATCTCAAAGTTAACATGTCTAAAACCAAACCTCTGATTGCCCTTACCTCCAGCGTTTTCTGTAGTCTTTTTCCATCTCAGTAAATGGCAGCTCCATTATTCAGTTGCTCAGGCCAAAAACTGAGTTATTGATTCCTCTTTTTCTCACACTGTGCATGTAGTCCTTCAGCAAATCATGTTAGCTCCTCCTTGAGAATATATGCAGATTTTGACTACTTTTCACTAACTCCACTGCTACTGCCCTGATTGATACAACCCAACATCCATCTCATTTTAATTTTTAAAACCTGACTGTTCTCCCTGTTCAAACTAGTCAGTATGATCCTGTTCAAAAGTTACTTCTTTGGTTAAAAGCATCCATTGGCAAATTGTATACTTTAAAATGTTTAAAATGCTGGGTTTTATGTTATTTGATTTGTACCTCAATAAAAGGATGGCAAAAATAAATTAATTAATTTAAAAAGCCCCATTCAGTGGCTTACTATTTTAAGTAAAGCCAAAGTGCGTATAGTATCTGGTAAGGCCCCACATGACGTACATGCACACTTATCCCCCTAGTGACTCTACCGTTCTCCCCCCTTGTTTGTTTCTGCTTCAGCCACACAGAGCTCTTTAAAAAATGCCAAGCTTGCTGCTGTATCAGTGGATTTGCACTTGCTGATCCTTTTATATGGAACACTTCCTCCCCTAGATTGCTGTATTATCTATCCTTTTTATATTTTAGGTTAAAACATTTTTTTTAAATAGTGGTAAAAATACACATAACGTAAAATTTACCATTGTGATCATTTTTAAGTTTGCAGCTCAGTAGTGTTACATACAGTGGCCTCTTCTTATCTGCAGTTTCACTTTCTATGGTTTCTGTTACCCACCGTCAGTCATGATCTTCTTGACACATGGTCAGAAGGTCAGTCGTAGCCTAATGCTGTGTCACAATGCCTATGTCATTCACCTCAGTTCATCTCATTGTGTAGACATTTTATCACCTCACATCATTATGAGAAGGGAGAGTACATACAATAAGATATTTTGAGAGAGACCACATTTATATAAATGTTGTTATAATCCTTTCATTAATTATTATCTTCCTGTGCCTTAATAAAGTAAATTTTATAATATGTATGTGTAGGAAAAAACAATAGCATATATAGGGTTCAGTACTATCTGCAGTTTCAGGCATCCCCAGGGCATCTTGGAACATAGCTCCCATGGATAAGAGGGGACTGCTGTACATTTACACTGTTAAATGATATTAGTGTTAAATGTTAGGGAGCTCTTCTGATTACCTCATAATAAAAATACCAAGCCCTTCCTTGTTACTCTCTGTTTACCATGTTATAACACTCTCCGAGCAATCTGAAATATTTACTTGTTTATTGTCTCTCTGCCTTCTCTAGAATAAAGCTTTGTGAGGTTAGTAATTTTGTTTTATCCACTGCTGTATTCCCAGCATCTAAAGTTATGCCTAGCATATAATAAGTATCCATTATATATATATTGAGTGAATAGATGAATGATTCCTTAACTAAATAATTTCACTTTTTATTAATTACATAAGAATTCCAGTTTCTAAGAGTATGCCTGGAAAAAAAGCCTTGAAAGTTTCTAATTAGTCTTTTTATTTTGTCTTTAAAAGTGGCATTACACTACCATTTTTGTTAGTGTATGGGTTTTGCTGATTGAGTATTTTTATATGCCCTGTTAATTAAAAAGTTACATAAGTTGAATGAGTTGGAATTTTCCCTATAAAAACTAAGTTGCTTTTTCTCAACTACTACGTGTTCCTATTTTTTTTAATTTACATTTTTATTTTTATTTATTTATTTTTTTATATATAATTTAAAGTTATTTTTTTAGAGCATTTAGGAGTTGTCATTCACTGCAAAACTTAGACTAAGAGGGGAAATGTCTTCATGGTTATCTGATTATAACCAACAAAACTTGTAAACTTTACTGTTTTATTAAGATGAAACTTTTAAACCCATTTTCATTTTGGGGTAAATTTAGAATCACAGAATGCTAGAGCTGGAAGGAAGTTTTATAGTCTTGGTGGCTCACCTAATCTGTCTGTGCCTTAACATTAATTGTACTTGTCCTATGTGATTGTTATGAGGGTTAAATGGGATAATATATGCATTAATTAATATAGCCATAATTCACTGAATTTTTGCCAACTATGTATTGTACACTATGCTAGGCCCTTTATAATATAAATTTATTTAATCCATGTAACATCATCTTAGGTATGAGTATTGCTATTTCACCTATTTTACAGATGGGGAAGTTGAGGCAGTGAGGTAAGTAACTTGTTCAAGATCATGCAACTAGTAAGTGGCAAAGCTGGGATTCTAACTCATGAAGTTTAGCTCTACTTATAAATAAAGATAATGTTTGCTAAACTGTTGGGACATAAAGTAAGATATATTGACCATGTTCTTCAGTAGTTATTGAAAAACTAGTTATTGAAAAACTCTGTCCAGAAAATCATACAAAATGGTGATGAAAGCTGCATGGGTAATTCACTTGCAGCATCAGTAGAGGATTTTTAAAAAACTTAATCGGTGAATAGATCTATGATAATTTTATTTTTAATGAATTACATTTTACAAGTACTAGGCCTGTTAGATACTTATTGGCTGAGTATCATATGATCACAATTTTTCTGGTGATTGATTTATGGCTCTTTCATCAGCAAGGTATAGGCTGCTTTCTTTTAAATACAAACAAAGTTCTAAATTTTCATGAAACATTGAATGGATTCATTAATTCTTACAGCTTATATTTACTGAGCACCAATTTTCTGTCTGACTCTTTTCTAGGTGCTGAGGATACATCACTGAACAAAGCAAGGTCTTTGTTTTCGTGGAACTAATATCCTAGTCGTGGAGGGATATATGTCAATAAAAAAATAATATGAAGAAAAATAAAACAGGATATTAGAATGAGAATGACTGGGACATACACTTTTAGATAAGGTAATCAGAGAAAGCTTCTGAGGAAATGTAGTAGATACTTGGATGAAGTATGGCAGCCCACCCTGCTTTAGGGTAAGATGTTCCAGGCAGAGGGATGGTAAGGAGGCTAATGTGGATGTAGCACACAAAGTAAGGGCAGAGTGGTAGATGATAAGGAGAGACAGATAAGGTGAGAGTGGAGTTGGGGAACACAGCCCCTTATAAAGATCATGTTCAGCCTTGTAGGTCTTGTAAGGTTAGGACTTTGAGCAGTTGGGAAACCTTTGGAAGGGTTGGAGCAGAGCAAGTGATACAATATGACCTTACTTGAACATTATTCTGGCTTCTGTATGAAAAAGAGACTGTAGGATGGCAAGAATGGAAGCAAAGAGACCAGTTATTTGTCATGGCTTTTGGCTGTCTAGGAAGGTTTGAACCTTGCTGTGTTTTTGGCAGATTTTCAGCCTTTACGAATTCCATCTCCCTAATTGAGATTCCTAGCCTTTCATTTGCAGGTAGCACATAGCATATATACTACTTTTGTGAACTAGGCTCCTCTAACCCCAAGCATCTCTGGAGACCTGGTTTTGAAATGAGTAGACATACTTGCTTGTATAGTTTTTTTTTTTAATTAAGGTTTCATTGATATACAATCTTAGGAAGGTTTCACATGAGCAACATTGTGGTTACTACATTCACCCATATTAACAAGTCCCCCCTACCCCATTGCTCACTGTCTGTCAGCATAATAAGATGCTATAGTCACTACCTGTCTTCTCTGTGCTATACTGCCTTCCAAGTGACACCCCTACGTTATCTGTGTTAATCGTAATGCTGCTTAATCCCCTTTTCCCACCTTCCACACCCATCCTCCCAACCCCTCTCCTATTTGGTAACTGCTAGTCCCTTCTTGGAGTCTGTGAGTCTGCTGCTGTTTTGTTCCTTCAGTTTTTCTTTGTTGTTATACTCCACAAATGGGTAAAATCATGTGGTACTTGTCTTTCTCGGCCTGGCTTATTTGACTGAGCATAATACCCTCCAGCTCCATCCATGTTGTTGAAATGGTAGGATTTGTTTTCTTATAGCTGAATAATATTCCATTGTATATGTACCACATCTTCTTTATCCATTCATCTATTGATGAACACTTAGGTTCCTTCCATATCTTGGCTATTGTAAATGGTGCTGCAATAAACATAGAGGTGCACTTATCTTTTTGAATCTGTGATCTTGTTTTCTTTGGGTAAATTCCTAGGAGTGGAATTCCCGGGTCAAATGGTATTTCTGTTTTTCGTTTTTTGAGGAACCTCCATGTTGCTTTCCACAATGGTCGAAATAATTTAAATTCCCACAACAGTGTAGGAGGGTTCCCCTTTCTCTGCATCCTCGCCACTTTTGTTGTTCCTTGTCTTTTGGATGTTGGCCAACCTAACTGGTGTGAGGTGATATCTCTTTGTGGTTTTACTTTGCATTTTCCTGATGATTAGCGATGTGGAGCATCTTTTCATGTACCTGTTGGCCATCTGAATTTCTTCTTTAGAGAAGTGTCTGTTCAGATCTTCCACCCTTTTTTAAATAGGGATATTTGCTTTTTGAGTGTTGAGGCATTTGAGTTCTTTATATATTTTGGATGTTAACCCGATATCTGATATGTTGTTTACGAATATATTCTTCCATACTGTGGGATGTCTTTTTGTTTTACTGATGGTATCTTTTGCTGTACAGAAGCTTTTTAGTTTGATGTAGTCCAATTTGTTCATTTTTGCTTTTCTTTCCGTTGCCCGAGGAGATGTGTTGAGGACAAAGTTGCTCATGTTTGTATTCAAGAGATTTTTGCCTATGTTTTCTTCTAAGAGTTTTATGGTTTCATGACTTACATTCAGGTCATTGATCCATTTCAATTTTACTTTTGTGTATGGAGTTAGACAGTAATATGTTTCATTCTCTTACATACAGCTGTCCAGTTTTGCCAACACCAGTTGTTGAAGAGGCTGTTATTTCCCCACTGTATATCCATGGCTCCTTTATTGTATATTAATTGGCCATATATGTGTGGGTTTATGTCTGGGCTCTCTATTCTATTCCAGTGATCTATGGGTCTGTTCTTGTGCCAAAACCAAGTTGCCCTGATTACTGTGGCTTTGTAGGAGAGCTTGATGTTGGGGAGTGTAATAACCCCAGCTTTATTCTTCCTTCTCAGCATTGCTTTGGCTATGTAAGGTCTTTTGTGGTTCCATGTGAATTTTAGACCTATTTGTTCTAGTTCGTTGAAGAATGCTGTTAGAATTTTGATAGGGATTGCATTGAATCTGTACATTGCTTTAGGCAGGATGGCCATTTTGACAATATTAACTCTTCCTATCCATGAGCACAGGATGTATTTCCATTTATTGGTATCTTTTTTGATTTCTCTCATGAGTGTCTTGTAGTTTTCAGGGTATAGGTCTTTCACATCCTTTGTTAGGTTATTCCTAGGTATTTTATTCTTTTTGATGCAATTGTAAATGAAATTGTTTTCCTGATTCCTCTTTCTGCTAGTTCATCCTTAGTATATAGGAATGAAACAGGTTTCTGTGTATTAATTTTGTATCCTGCAACTTTGCTGAATTCCATTACTAGTTATAGTAGTTTTGGAGTGTATCCTTTAGGGTTTTTTATGTGTAATATCATGTCATCTGCAAACAGTGACAGTTTAACTTCCTCCTTACCAATCTGGATGCTTTTTATTTCTTTGTGTTGTCTGATTGCCGTGGCTAGGACCTCCAGAACTATGTTGAATAGAAGTGGGGAGAGTGGGCATCCCTATCTTCTTCCCCATCTTAGTTGAAAAGCTTTCAGCTTCCCACTGTTAAGTATGATGTTGGCTGTGGGTTTGTCGTATAGAGCCTTTATTATGTTGAGGAACTTGCCCTCTATACCCATTTTGTTGAGAGTTTTTATCATGAATGCATGTTGAATTTTGTCAGATGCTTTTTCAGCTTCTGTGGAGATGATCATGTGGTTTTTGTCCTTCTTTTTGTTCATGTAGTGGATGATGTTAATGGATTTTCGAATGTTGTACCATCCTTGCATCCCTAGGATGAATCCCACTTGATCATGATGGATGATCTTTTTGATGTATTTTTGAATTCGGTTTGCTCATATTTTGTTGAGTATTTTTGCATCTGTGTTCATCAGGGTATTGGTCTGTAATTTTCTTTTTTTGTGTTGTCTGCCTGGTTTTAATATTGGAGTGATGCTGGCTTCATAGAATGAGTTTGGAAATATTCTCTCCTCTTCTACTTTTTGGAAAACTTCAAGGAGGATGGGTATTAGGTCTTCTCTAAATGTTTGATAAAATTCAGTGGTGGAGCCGTCTGGTTCAGGGATTTTCTTCTTAGGTAGTTTTTTGATTACCAGTTCAATTTCCTTGCTGGTAATTGGTCTATTCAGATTTTCTGTCTCTTCTTGGGTCAGCCTTGGAAGGTTATATTTTTCTAGAAAGTTGTCCATTTCTTCTAGGTTATCCAATTTGTTAGCGTATAAATTTTCATAGTATTCTGTCATAATTCTTTGTGTTTCTGTAGTGTGCATGGTGATTTTTCCTTTCTCATTTCTGATTCTGTTTATGCATGTAGACTCTGTTTTTCTTGATAAGTCTGGCTAGGGTTTTATCTATTTTGTTAATTTTCTCAGGAAACCAGCTTCTGCTTTCCCTGATTCTATTGTTTTCTTCTTCTCAATTTTATTTATTTCTGTTCTGATCTTTATTATGTCTCCCCTTCTACTGACTTTGGGCCTTATTTGTTCTTCTTTTTCTAATTATATTAATTTTGAGTTTAGACTGTTCATTTGGGATTGTTCTTCTTTGTTAATATAAGCTTGTATTGTTATATACTGTGCTTGGAGAAGTTTTGCCAGTGGTGTGTGTCTTTCAGACAGGTGTAACATATTTTTTTCCTAGTTGTTTTAAAGTTATGTTTCTGGTACAAAAGTTGTATTGGTGAAGCTGGGCACTCTTGGTGCTTTTTTTTCCACTAGATATTTTAGGGGGAATTATGGTGTCTACTACTGTCTTCTGGGAATACCTTGATAGTTTTGAGAAAGATGAAAGTGGGGAGTGTCACATTATTGTTGTCCTGTAATAGAATACTTCTTCAAATAAGATAATATATTGGAAGAATGAGAATTGAGTAAGATCATGATGGAGAATCTTTAGTATTTATGGAAAAATGTTTAGGTTCTAGGTTTTCTGTGTAGGATTTGCATGTTGGTTAAAAAACACGAAGTCTTGGATTCCTATTTGTGTTTGGTGTTAATTTGCCTGATTCATGATTTCTTTTGGTTCAAGCTTTCTATTATAGAAGCAATGATATTGTTAGTACCAAGGTGTGTTTGTGTGTTAAAAAATTTTGTTTATTTATTTATTTATTGGTGGAACCTGGGAGAGCCTATCAAGCAATAAGGATCAGGAATAAAGTAGTTGATTAGGAATTGGAGTAGACAAGTGGGCACTTTGAAGCTAGGGAATTAGGTAGGTTAGAGGCCAATGTCTGTTCAGTTAGACTTGAGGAGATGAGTGAATATTTAACTGCGTCAGTGACATTTGGTGATAGATCTGCATTCTGTCCCTACTTTTTGCTAAACTATAGGAACAAATCTCAGTTGAATAGGTCCAGACTCTGCATGTGGGAACAGGCAATTTTGTGGAATCTGACTAAGTTAAGTAATGCAAGGGTTGGAGATTGGCATGGGCTCCTGTGGAGTAAACTGTGCCATTTTCAGTCACTAGCTGTAGAAATCAAGGGTATACATATATATTTTTTGATCTATAAAAAGTACATTCTTTTTTAGTATTTCATTACATGCTTTCCACATCTTAGGGGTAGATGTCAGTTTAGGTTTTGAAACCTTGCCTTGCCTTGTGCTGTATTTGGAAAATTTTTTTCTTTTCACTGTTTTGTAGTCACATCAGAAAGGTGAATGGTGACTTACTTTGTTTATGATGAGGGTGATATGGAGTTGTAGAAAATCGTGAAGTCATTGAAACCAAAATTATCTCCTTGGTACCATCTCTTACTTGCTGTTTGACCTTGGTCTTGTTACATATCCCTCAAACATCAATTTTCTTTAAAATGGGCTGAAATTTGTTATTTTATAGGTCTTTTGTATGTATTACATGAAAAAATGTAGAACACTGCAGGGTCTGGCAGGTAGCAAGAGCTCAATAAATTTTTGTTATTGCATCCAATTTATAAACATTGTTTAATTAAACACTTAAGAAATTTACCCAGTCAGGATATATATTTTTTAATATGGTATCATTAGTATACATCACATGAGCAACATTGTGGTTACTAAATTCCCCCCATTATCAAGTCCCCATCACATTAGTCAGGATATTTTTTGTATATAGTAAGCTATTGGTGTACATTTTAAAAGATTGGAATACATTTTTTAAATGAAATAGGCATATATAGTTGGGGATTTTTAATTTTTCTGTTTAAAGATGTGAAATATGAAGTTTTTTTAAAAGAATGTCTTTCAGTCAGACTTTTATGAGATTTTTACAGTGTAAGATTTCTAAAATAGGAATGTGAAGAAACAACCTTAGCATTATATTTTGAATATATTATGTTATTAAAAATGAAAGATACTCTTAAGACAGAAACAAAATAAAAATGATCTCACTCACTGTTATTCAGTCAGAATGGTTTGGTAGTCCTAGTTAGTGTGGTAAGTTAAGAAAAAATAATTATACATAGATGAATAAAGGATTTAAATATGGAAACCAAAATCAAAGTGTCCCTGCCCTCAGCCAAAATAAGCTTAGAATTTTGCATGCAAAGTTAAGGGGTTTAATGTTCTGCCTATTCAGCTATGCCTTGTATGAAAGCAGTGATAGAAAATATATAAACAAATGCACATACAGCAGTGTTATAAAAACAGGTGGCCCTCTGGGACTGGCCTTTGGGTTATAGTTTGTCTACCTCTGTTTTATAATATTTGGAAACTTTTCTGAATTTGTGTATTACCTGTGACATCAAGTAAGGTATTTCTTGTGTAAGTGGTAGCACCTGTGGTAACTAGCCTATTAATATCCTGTTAAATGATTAGATTAAAGCAAGCCTTTAGAAAAGAAGGATATAGCTGCTGGTAGAAGACACAGAACTTCTGTATGCGGAACAATTGCAGAGCTTCTCAAACTTGAATATGCCAGATCACCCTGTTAATCAGGTAGGACTGGGTGGAGCCTGAGTTGTTGAGAGATCAGTGGATCTGGGGGGAGCCCGAGATGCTGCAGTGCTAATGATTCTGCAGGAGGCAGGTAGTCCCTGAACACAGATCGAATAGTGAGGCTCTGTGTGTCAGTAAAATGGCAAAATGCTGTACATAGGAAAAGATTTAATTAGTTAAGGATTAAAACTTCCACAAATAAATTTCCAGTCTCAGTGATAATAGTTAATGAATGAACTTGTTATTTGAACACACAGTGAATAATAGGCTCACAGACTTTCTTTTTAGCTTAGTTGTTAAGTTGGAACTTCAGTAGTGTTAAGAAGTTCCTGAAAATGGTCTAGTTGCTACTTCCTTAACTGACATTTTTCCTTGATGTTTTGTTTCCCCCAATGTTCTTTGGGGACCTGTGACCACTGGCTGTTGTTTAATCTTTTATTTCCCCTGTCTTTTAAAACTTAGGTCCTATTAAAAAAATTAAGTTGTTTATGAATAGTGGGTCATTACTGGATTACAGCTTAATAGTTTCATGGAGGTGAGTAGAATGTTGATTTCATTTACTCTTTGAAAGAGGACAAGTTGAAATATTTTGAATTGTCTTTGTTTCTGATTCTGGTACTTTTTTTGGAAAACTTTTATAACTTAAGGAAAAGTAAAAGAGTAAATACTCATATACCTGCCATTTTGATACATTTTTCTTTTTGAAAAAATTATAATTAGCTTTATTGAGGTATAATTTGCATACAGTAAAATTCAACAATTAATTTTGAGAAATAGTCATATAAGCTCTACCATAATCATAATATATAACATTTACATCAACCCATAAAGTTCCCTTGTATTCTTTGCAGTCAGTTCCAAATACTTGGTGATTTTGCTGCCAGGCAGCTGCATCTGGGGCATGGGGGTCTCTCCCTGTGCACCAGCTGAAACTTCAGCCTGGACGGGATGGTTCTTGACTCTGAACTAGAAAAAATTCTCGAGCAGGTTGGAAGAGTGTAGGTAAAGAAGGAATTTATTAGAGCGAGAATAGTGATGAATGGCAACAGCCTTGCAGGCAGCTGAGAGCAGAAAAGCAAAACAATTAAGCAGAGGGAGGGAGCGGTAGCTTGCTGAACTTCTTGGCATAGGTAAGTCTCCTTTGCCAGCTTCTGAAGCCAAGATCACCTGGCATCTAGTGTCCGTTTGGCTGTGCACAGCATGAGGGCTAGCCCCTACCACCCCAAGATTTTGGGGAGCTGCAGAGCATGGGATGGAGTGAGATCATATTCTGAAAATATCCCAAAGAAGGGAGATGTTCAGTCAGGCTTCTGCAGCTAGAGTTCAGTCAGAATCACTTAGAGGATGGGGAACTTGCAGGCCCAAATCTGAGCTTTCAGCAGCACCTCCCCCACCCTATCAGAAATAACGTGGAGACAAAGTGGAGACTTGGAAATAGAATGAAATAGCAAAGAAACAAAAGACGCTTACCACTGGAAAGGCACAGAGAGATGAAACACAGTTAAATTGAACAGTGAGAAATCTTTATTTAAAGTTACGCACTTAAAGAAAGGAAAGTATGGGCATCCTCAGGAGGTGCGCTGAAAGGTTGGGGGTCCCCTCTTTTAAGCATTTTTCAGGAATGTGACAAAGGGCCAGGGGTGTAGTTGTCAAGTGGTTTCAAGATGCTTAGTTCCAGTGAGACACAATGTCTCCTTTCCTCTATTATCAGTCCTCTGGCCAATTCCCCAAAATAAACTTAACATAAGACATTTATTGATCTGGTTCTTCCCTGGGATAGCAGCTTCTCTCTGGGAACAAATCAATCAAGACTGCCTGCTCTGCCCCCAAGGTGGGCTGAGTTATTGTTTGTTTGCTAAGACATATGTTAGCAACCTTACTTCCTAACTTCCTGGCCTTTGAAATGGAATCTTAGTCTTAAAATGGAATCCCTCCTGTTACACTGTTTATATCTTAGCTTGTTTGGAAAATTAATCATGATGCTTGTCTCAGTTCCCTGCCCTATATCAATATCCCTGTTGGTTTCATTGACCCCTAGGGTTTTTAGAGGTTTGTTAAGTTTCTGATATTTGGGGATTTTTTCCAAGTATCTGTTAACTGATTTAATTGCACAAGTTAGAAAACATCCTCCGATTCGAAAACCATTCACATTTTTGGATACATGGTTTATGGTCTAGAATTAAGGTCTTAGTAAATATTCTGTGTGTCCTTGAAAAGAACATATATTTTGTTGTTGGGTGGGATGTTTTATAACTGTTAATTGGGTCAAGTGTCTGATAGTGTTCAAGTTTTCTATATCCTTATTTTTTGTCTACTTGTTCAGTGAGAACTGTTAGGATTTCCAACTATAATTATAGATTTGTCCATTTTTTTCAGTTCTGTTACTTTTTCTTCATGTACTTTGAAGTTCTATTATGTGCCACATTTAGAATTATTACATCATTTTGATGAATTGTGAAATGTCCTTCTTTATACCTCATAATTTTTTTGTTTTTAAGTTGTCTCATAATGCTACAGCCACTCCAGCTTTCTCTTGAGTTAGAGTTTGGATGGTATACCTCTTCCCATCCTTTTTACTTCAATTCATCTCTGTTTTTGTGTTTAAAGTGTCTTTTGGACAGCATGTATTTTCATTTTTCTCTTTTAAAAAAATAAAATGATTGCTTCTGCTATTTAATTGTGTTTAGATCATTTACTTTTAATGTCAGCCATTTTACTATTTGTTTTCTAATAGTTCTGTCTGGTTATAATTCTTTTCAACCCTCTTTTCCTTCATTCTTAAGGATTAACTTACTTTTAAACATTGATTCCACTTCATCTCTGCTATTGGATATACCTGTGGTATACCTGTTTGCTGTTTTTTTTGGAGGTTGTTCCTGGAGTTTACAGTATACATCTGTAACTTACATTGTATACCTTCAAATAATAAATATGTCACTTCATATATAGTATAAATATACTTCCATTTCTTCTGTCCTCTATTGTGCTGTTGTCATGCATTTTAATGCTGAATAAGTGTTACAGTGCATTTTTAAAAAAACATAGCCACTTTTAAAGAGGTTAACAAATGAGAAAAGATGTTTTTTACTTTCTCATATATTCATCATTTTTGGCACTATTCTTTGCATCAGTACAGATTTCCATCTGGTACATTCCTTCTGCTGAGAAAACTTCCTTTAAAGATTTCTTGTAATTCAGGTCTACTGGCAATGAATTTGTCAGCTTTGATGTCTGGAAAAGGGTTCATTTTGCCTTTTTTTAAACCTTCACCTTTATCTGTGAAAGATATTTTTACTGGCTATAGAATCTTAGGTTGAGAATTTTTTTTTATCTTGTAGTACTTTAAAGATGTTGCTGCATGTCATTTATGCCATTGTCTCTCTGTATGTAATGTGCCTTTTTCTCTAGCTCCTTTTGTCCTAACCTGCCCATAGATGATTTTAAGGTTTTTTTGGTTCCTAGCTTTCTTCCATTAGCCTATGACTTGCTCTGCATGGTTTTCTCTTATGCTTTGTATTTGTTGCGGTCTTGGATCTTTAGATTTAGAGTTATATCTTTCACTTTTTTCCCCCCTCATCATGTTTGTTTTCCTATATGCTCCTTAATGTATGGAACATATTTATAATAGCTGTTTTAACCGCTTTGTATGCTAATCCCATCATCTTTTTACTTTCTTTTCTAATAATCTGACTTTTTTCCCCCAGTTATGGAGAAAAATGTATTTTCCTGATTCTTTAATGCATGGTAGTTCTTGGTTGGATGCAGATCATTCTGATTTTTTACTTTTTTTGCATGTTTGATTTTATCTCTTCTTAAATACTGTGATTCATTTTTTGGTGTACAGTTAAACTAACTGAATTAGTTGAATCTTTCGGAATATTGTCTTTAAACTTTGTTGGGGTTTTAGTCTATGGCTAATTTTACCCCTTGAATAAGGTGATGTTTTTCTTAGGGTTATACCCAATGCTTTATATATTACAGATATTTCTTCTGTGGATGATGAGTATGAATACTTCCCAGGCCTGTATAAACTTTGAAGGTTGTTCTACTTACTTTTTTTGTGTATGGTTTATTTTTCTGGCCTGGGTTAGTTTATTTTTTCATAGATGCCTGTCCTCCCTGAAATCAGATAACTGGCTCCTCAATTCACTGTGACCACCAGGCTTTGTTTAGGTACCTCTACTCTGCACATTGGCCTGGAAACTGCTTCTAGGTAGTAAGCGGGGTCAACTGCAAATCTCACTTGTTTATCCTCTTGTGTATTTTGTCCTGTTTTCTAATTGTTTGTGGTGGTAGGTTAAATTAAGTCCCTTTCATTACATTACAGTCAGAAGTAGAAACTGATTTAACATTTTGTCTTCTTTTTCTTTTTGTCCCACCGGAATCACTTCAGTGAAAATTACACATGTAACTTTACCCCCAAGTACTTTGAAATGGATCTCAAAAATTCAGATATTCTCCTACTGTATAACCATAAAGTTCTTGTACTAAAGAAAATGAACAAGAATTCCTTAATATCATCTAAGACTGATTCCAGTTTGTCCCGGATTGTTTCCAAATTTTTTTTTCCTTCTCAATTGCATTCTGTTTTTCCTATTTTTGTTTCTTTCATTGTTTTGTTCTAGTATATTTGGACAATGTCATGTTCATGATTGTGTGGCTCTTCTCTCTCCTGTTGTTCTTTTTGCTGTGGTACAGTGTGGGTAACTTCTTTTTTCTTTGTCTCTGAGATCAGTGTGATTTTCTCTTCAAGTCTTAGTGCGAGGGGGTGATTATTTGTGTTTTACCCACTTTTCTGTAGTCACGTGCCTATAATATACAACCTTTTTGAGAATTCCAGGGCTCTATTCTCTTTTGAGATTTTTTAAAAAGTGAATTTTTTCTAAGTGTTAGGGACAGCATCGGGAGTCCAGTGTGCCATGCTTTTCCACTTTCTTTTAAGAGTACTCTTTACTTTCTTGGCTGCCTGATTGAGAGTACGTCCAGTGTTGTATTAGTACCCTGGCTCTCTTGGGGAAAAAAAAAATTCTTGATTTTGTAATCTTTTCTAAATTTAGTGTTGTAAATACTCCCCCCATAGCTGATTCCAGGGTACCAACATGTCATTGAACACAGAGTTGGGGAGAGAATTGGCATTCATGACCCTGAATCAGTCTGCCTCCTCCAGCACACACTAGTTAGATCCCCTTAAATATACATATATATATGATTTTCCTCCATGGCTCCCACTTTGTTTCATTAGTACTAGGGAAGAGAAATTATGTAATATAATTTCCATGTTGTCTTAACACCAGTGTTTTTTATTTATCATTACTGAGATCATAAATACTGATATTTAGGCATAGTAAACACAGAAGCATGGGTCTTATGTAGAAGATGATAATGAAATGACCTTGATAAGTATATATCCCTGGGTAGCATGTTTAACTGTACCAGTTACACCATGTGAATCATGTTCTATTTCAATTATAAAAATTCAGAATATCTTCACTTAGGTCCTTTGGCAGTGAAAGTAAACACTATCTTGTTTTATAAAATTCCTTTGTGTGGGCTTTCAAGAGGGCGGGGTGAGAGGTGAGATGGAGAACTCCTCCCAAAACCACAAACAGTACAAAAATATAGTTAATTAATACAACTAACCTTGGAACAGCAACAAGAAAGAAGGCTGAACCAGACTGCAAACAGACCTCACCAACAGAGCAGACCTCATGAAACATGGTAACATAGGAAAGCCTTAATCTGGCAGGACCCAAGCCCTTCCCCCACCCCAGCTCACCTGCTGGAGGAAGAGAAATGGAGAAGGGGAAGGGGTGGAAGACTGGGACTCCAGAACACTTAGTCCTGGAGATCTGCTTTGTGAGCAGAATCCTATAGTGTGTGGTGCTCTGGACGTTCGGGAACTCAGACGGGCAGAGTGCTTGAGAAATTGACATTCTGGCCGTTTGTGAAGGAGGGAATCCACACCGGCCCCTCTGTGTCAGAGGAAAGGCAGGCAGTTTGAGAGGCTTCCTAGCAGCCAGAGGGCTGCTGAAGGGGGGGGTTTGCACGGAACTTGCTGTGCGGGAGAAGGGAGAGCTGGACAAGGTTGCCTGGGCGCGCTCTGCACAGCTGGTTGGGAACTTTGGGGAGCTTCAGGTGCTCCATCCCCCTGGCTGTCTACCCAGCTCCGAGGCGCCCCACTGTGAAACACAGCCTACCAAGCCTTCCTACTGACCTGCAGGCACCTGCTCGCAAACGCGCAGTCATGGCACAGGCATCAGGCCAGCCAGAGGGAGGCCCCACCTACAACAGCTAGAAACGCAAAGCACAGAGGTTTACAAGTGTGTGCTTGGCCCACTGGCTCTGACACTGGAGACAGGCACCATAGATGGGAATCAGGAAACAGAACTTTCTTCCCCCAAGGCACCAGCTCCGCTCCCCCACGACCCTCAACCTCACTGTAGGCTCTGAGCAGCTCCAGAGACTAGAGTTTCTGTGCACTAGTGGGCACCACACAGAAATAAAGGACAAAAGAACATGGTTCAGATCAAAGTCTTACAAAACCCCAGAAAGAGGGCCAGATGAAACCGAATTCACCAATCTTCCTGAAAGAGAGTTCAAAATAAAAATTATAAACATGCTTATGGAGGTACAGAAAAATATTGAAGAACTCAGGAATGAATTTAAGTTGGAGATTCAATCATTAAGAAATTCCATATCTGAAATGAAACATACAATGGAGGGACTTAAAAGCAGATTAGATGTAGTAGAAAAGACGGTAAATGGAATAGAAATTAGAGAAGAGAAATACAAAGAAGCTGAGGCACAGAAAGAAAAAGGATCTCTAAGAATGAAAGAATAGTGAGAGAACTGTGTGACCAAACGCAACAATACTAGCATTATAGGGGTACCAGAAGAAGAAGAGAAAGAAAAAGGGATAGAAAAAGTGTCATTGAGGAGGTGATTGCTGAAAACTTCCCCAATCTGGGGAAAGAGATAGTCTCTCAAGCCATGAAGGTGCACAGATCTCCCAACACAAGGGACCCAAGGAAGACAAAATCAAGACATATAATAATTAAAATGGCAAAGATCAAGGAAAAAGACAGACTTTTAAAAGCAGCTAGAGAGAGAAAAAAGATCACATACAAAGGAAAACCCATCAGGCTATCATCAGACTTCTCAACAGAAACCTTACAGGCCAGAAGAGAGTGGCATGATATATTTAATGCACTGAAGCAGAAGGGCCTTGAACCAAGAATACTATACCCGGAAAGGTTATCATTTAAATTTAAAGGAGGGATTAAACAGTTTTCACATAAGCAAAAGCTGAGAGAATTTACCTCCCACAAACCACCTCCACAGTGCATTTTGGAGGGAATCCTATAGACGGAACTATTCCTAAGGTTAAACAGATGTTACCCAAGGGAAGACAAAGAGTACAGAATATGATTCATGACATACAAAGAATGGAGGAGAAAAAAAAAACCTTTAGGTTGTGTTTGTAATAGTATACAAAGTAAGTTAAAATAGACTGTTAGATAGTAAGGGAATTGCCCTTGAACCTTTAGTAACCATGAATCTAAACCCTGCAATGGCAATAAGTACATACCTATCGATAATCACCCTAAATGTAAATGGTGTGAATGCACCAATCAAAAGACATAGAGTTACTGAATGGATAAAAAAACAAGAACCATCTATACGCTGCCTACAGGAGACTCACTTCAAAACCAAAGACATACAAAGACTGAAAGTGAAGGGATGGAAAAAGGTATTTCATGCAACTAATAGGGAGAAAAAAGCAGGAGTTGCAGTACTTGTATCAGACAAAATAGACTTCCAAACAAAGAAAGTCACAAGAAACAAAGAAGGACATTACATAATGATCAAAGGGTCAGTCCATCAAACAAGAGGATATAACTATTATAAATATCTATGCACCCAACACAGGATCACCTACATATGTGAAACAAATACTGACAGAATTAAAGAGGGAAATAGAATGCAATGCATTCATTTTAGGAGACTTCAACACACCACTCACTCCAAAGGAAAGATTAACCAGACAGAAAACAGGTAAAGAGACAGAGGCCCTGAACGATGTATTAGAACAGATGGACCTAATGAACATCTATAGAACACTCCATCCAAAAGCAACAGGGTACACATTCTTCTCAATTGCACATGGAACATGTTCAAGAATAAATCATATACTAGGCCACAAAAAGAAACACAGTAAATACAAAAAGATTGAAATTGTACCAACCAGCCTCTCAGTTCACAAAGGTATGAAACTAGAAATAAATTATACAAAGAAAACAAAAAAGCCCATAAACACATGGAGTCTTAATAACATGCTCCTAAATAATCTATAGATCAGTGACCAGATAAAAAGAGATCCAGCAATATATGGAGACAAATGACAACAATAATTCAACACCGCAAAATCCATGGCATGCTGCGAAGGCTGTGTTAAGAGGGAAATACAATACAGGCCTACCTCAGGAAAGAAGAACAATCGCAAATGAACAGTCAAAACTCACAGTTAATGACTACTTGAAAAGGATGAACAAATGAGGCCCAAAGTCAGTAGAAGGAGGGACATAATAAAGATTAAAGCAGAAATAAATAAAACTGAGAAGAATAAAAGAATAAAAGAATCAATGAAAGCAGGAGCTGGTTCTTTGAGAAAATAAACAAAATATATAAACCCTTAGTTGGGCTTATCAAGAAAAAAGGAGAGACAGAATCAGAAATGAGAAAGGAAAAATCACTATGGACACCACAGAAATACAAAGAATTATGAGAGAATACTATGAAAAATTATTTGGTAACAAACGGGACAACCTAGAAGAAATGGACAACTTTCTAGACAAATACAACCTTCCAAGGCTCACCCAGGAAGAAACAGAAAATATGAATAGACCAATTACCAGCAAAGAAATTGAATTGGTAATCAAAAAACTACCGAAGAACAAAACACCTGAACCAGATGGTTTCACAGCTGAATTTTATCAAACATTCAGTGAACACCTAATACCCATCCTCAAAGTTTTCTAAAAAGTAGAGGGGAGGGACTACTCCCAAACTCATTCCACGAGGCAAACATCACTGTAATACCAAAACCAGGCAAAGACAACACAAAAAAAGAAAATTACACACCAATATCCCTGATGAACACAGAGGAAAAGATACTCAACAAAATATTAGCAAACCGAATTGAAAAACACGTCAAAAAGATCACCTGCAATGATCAAGTGGGATTCATCCCAAGGATGCAAGGATGGTACAACATTTGAAAATCCAACATCATCCACTACATCAACAAAAAGAAGGACAAAAAACCACATGATCATCTCCATAGGTGTTGATATAGCATTCGACAAAATTCAACATGCATTCATGATAAAAACTCTCAACAAAATGGGTATAGAGGGCAAGTACCTCAACATAATAAAGGCCATATATGATAAAACCACAGCCAAGATCATACTTAACAGGGAGAAGCTGAAAGCTTTTCCTTTAAGATCGGGAACAAGACAAGGATGCCCACTCTCCCCACTTTTATTCAGCATAGTTGTGGAGGTCCTAGCGATGGCAATCAGAAAACACAAAGAAATAAAAGGCATCCAGATTGGCAAGGAAGAAGTCAAACTTTCCTTGTTTGCAGATTACATGATATTGTACATAAAAAACCCTAAAGAACACACTCCAAAACTACTAGATCTAATATCTGAATTCAGCAAAGTTGCAGGATGCAAAATTAATACACAGAAGTGTGTGGCATTCCTATACACTAAAGATGAACTAGCAGAAAGAGAAATCAGGAGAACAATTGCATCCAAAAGAATAAAATACCTAGGAATAAACCTAACCAAGGAAATAAAAGACCTATACCCTGAAAACTACAAGACACTCTAAAGAGAAATTAAAGAGGACACTAATAAATGGAAATTCATCCCATGCTCTTGGCTAGGAAGAATTAATATTGTCAAAATGGCCATCCTGCGTAAAGCAATTTACAGATTCAATGCAATCCCTATCCAGATACCTACAGCATTCTTCATTAATCTAGAGCAAATAGTTCTAAAATTCATATGGAACCACTAAAGACCCCGAATAGCCAAAGCAATCCTGAGAAGGAAGAATAAAGCAGTGGGAATTACACTCCCAACTTAAAGCTCTACTACAAACCCACAGTAATCAAGACAATTTAGTACTGGCACAAGAACAGACCCACAGACCAGTGGAACAGAACAGAGAGTCCAGATATAAACCCACCACATATCAATTAATGTATGATAAAGGAGCCATGAATATACAATGGGGAAATGACAGCCTCTTCAACAGCTGTTGTTGGCAAAACTGGACAGCTACATGTAAGAGAATGTAACTGGATTACTGTCTAACCCCATACACAAAAGTAAACTCAAAATGGATTATAGACCTGAATATAAGTTGTGAAACCATAAAACTCTTATAAAAAAATATAGGCAAAAATCTCTTGGACATAAACATGAGCAACTTCTTCATGAACATATCTCCCCGGGCAATGGAAAAAAAAGCTAAAATGAACAAATGAGACTATGTCAGACTAAAAACTTCTGTACAGCAAAGGACACCATCAGTGGAACAAAAAGGCATCCTGCAGTATGGGAGAATATATTCATAAATGACATATCCAATAAGGGGTTTTAATCCAAATTATATAAAGAGCTCACACACCTCAACAAACAAAAAGCAAATAAGCCAATTAAAAAATGGGCCGAAGAGCTGAATGGACAGTTCTCCAAAGAACAAATTCAGATGGCCAACAGGGACATGAAAAGATGTTCCACATCACTAGTCATCAGAGAAATGCAAATCAAAACCACAATGAGATATCACCTCACACCAGTTAAGATGGCCACCATCCAAAAGACAAACAACAACAAATGTTGGCAAGAATGTGGAGAAAGGGGAACCCTCCTACACTGCTGGTGGGGATATAAATTAGTACAACATTGTGGAAAGCAGTATGGAGGTGCCTTAAAAAACTCAATATAGAAATACCATTTGACCCAGGAATTCCACTCCTAGGAATTTAGCCTAAGAATGCAGCAGCCGAGTTTGAAAAAGACATATGCACCCCTATGTTTATTGTAGCACTGTTTAGAATAGGCAGGAAATGGAAGCAACCTAAGTGTCCATCAGTAGATGAATGGATAAAGAAGATGTGGTATATATACACAATGGAATATTATTCAGCCCTAAGAAGAAAACAAATCCTTCCATTTGCAACAACATGGATGGAGCTAGAGAGTATTATGCTCAGTGAAATAAGCCAAGCAGAGAAAGACAAGTATCAAATGATTTCCCTCATTTGTGGGATATAACAATGAAGCAAAACTGAAGGAACAAAATAGCAGCAGACTCAGAGACTCCAAGAAGGAACTTGTGGTTACTAAAGGTGAGGGGTGGGGAGGGTGGGAGAAGGGGATTGTGGGGTATTATGTTTAGTACACATGGTGTGGGGAATCACGGGGAAAACTGTGTAGCACAGAGAAGGCAAACAGTGAATCTGTGGCATTTTACTTCACTGATGGACAGTGACTGCCTTGGGGTATCGGTGGGGGCTTGATATGGTGTAATGTAGGTGAATGTAGTAACAACATTGGTTTTTCGTGTGAAACCTTCATAATGGTGTATATCAATAATACCTTAATAAAACCAAAGAAATAAATAAGTAAAAGAATGGATGAGACCACTTCCGGGAAGATGGCGGTGTGAGCAGGGCGGCAGAAATCTCCTCCCAACACTATATTTATCTACGAAAACACCGAAAATACATCTATTCCTAAAAGAGAGACGAGAATACACAGGAAAGCGCACAGCGTGCAGCTACACCCGAGAGGACTCGGCACCCCAAGAGGCGGGTAAGATACGGAGCCGCGACCCGGCGGGACCCGAGCCCTCCCCCACCCCAGCGCACCGGCGGGAGGAGAGGATTCAGAGCCGGGAGGGAGTGGAAGTGCACCCCGCGAAGTAGCCAGCCCCGGTGATCTGCGCGGGGAGCGCTGACCCACATTGCGCAGTGCAGCGGAGATTGGAGAGACAGAGGGGCAGGATCTGAGCGGGGAACGCGCCAGGGGGCTTGCAGCCGGCTCCGGGAAGGAAAAAAAAAAAGTGCGCGCTTTCCTCAGCGGTCTTAAAGAGACAGGAGCCCAGCGGAGGAGCCGGATCGCCCCAGCACACTCAGCCCAGCAGGCTGGGAGTCCTGGGGAGTTTCAGACGCCTTAGCTGGCGACTGAGGAAGCGTAGCCATACTTAACACTTCTCACTGAGATCAGCAGCCTCCTATTCGTTCCCACCCCTGCCAGAGCGATAAAGGGCCCTGCGGAGCGGCACAGTCACAGCTGTTGAATAGTGGGGCAATAGCGCCACCTAGAGCATTCCCACAGAATCTACGTACGGTGGGCATTTTTTTGTTTTTTTTGTTTTGTTTTGTTTTTTGTTTTGTTTTTGTTTTTTCTTTTCTTTCTTTTTTTTCTTTTTTCTCTTTCTTTTTTTTCTTCTTCTCTTTTTAAAGTCTTAAAGAGCCCAGCTGACATACGTGGCAACTATCAGTGACCAAATTATACAGTCATGAAAAGACAGAGGAATATGGTTCAGACCAAAATCAACCAGACAACCCCAGAGAGGGAGTCTGAAGGGATGGAAATGCACAGCCTCCCTGAAAAAGAATTTAGAATAAAAGTCATAACCATGCTGATGGACCTACAGAGAAATGTGCAAGAGCTGAGGGAGGAAGTGAGGGAACTGAGGAAAGACAATACAGAAATCAGACAAGCGATCGACGGGCTTAACAGCAGAATGGATGAGATGCGAGAGACTGTTAATGGAATAGAAAACAGAGAACAGGAGTACAGAGCAGCTGAGGAAGAGAGAGATAAAAGGATTTCTAGGAATGAAAGAATATTAAGAGAACTGTGTGACCAATCCAAACGGAACAATATTCGCATTATAGGAGTACCAGAGGAAGAAGAGAGAGAAAAAGGGATAGAAAGTGTCTTTGAAGAAATAATTGCTGAAAACTTTCCCTCGCTGGGGAAGGAAGTAGTCTCGCAGTCCACCGAAGCTCATAGATCTCCCAACACAAGGACCCAAGGAAGACAACACCAAGACACATAATAATTAGGATGGCAAAGATCAAAGATAAAGACAGGGTATTAAAGGCAGCTAGAGAGAGAAAAAAGATCACCCACAAAGGAAAACCCATCAGACTATCATCAGACTTCTCAACAGAAACCTTACAGGCCAGAAGAGAATGGCATGACATATTTAACATAATGAAACAGAAGGGCCTCGAACCAAGAATATTGTATCCAGCACGATTATCATTTAAATATGATGGAGGGATTAAACAATTTCCAGATAAACGAAAGTTAAGAGAATTTGCGCCTCATAAACCACCACTACAGGATATCTTAAATGGACTGCTCTAGATGGAAGCACACCTAAGGCTAAAAAGATGTCACCAGAGAAAAAATCATAGCAAAGAAAGCAGACCATCCAAATACTAACTAAAGGCAAAGAATAAAACACCTATTATAGAAAGAATGGAGGAGGAGGAATAAGAAGGGAGAGAAAGAAAGAAACATCGACTGTGTTTACAATAACTTAACAAGAAAGTTAAGTTAGATTGTCAGATAGTAAAGAAGCAACCTTTGAACCCTTGGTAACCACGAATCTAAAGCCAGCAATGGCAATAAGTACATACCTATCAA
>JAVSCE010005880.1:0-400683 GCA_032199065.1 Smutsia gigantea | reverse complement strand
ACACAAGACATTATTGCTCACCAGGCAGCGAACAAGTTCCAATACAGTGAACAAGCTCCCACAAGGTGAACAATGCAAGGAACATAGTGAACAAGTTCTCACAAGGTGAACAACGCAAAGGCAGTCATATCAGAGAAACTAATTCAGTTACTATAATCAATCAAGTCAACTATGATTATTCATATGATTTTTATACTTAAATTATAACTGAATCCCACATTTCCCCCTTTTTTTGTTTTAATTGATGCAATTGCATATGCATATATTTGTGGAAGGTACCAGAATAATGATTAGCTGGGCTCGGCCTGTGACATAGCTTGTCACAGGCAATGTCTCTCTCATCTGGAGGGGTGAGGTTCTATGCCTCACCTCAGTTGGCCCCCACATTGCTCACCTGAGGTCCCTTGCGACTGTGCCTGTCTTGGGTTGTTCCTCCCATGAGGAATCTTACCCGTCTCTGGCTAACCAGCCATCTCCTGGGACCAAACAGGGAAATAAAATATGAAAGAGAGGACAGCCAGCAGCTATAATTCTGGATAAAATCACAATATACATGATTATTTTCTTGCAGCAAATTCAGGTGGGGAATCAGTATATGATTTCACAAAGTTGTTTAAAAGGAATCACTTATTTCTTGAAGTTAATTTTTGAAAAGTAGCATATGCTTGTATTTATTGGCTTTAAAAGACCAACAACTGCCTTCCGCACACACACTAGGAGAACAGGAATACAAATGCATAACAGTATTAGACCTACAATTATAGGCCATATCCAATGAAACAAAGAAAACCAATTTAACAATCCAGGCATTTGTGAAAACATCAATAACACGGTGAATGTTGTCTATTTGATCTTGAATAGTATGTGAAAAATCAGACAAATTAAAACAACACATCCCTGGAAATTGTTCACCAGATAATGCTTTTTTAATATTTATTTTTTGTTTTCTCTTTTCCATCTTTCTCTTTCTTTTTCCACTCCTTGACCCAACCAACTATATATTTCTTTTCAGCCAATTCTTTATGCACCCACCCAGAATACTTTTACTGATTTTCCCCCTTATAATATCTTATATCCTTTTTAATTTTCTTCTACATTGGGGTTTTTTATCATGAGATCCATGGACCCCTTAAGTTTAGATGGGCTTCAGGGGATATAAGGACACTCTGAAAATGAGTGCATTCTACCTGTGTTGAATGTGTTTTTATTTTCTCAGTAGAGTCTCTAAAGCATTAAAGAAGAAAATGAATAATCCAAAAATTATCAAGAAAACTTCTGTAACCTCTGTCATGTTCTCCCTTTTGCTTCCCTTTAGTTGCCATACATCCTCTTGTGCACAACAAACTATGAGTATAACATTATAATCTCGCCTCTTGCTTTCATTTCCAGAATTTCTCTTTCTACTTTCACTAAAAAAAAAAAAAAAGGATGAAATGTTTTACCTTAAGGTAAACTTTATTGTTTTGGTATAAGAGGAATAGTTTCCTGACAGTACCATATGGGAGGAAAAAAACCAAAAAAAACCCAAAAAAACAAAAATACCACAAACAGAAAGCTGGACTACCTTGCACTTCCTGATTCTTAGCAACAGGAATTAGTAGGATGCTTCACTTCTAAGCATTCCTTTTTGCATCAATGCGATAAGGATAAAAAACCTTTTACTGTTTCCCAGTTGATTTAAGAAACAACACTGAAATCTTACAACTTTTAACCCACTACTATAAGCTATCTTAAGATGTTAAAACATCCAAGAGAAGGCAAGCCATTCCACAAGTTCTCTAAAACAGACAATTATGGACATTTTTCTTCAGCACATTGTAAATCTAATAAATTACATTAATTTATTAGTGGATGATTTAGATGCAGTCTTTGGTATGGTATTTTCCTCATTCAAATGTACTTTTATGTTGACTCCCAGGCATGTATACCATGCTTTATCATGGTTATGTGCACCTTTTGGTAGGGACTGCATCTAATTCATCTTTGTATGACCCAGCATCTATAAGTAAGATTGTTTGTAGGTACTCAAAGTATGTAGAATGAATAGATGTGTATCGTAATAAATGAAACTTAATTTAAAATAATTTATTTAAATTTCACACTAAAATATTAAAGCCAACTAATTTTTTTATAAGATTCATTATCTAAATTGCCTTGTAATATCAATCTGAAATATTGTTTGCCAGATCATACTAAGAGGCATTCTTAAAAAAATATACACAGCATATTAAAAACTTTTGATAATCCTTCAGAAAAGAAATTTAATGTAAGTTAGCATTTCCACAGGAATTAACTTTCAGGAAGCCTATTATATTTCAATTCCCCCAGAAGAGTAATATTCCATATAAACGACTTTGAGAAACATGGATTAGATAATAAATATTCTATTTCATTTGAGCTATAGACATAACACAATTAAAAATATGATTCTGAATATCATTCCATTCCCAATATTCACACATTTTTTAACAATGCAAAATGCCAATGAGCCTATCATACAAAAATTATAAAAATAAAATTAACTGGTAAACTCCACATCTAACCCACATTTTCAGAAAAAAAGATAAAGGTATTAGAAATACATTTGTAATTATTTACATTTAGAATGGTTAGTAGAGATAAGTCAACTTTTCTTCATTTGAAAGTTTTATCTTGACTCCAAGTTCTTAGGTTGGAATGATCAACATACAACAAGTAAAAGTATTTAAAATGAGAGTGATACTAACCCCATGATATTTAGGGAAAATTAAATATCCTTGAAATTAGCACTCAACTGAATTTAATATCATGATATACTAAATATTAAAAGGAAAAGCAAGGAGGTCTATATAAGTTGTGCCAAACAGTTATAGAGTAATTCCACTGAAATTTATATTGAGCTGGGAAGGCATTCGAGAACTTCATCATGATATTTGAATTGGTTTTGTTAATACAAAAAGACAAAATGCAAAAACGCATATAATTTGTGAGGTTGCTGTGCAATGGGGCCAACCTGGAAAATCAATGTATCATAAAATAGCATGCAGACTACAAAGAGTGATTGGTGCTCTAAGAATGGTCACCAGACTTTACCCATCTATGCTTTCACACAGCTTTCAGAATTTGACCTTAGGAGACTCTATCTGCTTTCTGCTGCGAGCTTTGGGCAAACTGCTCGCGAGGCACTGTCAGTGTTCCTTCTGAAAAACCAACAATGACAGTCTCTCTAGTCATGCCTGTGCTCATTATCCACGTCTTCAAAACTAAACCACTTAATATAAATAAAATGCCTTCCTACTTTCAGACCTTTAGAAAGTATACATTAGCTGTAGCCTAGAAATCATCCCCAGGGAAGATGTTTTCTTGCCATATAGATTTTCCCTTGCAAAAATCGTAAGAGCAAATTGGGTGGTTCTGATTTCTGTGGACTTGAAATTCAGTGTTGCACTGCTATCTCTTTTGACTGCAGTTTATTGAAAGGATCAGAATCTCTGGAGTCAGGCTTTGCTCACTCCTGAGGATTACCACTTATAAGCTGTGCACTTCAGAAAATTATTAAATATCTCTAAAATTCCATTGCCTGCCTCATTTGAAAAACCTAGCTCATGATAGCTATCACATAATACTTCTTTAAGGAGTATACATGTAAGTGTATGTACAGTACATAACATACCACAGAACTGAAATGTAAGAAATGGTTAAAAATAAGCTTCCATTTTCTTTCATTTCAAAATCTTTATTAGCACAATCTTTCTTTTTTTTGTGGATGTCATTTGCTTTCTGATCATCATAAACCAAATATTCAATATCCACAACTATTCTGAATATATTCCATAGAAAGCTAGTCAAATACACACACTTGCACACACACACACACACACACACACGCACATTCACGCCTTGATGCAGACTAAATTAACTTGTTAATTTTATCTTCAGCAGTGTTACAAGTGGTGAGTAATGTGGACATTATGGGGAGGAGAAAAAGGGCATCTTTTCTCACAGACCCTTAGCCAGACCCTTTGAAAATGTTCTGCTACCATTAGAATCACACTACTGATAGTCAAAAAAATGATGATGTCCAGCCAAAAAGTCACTAACATGGATCAGTGTGACCAGGAGGTAAGCAGTCTCTAGAAGTTTGACACATTGAACCATTTAGTTCAATGAATACAAAGTAGATTTATTTAATAAGAACTTGGCTCACTCTACTGTCATATGCTTATAGAAGAGTAAATGTTCTTTACTGAAATCTACACATATTTTTGGCCTGTTTTCTTTACCTTAAGTAAAGAGACCAGTGTACAATAAGAAACTGGATTTATTAAAATCATAGTGGTGCTGACAGAGGTCCTATTTGAGGGAGAATATGAGAAATTTTCTTTTAGCAATATAACTTTGGTGATATTTCTTTCAGAAACATGACTAGTGGAGGGAACATTAATTTTTTTGAATGTGTATTTTCAGGATCCATAATATTTGAATGTAATGCATTTGGTATACATAATTCCTGAATAGAATGATAGGTTATTAATGATTTTTCAGAGTTCTGTCATAGAGTAAGTTTTCAGAGACAAGTTAAGATTCTTAATTCATTTTATGTTTCTTACTAAACTTCTGGCAATATATCCAAGAGGTCACATTTACTTAGGTATTGGTAATAAAACATTTCAGAGTACAAAAGTGGAAGAAAGATAAAAGCACAGTTTTCTCATTTATACTGATGAAATATCAAGTGTATGTGGAATGGAAATATTGTCTCATAGTTATAGGAAGAAACTAAAATTGTCTTCATTTCCAGCCACAGATACAAAAGATGAAAGGGGACTTTAAAAGCTTTATATAAGCTTACAGATGCTTATATTGCTTACGTATGAAAAAAATATTGGAAAGTTTAACTGTGAAGGATATTATTTTAAGCATACTATAAACATATACTTTAGAAATATAACTCACACATCATCCTTTTAAATACAGTCATTAGGGTCTGAATTTCATGAAGATTTGATACCCACAATCTTCAGTCGTGAACAGGGTATATTCAGAATGTAGTCATATTTCCAAATATGTCATCAACAAAATTATAACCTATTTAAATATAAATTTTGTGTCTTAAAGAATAATTTTGTGTAAATTGAAATATATTTGAATATTTTTGTGACCATAAATTCTAAGTTCTGCTAGAAGTCCAAATATTTGTAATAATCTTAGATTCTTTTCATTCTCAAGAAATATTCTACATTTTATGTTGTTCCTACCTTCAAAATATACCTGAAATCACCCCATGCTCATTGCTACCATCCTGGGCCAAACCACCCTTATCTTTTGGCTGACTTATTCTAATATTCCAACCTGTATTCTTCAGGTTTGATATGACCACAACCTTCTAAATCTCAATTATTTTCAGCAACAAGCATTTATTCTTGCTTACATTCCAAGAATGGTTATGGACGTCTGTTGCTCTATTGGGCTCTTCTGAACTTTCTGGGCCTAGCTTGGCTTATATAATATGGGCTCCACAGGGCATAGGCTTCACAGTCTACTATTCTAGTATCAAGAAAGAAGGAACAACTACTATTCGTAGCATGCTGGCTTTATGGAGAATGATAGTTGCCAGAGGACAGAATAGGGGAAGAGCTGAACACAGTCTAACTACATACAAGTGCATTTAAAACTTCTATTCGTATGTGGCAAAAGTCAAATCGGCTCATGTTCCATTGATCAACGCAGGTTTATTGCCAAGTCCCCAGTTAATGCAATAGCAAAGTATATATTTTACCCACAGAAAGAAATTATAAAAGCAAGAAGTGATCCCAAAAATACGAACAAATAATATATGATTTCTCCAAAATAACATCTCTGCATTTACTTCTGTTATATTAGAGTTTTTTTTCTTTTCCCAAAATAGTACTCAAATGATCCTATTAAAGTAGAAATCAGATTATATCCCTCCTTTGCTTAAAATTTCCCAGTGGCCTGTCACCTAATTAAAATAAAATACAAAGTCATTAAATTGTCCAGTTTTATCTCCTGCTCCTCTTGCCTTTGTTCCCTTTGCAAAAAGGCTCCTTTGCAAAATTTTGGAACACAGCAGGCACATTCCATCTCAGTGTCACTGCAGCTTCCCATATATCCTAATGATTTCTTCCCTCACCTCCATTGGGTCTTCATGTAAATATCTACTTCTTGGTGAGGGTTTCATTCACTATTATATTTAAAATTTTAATCCCTTCCCAGATCTATCTTAACTCAATTTGTAACTTTTTATTTCTAAATTAAGAAAATGGACCACTTCTTTTGGATGAAAGAGGAGGATGGGCACCTGCTAACAGTCTTACCAAAAGCAGTAGTTGTTCCCTAAAGCAAAACTGGCATGGTTTGCTTTCAGAGAAACCTGAATGGATACTGGACAAGAGCAGCTGCTGGAAAGTACATCAAAGTTATTTTATTCTCAGTTTCAATTCCTCATTTACAAGAAGACAATTTCAGACAAATAAGTATTTTCTGAAAATTAGTAGTAAAAGAAGGAATTTTCAGTAAGTGACTTAAAGTTTTTTAAAATATATTTGAGAGTACACAGACTAAACCTATGGCTTATGTGGCTTAAATTATGTCACGCCCAGTGAGTCAACAGAACACAAGTTCAGGTCAGCTCTTACCTAAGCCTACGATGCTGGTCTACTAGTATGTAAAGCTCCCACTGATCCTAGACGTGTCACACTCACACTCCCAGGGAGAGCACCCCTCCTTGAATTTGGCCTCATTCCCCAGAGGGTTGTCAAGTGGAAGGGCAGAGTGAAGTTATCTGGGTTAGCATTAATGACAAGGAAAGAGAAAGAAGATCCAGCAAAAGCTGCTTTATCTCAGATGCAAGAGCAGCAAGTAGAATACACCAAGTTGGAGCAAGAGCTTTGCTGTGAGAACAGATGTGATGGGATGTATATGAAACCCTTTTACGAAGCAGAGCTCTTTATGTAATTCAACAAATCAAAATTATTTGTCTTAAATATCGCGTCGCAATTTGAGGAGCATCAAAAATAGCTAATTAATGATGAGTGATATTTCAAAAATCAGTCTATAAACACTGATGACTTTACATGTCACTTCCTTTGCCTTTGTTTCCATCCCCCTTGTATTTCCTTTAATGAGTCAGAGCTTCCAGCTTTACATTACTCATACATTGGAAACAACACCTTTGGGTTAAGATTTTTGCATTATCAACTAAACTTTAATCTCTATGAACATAAAGATAAAGTCTGTATTTACTCATTCCCAGCATCTTGCAGAGAGTATTCAATAAACATATAATAAAAGAATAAATTTAAAAAAACACACACACAACCAAGAAAATGGTTAACCAAAATACCGTACCAGCTAGTGCAACTGCTAAAACCAGTGGCAAAAATAGCTTGGTCAGCAACCCAGTTACTCTCATTCAGAGTTCACCCATCAAAATATACAGAATAGTGTTTTCTCAAAGTGTGAACTAAAGAATATTAGTTTCTTAAAATGATGATAGGTATAACAAAAAAGGGTTTCATGGCCAAATGTTGAGAAGACACTAAATAAAAATCAATAAAATAGGGGAATAAAGAACACATGAATAAATGAATAATGAAATGGGAAGAATAAATGAACTTGAAGTATATTTTATTCCTAGGAACCTGCTAACAAAAATGATTAAAATAATCCCAGATAAGTTGTTACTACCTGATACATTTCCTGTGTTAGCTATTGTGCCAGATAACACATACATTCCAAGTGTCACCTTTACTGCATTTAACCAAAAGAATGACTAAAATGGAAATCATTTATTAGGACAAGCTCAGTGGAGACATATTTTTACTTTAAATATGGTGCATAACACATCATATATTCTGGTAGTGGTCATATGTTTCAGTCTAAGATCATAGAGAAATCAAAACACACAAATGAAATGTGAAACAATTTGCTACTGTACTGAATTTTGTTAGTGGTTCTTAGTAATGAAACTACAAAAAATAAATGCAAAATTCCATACATCACCTCAAAGTCAGTCCTTAGGGAAAACCATGGTGATGACAAGTGGTGGACAAGGAGGTGATGGTGTCCATGCGTGTGTGTGTCCATGTTCAGGTTTTGTGCTTTGTCTGCCCCACCAAAATGCATTATTCTGCATCTTTTCAAGTTTAAAATTAAAATTGTCTATGATAAAAGCAGATTTCTTAAAATCACAGTATAACCAAAAAGAAACACTTCTTTGTATTCTGGTCAAGGTCTCTCAAGCAGCAAGAAATGATTGTAAAAAGAATGGAATATAAAATGATATCTGTGAATTCTCAAAGACTGACTTGAAACTTCTTTTGCATGCTCTAGCCTCGCTCAATAACTCTGTTTTGTTAACAAATTTGCTGAGCCATGATGACTCCTGGTAACTGGAATACATTGTTAACTGAATGGTTGAAAGTACTAGTGTTTGTAGCTAATGCATTCTCAGAGCTTCACAGTTTGAACACAGCAGGTGTAGAGTAAAAGCAATAATAAAAAATTGAACAGACCTTAAGTGCTATGATTATTACTGTAGGCCAGTTTTTGTCATCCCTTTTGAAAGTCTACATCTTGCATTCCCTGTGTCTAAAAGTATTGATAGCAATATTAGTCTCATATTTTCTTTCATAGTGATGGGAACTACATACCATATTAAAAAAAAAGGAAATAATATTTGAAAGGACTTTCCCAGGTAGGGCAGACTATTAAATCTATGAACAAAACTATTTGAAAATACAGAGAAGATTCCCTCAAATAATCTAACAACTGACTGGCAAAATTCAATACAGTAATAGCTGAAAATTTTAAAATCAAAGTTCCTCAAGGGAATATATACTCACTGATCAGTTTTGCATCCTTATACAGTAAAAGAAAGACAAGAGCTTCTTTTAGAGATAGATACTCTGAGTGGCAGAAAGGTTTTGCATTGATTGCTGGAAAATAGTCGGAAATTAGCAAGATTGTGTTTTGAGATTAAATTTATCTCTTTCTTACCTTGATAGATACAGATAGTTAGAGATGTAGTGATAGAGATAAAAATAGAAAAATAGAGATAGAGCAACTGGCAGCAGTATACAGACTGTGTTTGTTTTTTCAAATAAATATAATACATTTTACTTATTTATAGTGTTGTTTTAACAGATTAATATTAAAGTATTTGTCTCATCTAGAAATGTATAAAAGATGCAAGCAATGCAAATCTAATATGTACCTGAAGTCTTCTGCATAAAAAGTCCACACAGATATATTATATATATATATCACTATAACATCACAGATATATTATGCATCCATATTACTTTTCTTCATTCTGCACCTTGCATCTGATCCATCAGCGCATTGTGTCTGTGATAACTTTAAAATATATTTAGATCACTGTGTAGTGTAAACAGATACGGCATTATAATATTGCACACCTGAAACTTAGACGTTTTCTAATAGGACTTGCAAGATGGTGGCATGAGAGGTGAAATGGAGAGCTCCTCCCAAAACAACAAATTCTACAAAAATATAGGTATTTAATACAACTAACCTTAAAACAGCAACAAGAAAGAAGGCTGAACCAGACTGCAAACAGACCTCATAAACAGAGCAGACCTCACGAAACAGGGAACCAGCTCTGCTCCCCTATGACCCCAACCTCACTCTAGAGACTGAACAGCTCCAGAGACTGGAGTTGCTGTGCACTAGTGGGCACCACACAGAAATATGAAATGACAAAAGAACATGGTTCAGACCAAAATCTCATAAACCCCAGAAAGAGGGCCAAATGAAACCGAACTCACCAATCTTCCTGAGAGCTCAAAAAAAAATTATAAACATGCTTATGGAGGTACATAAAAATATTCAAGAACTCAGGAATGAATGTAAGTTGGAGATTCAATCATTAAGAAATTCCATATCTGAAATGCAACATACACTGGGAGGGATTTAAAAGCAGATTAGATGTAGTAGAAGAGACAGTAAATGGAATAGAAATTAGAGAAGGGGAATACAAAGAAGCTGAGGCACAGAAAGAAAAAAGGATCTCTAAGAATGAAACAATGTTGAGAGAATTGTGTGATCAATCCAAACGCAACAATATTCTCATTATAGGGGTACCAGAAGAAGAAGAGAGAGAAAAAGGGATAGAATGTGTCTTTGAGGAGGTAATTGCTGAAAACTTCCTCTCAAGCCATGGAGGTTCACAGATCTCCCAACACAAGGCACCCAAGGAAGACAACATCAAGACATATAATAATTAAAATGGAGAAGATCAAGGATAAAGACAGACTTCTTAAAGCAGCCAGAGAGAGAAAAAAGATCACATACAAAGGAAAACCCATTAGGCTATCATCAGACTTCTCAACAGAAACCTTACAGGCCGGAAAGGAGTGGCATGATATATTTAATGCAATGAAGCAGAAGGACCTTGAACCAAGAATACTTTACCTGGCAAAGTTATCATTTAAATTTGAAGGAGGGATTAAACAATTAGATATGCAAAAGCTGAGAGAATTTAGTTCCCACAAAACATCTTTAGAGTGCATTTTGGAGAGACTCCTATAGATGGAAGTATTCCTAAGGCTAAAAAGATGTCACCCAAGGGAAGACAAAGAGTACAGAATAGAATTCATAACATACAAAGAATGGAGAAGGAAGAAAATGGAGGAAAAAAAAAGAACGTTTAGGTTGTGTTTATAATAGTATATGCAGTAAGTTAAATTACACTTAGGCAGTAATGGAATTGCACTTGAACCTCTGGTAACCATGAATCTAAAGCCTGCAATGGCAATAAGTATGTATCTATCGCTAATCACCCTTAATGTACATGGCCTGAATGCACCAATCAGAAGACATAGAGTTACTGAATAGATAAAACAAAAAGACCCATCTATATGCTGCCTACAAGAGACTCACTTCAAACCCAAAGACATACACAGACTGAAAGTGAAGGGATGGAAAAAGATATTTCATGCAAATAACAGTGAGAAAAAACAGGAATTGCAGTACTTGTATCAGACAAAATAGACTTCAAAACAAAGAAAGTCACAAGAGACAAAGGACATTACCTAATGATAAAATGGTCAGTCCAACAAGAGGACATAACAAGTATAAATATCGACGCACCCAACACAGGATCACCTACATGTGCAAAACAAATACTACCAGAATTAAAGAGGAAAATAGAATGCAATGCATTCATTTTGGGAGACTTCAACACACCACTAACTCCAAAGGACAGATCAACCAGACAGAAAATAAGTAAAGAGACAGAGGGACTGAACAACATATTAGAACAGATGGACCTAACGAACATCTACAGAACACCCATCCAAAAGCAATAGGATACACATTCTTTTCAAGTGCACATGGAACATTTTCAAGAATTGATCATATATTTAGGCCACAAAAAGAACCTCAGTAAATTTAAAAAATTGAAATTATACCAGCCTGCTTCTCAGATAACAAAGGTATGAACCTAGAAACAAATTACACAAAGAAAAGGAAAAAGCATACAGACACATGGAGGCTTAATGACATGCTCGTAAATAATCAATGGATCAATGACCAAATAAAAACAGAGGTCAAGCAATATATGGAGACAAATGACAACAGTAATTTAACACTGCAAAATCTGTGGGATGCAGTGAAGGCCATGCGAAGAGGGAAATATATTGAAATATAAGCCAATCTCAGGAAAGAAGAACAATCGCAAAATGAACAGGCTGAACTCACAATTAATGAAACTAGAAAAGGAAGAAAAAATGAGGCCCAAGTCAGTAGAAGGAGGGACATAATAAAGATTAGAGCAGCAATAAATATAATTGAGAAGAATAAAACAATAGAAAGAATCAATGAAAGCAGGAGCTGGCTCTTCAAGAAAATAAACAAAATAGATAAACGCTTAGCTAGACTTATCAAGAAAAAAACAGAGTCTACACACATAAACAGAATCAGAAATGAGAAATGAAAAATCACTATGGACACCACAGAAATACAAAGAATTATGAGAGAATACTATGAAAAATTATATGCTAACAGACTGGATAACGTAGAAGAAATGGAAAACTTTCTAGAAAAATACAACCTTCCATGGCTGACCCAGAAGAAACAGAAAATATGAATAGATGAATTACCAGCAAAGAAATTGAATTGCTAATCAAAAAACTACTTAAGAACAAAACTTCTGGAGCAGAGGGTTTCACTGCTGAATTATATCAAACATTTAGTGAAGACCTAATACCCATCATCAATAAAGTTTTCCAAAAAGTAGAAGAGGAAGGAATACTCCCAAACTCATTGTATGAGTCCAACATCACTCTAATACAAAATCAGGCAAGACACCACAAGAAAAGAAAATTACAGACCGATATCCCTGATGAACATAGATGCAATAAATACTCAACAAAATATTAGCAAACTGAATTCAAAAATACATCAAAAAGTTCATCCATCATGATCAAGTGGGATTCATCCCAGGGATGCAAGGATGGTACAACATTCGGAAATCCATCAACATCATCCACCACATCAATAAAAAGAAGAACAAAAACCATATGATCATCTCCATAGATGCTGAAAAAGCATTTGACAAAATTCCACATCCATTCATGAGAAAAACTCTCAACAAAGTGGGTATAGAGGGCAACTACCTCAACATAATAAAGGCAACATATGACAAACACACAGCCAACATTATACTTAACAGAGAGAAGCTGAAAGCTTCTCCTTTAAGATCGGGAACAAGACAAGGATGCCCACTCTCCCCTCTTTTATTCAACATAGTTCTGGAGGTCCTAGCCACAGCAATCAGACAACACAAAGAAATAAAAGGCATCCAGATTGGCAAGGAAGAATTCAAACTGTCCCTGTTTTCAGATGACATGGTACATAAAAAACCCTAAAGAATTCACTCCAAAACTACTATATCTAATATATGAAATCAGCAAAGTTGTCAGATGCAAAATTAATACTCAGAAATCTGTTGCATTCCTATACACTAACAATGAACTAGCAGCAAGAGAAATCAGGAAAATAATTACATTCACAATCGCACCAAAAGAATAAAATACATAGGATTAAATCTAACGAAGGAAGTGAAAGACCTATACCCTGAAAACTATAAGATGCTCTTAAGAGAAATTAAAGAGGACACTAATAAATGGAAATTCATCCCATCATCTTGGCTAGGAAGAATTAATATTGGCAAAATGGCCATCTGCCTAAAGCAATCTACAGATTAAATGCAATCCCTATCAAAATACCTACATCATTCTTCAATGAACAAGAGAAAATAGTTCTAAAATTCATATGGAACCACTAAAGACCAAGAATAGCCAAAACAATCCTGAGAAGGAAGTACTAAACAGAGGAAATTACACTCCCTGACTTCAAGCTCTACTACAAAGCCACAGTAATCAAGACAATTTGGTACTGGCACAAGAAGACACCCATAGACCAGTGGAACAGAATAGAGAGCCCAGATATAAACCCAAGCATATATGGTCAATTAATATATGATAAAGGAGCCATGGATATACAATGGCGAAATGACCGCCTCTTCAACAGCTGGTGTTGACAAAACTGGACAGCTACATGTAAGAGAATGAAGCTGGATTACTGTCTAACCCCAGACACAAAAGTAAACTCAAAATGGATCAAAGACCTTAATGTAAGTCATGAAACCATAAAACTCTTAGAAAAAAATATAGGCAAAAATCTCTTGGACATAAACATGAGCAACTTCTTCATGAACATATCTCCCCGGGCAAGGGAAACAAAAGCAAAAATGAACAAGTGGGACTATATCAAACTAGAACTTCTGTACAGCAAAGAATACCATCAGTAGAACAAAAAGACATCCTACAGTATGGGAGAATATATTCATAAATGACATCCGATAAAGGGTTGACACCCACATTATATAAAGAGCTCACGTACCTCAACAAATAAAAAGCAAATAAGCCAATTAAAAAAGGGCAGAGGAGCAGAACAGACACTTCTCCAAAGAAGAAATTCAGATGGCCAACAGGCACATGAAAAGATGCTCCACATCACTAGTCATCAGAGAAATGCAAATTAAAACAACAATGAGATATCACCTCACACCAGTTAGGATGGCCAACATCCAAAGACAAACAACAACAAATGTTGGAGAGGAGGTGGAGAAAGGGGAACCCTCCTACACTGATGGTGGGTATGTTAACTACTTCAACCATTGTGGAAAGCAGTATAGAGATTCCTCAAAATGCTAAAAATAGAAATACCATTTGACCCAGGAATTCCACTCCTAGGAATTTACCCTAAAAATGCAGAAGCCCAGTTTGAAAAACACATATGCACCCCTATGTTTATCACAGCACTATTTGCAATAGCCAAGAAATGGAAGCAACCTAAGTGTACATCAGTAAAGGAATGAATAAAAAAGATGTGGTATATATACACAATGGAATATTATTCAGCCATAAGAAGAAAACAAATCCTTCCATTTGCAACAACATGGATGGATCTAGAGGGTATTATGCTCAGTGAAATAAGCCAGGTAGAGAAAGACAAGTATCAAATGATTTCACTCTTCTGGGTGGTATAAGAACAAAGAAAAAATTGAAGGATCACAACAGCAGCAGACTCACAGAACCCAAGAATGGAATAACAGTTACCAAAGAGAAAGTGACTGGGGAGGAGGGGTGGGAAGGGAGGGATTAGGGGGGAAAAGGGCTATTACAATTAGCACACATAATGTAGTGGGAGTGGGGGTGGGGGTTGAGTGGGGGGATACGGGGAAGGCAGCATAACACAGAGAAGACAAGTAGTGATTCTATAACATTTACTACGCTGATGGACAGTGACTGCAATGGGGTATGTGGTGGGAACTTGATAATAGGGGGAGTCTAGTAACCATAATGTTGCTCATGTAATTGTATATTAATAATAGCAAAAAAAATGTTTTCTAATAAACATTATTTAAAAAATATATGTAAGAGAGAAATAGAAAGAAAAAGAGGCAGAGACAGAGAGAAAACTAAATCACTCTCCCCTCTCTGTTGCCATTATTTTGGTCCCAGTTACCGTACAACAGCTTTCTACCATTATCACTCATTTGAATTACTGCCTCAGTCTCCTAACTGATCACTGTTCTTGTACTATATTTGTCTATTTTAACAGAACATCCACGGTAATACCATTAGATTGTGTCAGTTTTGACCCCAAAACATGCCATTGGTCCCTATGTGACTTAAAGTGAAGGTTAGATCTTTACAATGCTCTGCAAGGCACTACATGACCTCTGCCCCATTAAGTATCTTATCTCATTTCCTAATATTCTGCCTTTTAATCAGTGTGCTCCAGGCAAACTCACCTCTTTACTATTCTTCAAATATGCTAGTCATACTCCTACTTCAAGATTTTCATGCTTGTTATTCATTCTGCCTGGAGTGTTCTCCCTCTTGAAAACAGTTTTGCTGGCTTTCTTTTGGTTGTTCACCCACATCATTATCTAAGTGTAACTTCCCCTGTCCACTCTATTTAAAAATCCACACCTTCACTACTTTCTAAATGTCTTCTTTACATTCTATTTTCTTAGCACTATGAAGTGCTATTATATAGCTTGTAATTTAGCTTCCCAAATAAAATGTAAGTAATATATGTTATATGCTCCATGCACTACTTTATTGCGAGGCCAGTACAGTGTGTCACATGTAGAAAGCAGATGCTCAATAAATATTCATTTAATATTATCCTCGATAAGGGAAGTTAGTGTTTTGCAAATCATAGGATTTTAGAAATACAGAATATTAGATGTATTTTTTTCCAGCATTCTTATTTGTGGAGAGAATACTGAAAAAAATGTTATGCATCTTTTCCAAATTCGATGGTTAATTTAAAGTTGGAAACTGGAGTGGAAGTTAGGATTTTTGTTATTCCTCGAGTGATTATATTCCTATGTATCACTAATACAAAGATATGAAATATAAATTTTAAAGAGTAAATGTGTATTGTAAAGTTTAAAGTACAAAATCAGTTCAAGAAAAAATAAACATATAAAATAATAATCCGAAGAGACAGTAAATTTTCAGTTGTTGGTACATTATGTTATGTACAATCAGAATAGAAAAAGATCCAGAGGGCATAGGATATCACAAATCAATTTTGAATTAGAAACACTAAAATGTGAGTGAAAAAATGTACAGTACAATATGCATTATATGGGAAATACTGTAATTTAAAAATAATCATCTTATTATACTCAATACTAGCCAAACCATTATTAGAATAAAATCTTAAATTCTGAGATCAGGAGCAAAATGGAGATATGGTCAAATTGAATTGTGCTCAGCTGAGAGCCACAAAGATAATTAAAGTGCTGGGAAATTTGGCCTCTGAAGATAGGTTGGAGTAACTTGTATTACTGAGACTGAATCAAAGGTGGTTGAGGGAATGAATATTGGGTAATAGTTACCAAATGTAAACATAGTTATATTTTAAAGAAAGGGAGCCAGCTGTCAGTTTCTCCCCTGGGGATTAAGCAAGAGGTCAATGGTTATTTCTCTGCAGCTTACTGAAATTAGGTTAACTGTAATGAAACTTTTCTTTATATGGGAATATTATTTAAGGGAAGATGTTACTGAGAAAAGTATTTTTACCTGGTAGTCTAAAATTGCCCATGGCTTCTCTATGTTCAAAATTGATTAAATCTGCCCTTTGGCATGGGTACAGATAAAGTAACAAAGCAAATTCTCTTGTGGTCATTTCATATCTGGTTCTCATTAACTGTTCTAATTCCTTTTGAAATAATGTTTGAGTATAACTTAATTGTAATTTCATTCTGCACAGTTATCTTGGTTACTTTTGCAGTAATCAAATTTAATATTGCTGAATAATGTTTGGTTAAAAGTGTTATGAAATTCTCATAATCACTAATACATGAAGGCTATTTATTAATAGCTAGACTCCTGTGATATCTTCCTAAATTTCTTTACTTCCTCTCACCTGCAGAGGTCCCATACTATTAAACTACAGCCTACATTATTGCAGAGGATTTAATTCCCTCTTTCAGCATAGCTCTGGTTATGATGATGATAATTTTTTGCTAAAAAAAATTAAGTGCACATTAACTATTGGCATACCTCTGTGGTCAGGGGCATAACCACCTCATGATTGATCATTTTGTATTTCTTGCCTTCTCAGCCACCTGGTCTACACTTTAAAATGTTATACAGTTGAGTATGCCCTCACAGAGACAATTCTGAGACTGTTTTGAAGGATTCTGATAGTCTTTTGGGAAGTATTATTGACAATATCTTCTAACCCTCTGCTATCTCAAGCATTTGCCTGTGTGTTTTGTCATTTGTAATTGGAATGAAATAGATCATCAAAAAGCTTAAGGAGTAAAGTTGACCCTTGGATAACACAGGTTTGAACTGCATGGGTCCATGGTTCCAATAAACATATTGTAAAATTGAGACAGGGACTGTGGGTGTAGTTAGAGTAGGGGGAGGGCCTCCGAAAAAAGCAAGGCAGAATATTTGCAGTCAGAGCAATGTAACTACATGCAAGGAAACCCCCTACCAAAACTCTGTGTTAAACATTAAGCTCTGGAGTCATTCTTTGGTAAGATCAGTTAATGTTCCCCAGATAAAGAAGAGTAGCACATGTTTTTATTATGCTAATAATTTGTAAGATTCACTTTAGCATGCTAAAAGGCCCAGGCCTATGTGCTATCTTTCCTCTTTCAGATCTGATGGGGTGGTTTTGCAAACTGGGCAACTAATTTAGCATGCAGACCCAGCTGTAAACAACATAGTAAAAGGCAGGAAAGATTCCACCTTAAAGATAAGATGGCATTTTAATACCCAGGAAGGTTGGAAAGCAGGATTCTTAACTTACTCTTTAGCAAACAGACAATACCTCAGCCCACCTCCGGGGCTGGGCAGGCTGCCTTTTTATATGCACCTAGACCAAGACACCAGTATCCCAGAGAGAGATGGGGTGAGAAATTCCTTGTGTTAAGTTAATTCTGGGTGTTCAGACACCACTTAGCAGGTCTGCACCCCTAAACCTTTTTTCATGTTTTTGAAAAATCCTCATCTGCCTATAAAACCCCTAGACAACGCAGCACACCGGACTCTCTTGTCCCCTCCTGGCGTGAGCCTGGAGCTCTGTCCTATCACTTTATTTCTAAATAAAAGCCTGTACCTTGCTCTCCTACCTTGCCTGTTTGCTAAGCTCATTCTTCGGCTTCGTGAACAAGAACCTCGGCGTCAAAATGTTTAGACATTCGAGACAATTTGAGAAAAACATGTTTTTAGCTTACTTTATTGTAAGAATACCGTAAATAATACATATAACACAAAAAAATGTGTTATCAACTGCTTATATTATCAGTGAGGCTTCCATTTAGAAGTACACTTTTAGTTAAGTTTTGGGGAGTTAAAAGTTATACTTGGATTTTTGACTATGCTAGGAATTAGCGCTCCTTAACCCGCATATTGTTCAAGGATCAACTGTATTGTTTTCCCAGCAAGAACAGATTGCTTTTCTTTAAACAGTTTTTCAATTTTCCCTTTTGAAAATCTATTTCATTTTGTTTCATGGCTTCCTAGAAAGGGACAAGATGTAAAGAGCTTTTTTTTTCAGCCCAAATTCCTTTTTCAGAATTGAGGTATTTAAAATTTCCTTTCATTATTTAAGGTAGATATCACAACCATAAAAGTATGAAAAAATGTGTTTTCATTATATTAAATGAGAAAATAGCTGTTTAAAAAATGTTCACAATTTTATCACTTAGAGATAACAAAAAAAACGTGATTTATTTTGAGAAAATAATTATATAATATTAATACAATTTAAAATAGTGAATAGTTTTTAAAGGTTCTTTTTAACTAAAATGAGATTTAAAAAAATACTTTCTGTAAACCATTACCTCCAGTGTTTAATATATAGGGAACATGTTTCACATCAAGTCCAAATTTAACCTGTTTAAATAGCTGCATAGTGTTCCACTATTTTGGTCTAAGGCTGGCATGTATGAATGTGCAGATTTTCCATTGATCAAACGTCCCTTTCTGAAAGTATAAAGAAGTCCCTGAAATCTAGTCCATACTGCATTCAACTCTACTAGCTCTGTAACCATTTGTGCCTCCCCAGAGGAACTGTTCTTTCTAATACAAATTGTCCATGTGGTAACAATGGTCCTGTATTTTTAAGTTACAAGTTTTATAAGTGCATAATATAAAATATCAAATAACTCAACAAGGCTTACCAAATGCAGCAGTAACCCTGCCCCAAACCTTCCCATCCCAAATTTCCGATACCTAGTACCAATACCTTCAAGTTATTTTAGCTACTTCTTCTAGAATTTACCTCCATATTTACCAATTGGATATTTATACTCCACATGTTTTTTATCCAGTTTTAGATGTTATCCACTGAATTCTTATTATGAAAAAATGGAAATTACCTTTTCTTACTGCCAACCATACCACTTTCACTATGATAAATGCATACAGTGCCCCCAATAAAATTACTCAGATATTTTTACTATATCAAGACTTAATGTTTGAGATGATTATGATTGCATACATTGTATACATTATTAAAGTGATATTATACATTTCTAATCTACTTCCTGTTTCATACAACTTTTTGTTTTAATTGCACTTAATACTTTTTTTATGTTTGCTTAAATGTGGTTAAATGTTACTTGCTATTAATCTGTCCCACAACTCCCCTCCAGAAATATAACTATAATTTCACACATCACATAATCATTGGTTTAATTTTTTTCTTAGATAAATGCTTATTGAAACTCCTTTTCTTCTGTTTTTTAATCCTGCAGGTTAACTGTTATTTTGTCTCCTTGGTATCTCCATTTAGCTTCACTGTAGGGGTTCCCACCAACCCCTTCCTGTATTAGATCCCAGTTTCCTGATTTCCATTTTTACTTATTCTTGATTTGTGGCTTTAATTTTAGTGGCCCATATCTTATAGTAGGTCACTGAAAGTGAAATGAAAACAAGCAAATTTCTTGATGTCTTGTCTGGTTGTAAATAAAATAATAATGGTAGCTAACATTTATTAAGAACTTTCTACATGTCACACATTGCTCTTTGCATTTTATACCTATTTTAGTCCTAAAACAGTATTGTAAAATAGTTATTATTTTCTTAGAAAAATAAATTTAAGAAATTTAAATTGAATCCCTAAGTCATGGAGAGGTTTATTGCACCAGCATATGAATGCCTGAAAACAGGCTTTAAAGTTCATGTCTTAACCTCTGCAAAGTACAACTAGTCAATAGCATTATTCTATGACCACAGGTGTTGAATAATTAGATTTGATGTGGAATTCTATCTTCTAATGACATTGATATATTTCTTTTCTCTTTTTCCACTGCTACATCTTTCTTTTTTTCAGTTATCCCTTTATATTGTTTGGATATTGCATATCTTATGTGAGCCATCTACCTTTGTCTTCTGTTTCTCAGGTATTTTCCATTTCTGTCCTGGGAGGTTTTTTTTTTTTTTAACTTTATTTCCCATCACTTTTATTGTAATTTTAATTTTTTTAAACATATTTTAATTTTCAATTTTTCCTCCATTTTTCAGCCCCCTGTTGATTCACGACACTTGCTTTCCTCATTTTTATATAGGTTGACTGCTGGACTTCCTTGTCTAAGGATCAGGCTGAACTGTTTTTTGGAGGAACTTCAGCTCTTAGGAGTCCATACATCTCTCAGTTTCCCTGGAGAGAAATTATTTAATAACCTGCCTGTGGGCTACAAACCCAGCAACCAGTATCCTCAGAGTTGAGTGGGAGAAGTGGTTTTATTATTTTCAATATGGGCTATCACAAATTCCCCAGCTTCCCATACAGTATCTCCACCCTCATCTATGCCTAGTGTCCTCATATGCAGAGCCATGTCTGAGTTCAATGACTTCAGACAACTAACCTTTTTTTTTATTAAGGTATTATTGATATACACTCTTATGAAGGTTTCACATGAAAAAACAATGGGGTGACTACTTTTACCCATATTATCAAGTCCACACCCATACCCCAATGCAGTAACTGTCCATCGGTGTAGTAAGATGCCACAGATTCACTGTTTGCCTTCTCTGTGCTACACTGTTTTCACCGTGACCCGTGACACCATGTGTACTAAACATAATACCCCTCAATCCCCTTCTCCCTCCCTCCCCACTGGCGTTCCCACACCCCTCCTCTTTGGTAACCACTGGTTCCTTCTTGGAGTCTGAGTCTGCTGCTATTTTGTTCCTACAATTTTGCTGCATTATTATACTCCACAAATGAGGGAAATAATTTGGCACTTGTCTTTGTCCACCTGGTTTATTTCACAGAACATAATATCCTCCAGCTCCATCCATGTTGTTGCAAGTGGTAGGATTTGTTTCTTTTTTATGGCTGAGTAGTATTCCATAGTGTATATGTACCACATCTTCTTTATCCATTCATCTACAGATGGACACTTAGGTTGCTTTCATATCTTGGCTACTGTAAATAGTGCAGCAATAAACATAGGGGTATATGTGTCTTTTTGAATCTGAGAAGTTGTATTCTTTGGGTAAATTCCAAAGTGTGGGATTCCTGGGTCAAATTGTATATCTATTTTAGTTTCTTGAGGAACGTCTATATTGCTTTCCATAATGGCTGAACTAGCTTACGTTCCCACCAGCAGTGTAGGAGTGTTCCCCTTTCTCCACATCGTCACCAGAATTTGTTGTTCTTAGTCTTTTCATTGTGGCCACCCTTACTGGTGTGAGGTGATATCTTATTGTGATTTTAATTTGCATTTACCAGATGATTAGTGATGTGGAGCATCTTTTCATGTGCCTGTTGGCCATCTGAATTTCTTCTTTGGAGAATTGTCTCTTCATATCCTCTGCCCATTTTTTAATTGGGTTATTTGCTTTTTGGTTGTTGAGGTGTGTGAGTTCTTCATATATTTTGGATGTCGACCCCTTGTCGGATATGTAATTTACAAGTATATTCTTCCATACTGTAGGATTCCTTTTTGTTCCATTGATGGTGTCCTTTGCAATACAGAGGTTTTAGCTTGATGTAGTCCTATGTGTTCATTTTTGCTTTTGTTTTCCTGGCTCAAGGAGATGAGTTCAGGAAGAAGCTGGTCATGCTTATATTCAGGAGATTTTTGCCTTTGTTGTCTTCTAAGAGTTTGTGGTTTCATGACTTAACATTCAGGTCTTTGATCCATTTCAGTTTACTTATGTGTATGGGGTTAAACAATTATCATTTCATTCTCTTGTATGTAGCTGTCCAGTTTTGCGAACACAAAGTATTGAAGAGGCTGTCCTTTCCCCATTGTATGTCCATGGCTCCTTTATCATATAGTAATTGACCATTAATGTTTGGGTTTATATCTGGGCTCTCCAATTTGTTCCATTGGTCTATGGGTCTGTTCTTGTGCCAGTATCAAATGGTCTTGATTACTGTGGCTTGGTAGTAGAGCTTGAAGTTGGGGAGTGTAATCCCCCCACCTTTATTCTTCCTTCTCAGGATTGTTTTGGCTATGTGGAGTCTTTTGTGGTTCCATATGAATTTTAGAATGATTTGCTCTAGTTCACTGAAGAATGCTGTTGGTATTTTGTTAGGAATTGCATTAAATCTGCAGATTGCTTTAGGCAGTATGGCCATTTTGACAATATTAATTTTTCCTAACTATGAGCACGGAATATGTTTCCATTCATTGGTATCCTTTTTTAATTTCTCTCATGAGTGTCTTGTAGTTCTCAGAGTATAGGTCTTTCACTTCTTTTGGTAGGTTTATTCCTAGGTATTTTATTCTTTTTGATGCAATTTTGAATGGAATTGTTTCCCTGAATTCTCTTTCTGCCAATTCATTCTTGGTATATAGGAATGCCACAGACTTCTGTGTATTAATTTTGTATCCTGCCACTTTGCTGAATTCAGTTATTAAATCTAGTAGTTTTGGAGTGGATTCTTTAGGGCTTTTATGTATGATATCATGTCATCTGCAAACATAGATAGTTTAACTTATTCCTTGCCAATCTGGTTGCCTTTTATTTCTTTGTGTTTTGTGATTGCTGTGGCTAGGACCTCCAGTACTATGTTGAATAGAAGCAGGGAGAGTGTGCATCCTTGTCTCATTCCTGATTTTAAAGGAAAAGCATTCAACTTCTCACTGTTAAGTATAATGTTGGCTGTTGGTTTGTCATATATGGCCTTTATTATGTTGAGGTACTTGCCCTCTATACCCATTTTGTTGACAGTTTTTATCATGAATGGGTGTTGAGTTTTGTCAAATGCTTTTTCAGCATTTATGAAGATGATCATGTGGGTTTTGTCCTTCCTTTTGTTGATGTGGTGGAAGATGTTGATGGATTTTCGAATGTTGTACCATCCTTGCAACCCTGGAATAAATCCTACTTGATAATGATGGATGATCTTTTTGATGTATTTTTGTATTTGGTTTGCTTATATTTTGTTGAGTATTTTTGCATCTATGTTCATCAGGGATATGGGACTGTAATTTTCTATTTTGGGGATATTTGCCTGGTTTTGGTATTACAGTAATGCTAGCCTCATAGCATGAGTTTGGGAGTATTCCCTCCTCTTCTACTTTTTGGGAAACTTTAAGGAGGACGGGTATTAGGTCTTCACTAAACGTTTGATAAAATTCAGTGGTAAAGCCATCTGGTACAGGAATTTTGTTCTTAGGTAGTTTTTTTGATTACCAATTCAATTTCGCTGCTGATAATGGGTCTGAGATTTTCCGTTTCTTTCTGGGTCAGCCTTGGAAGGTTGCATTTTTCTAGAAAGCTGTCCATTTCTTCTAGGTTATCCAGTTTGTTAGCATACAATTTCTCATAGCATTCTCTAATAATTCTTTGTATTTCTGTGGTGTCTGTAGTGATTTTTCCTTTCTCATTTCAGATTCTGTTTATGTGTGTAGACTCTCTTTTTTTCTTGATAAGTCCGGTTAGGGGTTTATCTGTTTTGTCAAAGAACCAGCTCCTGCTTTCATTGATTCTTTCTATTGTTTTATTCTTCTCGATTTTATTTATTTCTTCTCCAATATTTTATTATGTCCCTCCTCCTACTGACTTTGGGCCTCAACTGTTTTTCTTTTTCTAGTTTTATTAATTGTGAGTTTAGACTATTCATATGGGATTGTTCTTTCCTTATGTAGGCCTGTATTGCAATATACTTTCCTCTTAGCACAGCATTTGCTGCATCCCAAAGATTTTGCAGTGTTGAATTATTGTTGTCATATGTCTCCATATATTGCTTGATCTCTTTTTATTTGGTTATTGATCCATTGGTTATTTAGGAGTATGTTGTGAAGCCTCCGTGTGTTTGTAGGGTTTTTCATTTTCTTCACATAATTTATTTCTAGTTCCATGCCTTTGTGGTATGAGAAACTGGTTGGTACAATTTCAATCTTTTTGAATTTACAGAGGCTCTTTTTGTGGCCTAGAATATGATGTGTTCTTGAAAATATTCCATGTGCATTTGAGAAGAATGTGTATTCTGCTGCTTTTGGGTGTAGAGTTCTATAGATGTCTGTGAGGTCCACCTGTTCTAATGTGTTGTTCAGTGCCTCTGTGTCCTTACTTATTTTCTGTCATATTGATCTGTCCTTTGGAGTGAGTGGAGTGTTGAAGTCTCCTATAATGAATGCATTGCATTCTATTTCCCCTTTTAATTCTGTTAGTATTTGTTTCACATATGTAGGTGCTCCAGTTTTGGTTGCATAGATATTTATAATGGTTATATCTTCTTGTTGGATTGACCCCTTCATCATTATCTAATGTCCTTCTTTGTCTCTTGTTACTTTCTTTGTTTTGAAGTCTATTTTGTCTGATACAAGTTCTGCATCTCCTACTTTTTTCTCCCTTTAGTTGCATGAAATATATTTTTCCATCCCATCATTTTTAGTCTGTGTATGTCTTTGGGTTTAAAGTGAGTCTCTTGTAGGCAGCATATAGATGGGTCTTTTTTTTTAATTTATTTAGTGACTCTATGTCTTTTTATTGGTGCATTCAGACCATTTACATTTAGGGTGATTATTGATAGGTATTTACTTATTGCTATTGCAGGCTTTAGATCCTTGGCTACCAAAGGTTCAAGTTTAACTTCCTTACTATCTAAGAGTCTAACTTAACTCACTTAATATGCTATTACAAACACTGTCTAAATGTTCTTTTTTTGTCCTCCTTTTTCTTCCTTCTCAATTCTTTATATATTAGGTATCATATTCTGTACTCCTTTTCTATCTCTTGATTGACTTTGGGGATAGTTGATTTAATTTTGAATTTGCTTAGTAATTAACTGTTCGACTTTCTTTACTGTGGTTTTATTACCTCTGGTGACTGTTATTAAGCCATAGGAACACTTCCATCTATAGCAGTCCCTCCAAAATACACTGTAGAGATGGTTTGTGGGAGGTAAATTCTCTCAGCTATAGCTTACCTGGAAATTGTTTAATCCCTCCTTGAAATTTAAGTGATAACCTTGCCGGATATTCTTGGTTTGAAGCCCTTCTGCTTCATTGCATTAAATACATCATGCCACTCCCTTCTGGCCTGTAAGGTTTCTGCTGAGTAGTCTGATGATAGCCTGATGGGCTTTTCTTTGTATATGATCTTATATGTCTCTGGCTGCTTTTAATAGTCTGTCCCTATCCTTGATCTTTGCCATTTTAATTACTACATGTCTTGGTGTTGCCTTCCTTGGGTCCCTTGTGTTGGGAGTTCTGTGCAACTCCATGGTCTGAGAGACTATCTGCTCTCCCAGATTGGGGAAGTTTTCAGCAATTACCTCCTCAAAGACACTTTCTATCCCTTTTTCTCTCTTTTCTTTTTCTGGAACCCCTATAATGTGAATATTGTTCCATTTGGATTGGTCACACAGTTCTCTCAATATTCTTTCATTCTTAGAGCTCCTTTTTTCTCTCTGTGCCTCAGCTTATTTGTATTCCTCTTCTCTAATTTATATTTCATTTATCGTCTCCTCCACCATATCCAATCTGCTTTTAAAACTTTCCATTGTATGATTTGTTTCTTGTATTGTGTTCTGTAGTTATTGGATATCTGACCAGACTTTATTTTTGAGGTCTTGAATATTTTTCTGTACATCCATGTGCATGTTAATGATTTTTATTTTGAAATCCCTTTCAGGCAGATTCATAAGGTCAATTTCATTTGAATCTTTCTCAGGGGTTATATTAATAATTTTACTTTGAACCAGGATGCTTTGGCATTCCATATTTGTATATGGTGCCCTCTAGTACCCAGAAGATCTACTCTTTGCAGCTGCTCAGCTCCTGAAGCAATGTCGGGGGTCACAGGGGACTAGTATTGGTGCTTGGGTTGAGGAAAGAGCTGTTTCCTGCTTCCTGGCTGCTCTGCTTGTCTCCACTGCCAGAACCAGTGGTTCGAGCACACAGGTGTAAGCCTCTGTGCTTTGCTTTTATAGGTGCTGTAGATGGCGCTTCTCTCTGGCTGGACTAATGCTAGGGTAGGTTTAGCTGCTTTGGAAGCCAGGTGGTGCTGGCCAGGGGAAAGGCTCAATAGGCTGCATATCACGGAGGGGGTACTTGGAGCTCTGTTGCTAGCCAGGGAGCTGGAGGTCCTGATGATCGTGAATGTTCCCAACTTGCTGGGCAGAGTGCACCCAGACAATTTGTCTACCTGTCCTTTCTCCTGAGCAGTAAGCTCCATGCAATCCTTGCCCCTGTAGCAGCCCTCTTGCTCTTAGGAAGTCTCTCAGACTGCCCACCTTTCTTTTGTCCCAGAGCAGCCGTATATGGATCCCTACTTTCCACAAGCTGCTGGAATCTCATTCTCTCCAGATATTCTGCCTGTCTTAGCTTTCCAACCCCCTACACACAAGAGTACCATGATAACACCATGAAGTGTAGGTTTGTGCTCCCAGATCAGATCTCCGGAGTTCGGTATTCAGCATTCCCAGGCCTCCACTCCCTCCCCGCTCTGTTTCTCTTCCTTCTGCTGGTGAGCTGGGGTGGGGGAATGGCTTGGTTTCCGCCAGGCCATGGCTTTGGTACGTTTCCCTGTTCTGTGAGATTTATTCTTTTCTCCAGGTATATACAGTTTGGTGCAGTCTTCTTTCCTGCTGCTCTTTCAGGATTAGTTGTATTAGTTATATTTTCATATTATATGTGGTTTTATGAGGAAGCCTCTATCTCACCTCTCATGCCATCTTTAATCGTTTTCAGATAACTAACCTATAATTTAATACAGCTGATTGTTTCTTATACAGATTTCCAAACACTCCTCCTTTTCATCAGCCACACAACCACCTTACTCCCAGAGGTGCCTCCAATGCCTGCGATTCTGTGAGTCAAATGTGCTTTTTACTGAGTTCTCCAAACTGCTGCATCAGAAGGTTCACTGTTATGGTGTTAATCAGTTATTATGTGTTCATCTGTTTTTAATTTTCCAAAATGTATTGCTGTTTCTCTTTTTTCATGTTTTGGTCTTATATATGTATATCTTTTCATCCCTTTTCTGACATTTAGAGTGATTTTGAGAGCAAGCAGAAGTAATATACATTTGATTCATCAAGTTTACCAGAAGTTGGTCTTCATTCATAAAATATAACCCAAATACCTTTAAACTACCACTGGAAAAAGAATATCATCATGAAGAGAGGCTCATGGACCACATCGACCTAATATTTTTCCCTTGAAATTCATCTTCCTTCTGTTTTGATATGCCATTGCTACCATGATACTGACTCTTTCTAACCAAATGTCTCACTAATATTTACTAAAATTACTAATAGTTACTAATATTTAATAAAACTAAAATTTACAGTTTCCTTTTCTTTCTTCATTTGCTAAAATATGAAATAAGTTGATCATTCCATAAATGTTTTAATTAAGTCTACAATAAGAAAAATACTTTTTAAAAATGAAAGTGCTTTATATGTATATATTCTTGCTGGCAAGGCCCTACCTTCACCACATGGTGGCAAGATAAAAGAAAAAAAGACAAGCAGAAATTACTGACTCCTTATTTTATACCCACCCTTCTCCCATTGCATACATTTTTGAGAAAACTTTCCTCAATCAACAGAGGTGACTTTTAGAATAAAACTGCATATCCATGTATTATTTATTAACACAGGATAGTTTATTTTAAATACCTTAAAATTGTTCTTTCTTTTCCTTCAGGTTTCTTTATATATTTCTTCATGTAACTGCAGTGTCCATTTTATGATCATAAAGTGGATTTCCTTCCTTTCAGAATTTTCCTATGAGCTTCTGATATTTGTGCAACTCTAACCTCCATAAAGCTATAAAAGTGAAGACAGTTCCTTTTTCCCTCCATACCATATTTTATATAGCATGTAATGTATATTGTATATAACAGAGGTAGAGGATAAATTTCACCAATAGCATGATTTTTTACACTTTGCTAACAATAAATTGAGAAGAAAATCCATTGATACAGATTAATGTTGATTGTTGACATATTTCCTTATCTTCACCTTCAATGGCAGGTAATTATTTTGGTATTGTCAATGTAATTTCCCTTGGTACTCCATAGAATATGCCATCATTTAAAATATTTATAATCATTGTCATCGCTCATACAAAACAATCAGAGGACAGGGAACAATTTTGAAAAACATGCATATTACTTTCAGAAAAAGGACAATATAATTTAGAGTTAGCAGGAAAAATCTAAAACAAGATAGCTGAACAAGCAGTGAAAAATTATAATCAAACTGGCAGAAACAGCTTTTAGAACTCAAAAATAAAGTCAAAATATCTTGGGAGCAGGTGGGAAGATGACTTGTTAATGGTAAACTTACACAAGCACATGATTTACAAGGGAAACTATTCATGTTATGTAGAAAGAGATCATTATGACAGTATTTCAAATGAGTGACCATATTGAAATTGGCTGCTAAATGTACAGACATATTGTATAAAACATAATTGTTACTCTCGGTGTTTTTTCAGATCACATCACCAAATACTAACAAATTTCTTAATATTATCCAGAACTGTAATGTGAGATTTTAAATATAATTACTGTATGATGTAAGTATAACAGTGACTTTGTTGCTAAGTCTAAACCTAGAATGCAAATGTGCTTTCTGTGTTTGGACAAAATATTTGTCTTACATACATCCAGGCCTGACTTCTTGAAAAGTTAGGCATAGATGAGCTTTCCAGTATTATTGATTAGAAGCATGTATTTTTGAAATAAATAGAAACAATAGCATTTGCCCGATTCCCCATGCTATGTGTAAGATAAAATTAATGCTACCAAAGTAATTTCAGTTTAGGGAATTTTGTAGATACATACAAAGTGGAAAAATTCACATCTGGCCCACATATTAGGCCATTTCTTCTGAATGAGCAGTAAATATATTCCTCTCACTCACTGCAGCTCCCAGGGGATGACAAAGGTGTAGGGAAAATTGTGAAGCTGTTGTTGTTATTGCTGGGTTTTAGAATAGGAGAGCATAAATATTAATAACTAATTACAGCTTTTCTCTCCATGTAATATTTAGGGTGAATACTTTTTTAAAAATTTATTTCAAGTTCATATTTTAGTACTAATATCCTAGATCTCATTCTGTGTTTGAAAGTAATGGCATGTCAAGCTTTTTCACTTTTGTACTGCTGAATCTTAATTCAGTGGCACTTGTGCTATTCAGTACATATTTTTTGAGTGATTGAAGGGTGAATAAACAAATGAATAATCGCTAAAAAATACCCTTCAGTCAAAACACAAAATACTCTCATCAAAGCACAAATATGACAATATTATTTATTGTATATGGCTCTAGTCTTAGTATATACAGATTGCCTTAACCTTCGTTTCTAGTTTGAAAATTCACAGTATTTGAAATCTAAAGATACCCATGATTTTCAAAAGTATATTGATGTTTTAAAGTTTGCAATAAAAATAAATATTTTCCTTACTTTTTAAAAATTTTCCTTATGCATGTTTTAATCCCTTAAGTATAAAATATTTGACAAAGAAATCTATCAAATCATTATAACACCGTATCTTTTCAAGTCAAGGCCAAGAGACTTGGAAATGCAAAATCATCCATTAGGCCAATGGTTGTCAAATTTGAGGGAGCAAAGAAGCCAACCAGAAAGAAGGTTAAAAGTCCAAACTACCAAAATCTTCCAGCAGAGATTTTGGTTCAGTATGTCTAGGATAATGTAATTTTTTAGGTGTACAGATTATTTCTGATGCAGGTGACATCAGACCTTTTTTGAGATACACTGTGGTAGTATGTAAACTACATGATAGTGGGTATTGTGTCATAATTTGGTTCTCCCAAGAGCTGACCTGAGACTAGGAAACAAGTGAAAGCAGTTTGTGTGGGAAGTTCAATTTATACCAGTATAGAAGCAGAGAAGGGATGCAATACAAAGAAGGGATAAGAGCTAATAAAGGGTGTACTATTAGACAGTTACAACAGTGGCCAGATGAAGCCTAATCCGCAAGGGAACTCTGAGAAATTCTGCCATATAAATGTCTCAATATTATTCCCACTAACAGGGAAAGGGAGCTGAGGTATTTAGAACCATCAGTAAAGACTGCTTCCAAGGGCTATTGATTTCTTGCCCCTTCCAGCTACTTGGGGTGGAAAGCTGGGTTGTCTTCAGTTCTTGCACAAGAGAACTTCAGCACAGATCCTGAGAGTCAGGTGAAAGTCACACACAACAATGGGTCTGTATATTTACAACTTTCTCCTTAGTGCCTATAGAATATAGTAGGTAATAAGTAAGTATTCTTGAATAAGTAAACAATAAATGAATGAAAGAGAAAAGACACAGTAAGTGAGAGATTTGTATTATGCCCAAATGAAGTGGGATGAGTGAGTAAGACAAAATTCTAATCTCTGATAGCCATGAACCTCAAGGGAGTGAAATTTAAAGCTAGGAATTTTTTCTCTTATGTGACTGGTCATTGTCTTAGTGGGCACCATAGAATGTATCTATATACATAGAATGTATCAGCACCTCCTCCTCTCACACATGCCTTTAAAAAACTCCTTCAGTGATAATTTCCTTTAGAGGTACTCTTCAAAGGAAGATTCAACAGACCTTACTGGAAAGCTTTCTGTTACAATACAATGTTGGCACCTAGTGAATATCCTTCTAGCCTCCTAATTAATTATTAATCCATTTTTATCTGTTTTACTAATCTTGATTTTTTATCAGCATTAAGTAATCACAAAAGCAAAAAAGGTTAGTAATATGAAAATTTCAGTGCTAGAAAACATTGCAAATAAATCTGTACTTCATTGGTAAATGATTGTTCTATAATACTTCATCAACACTCCTATGGGCACACTTTAATACACATACGTAACCATCTATAACCCTGCGAAAGAAGCATGCCATCAAATCTCTTGAAACCATTAATCCAGATAGAAAGTGGAATGGCCTTTCATATTCTCTGCCTTATCATTGTGCCAAAGATTTCCCATTCATATCAGAATGAATCAAGGTCACAAACCTTGCAAGCTGAAAAATTCAATATCCCAAATAACTGCCTCACACCCTGCTTGATATTGGAAGGGGAGGGGAAAACATAAGCAAGTAATCAAATAGTCCTGCATTAGGAGTCTCCCACAACAATACAGGAAATATTCAGTTCCACATCCATATCATACTGTTAATTAAATACAGGGGTTGTAACTCAAAGGATTAAAAATGCCAACAAAGTAACAAAGAGATGTTAATCAGTCTAGCTTCATATGGCTCATGGTAAATAGAGAAGGCAGAAGTAAACTGTATCAAATGAACAGTGCATGGCTTGCCCAAACAGGTCAGCAAACCCGGGAGACCCAAATGCTCCCCCCTGCAGGGTCAGCCCTAAGGGGCACTCCTGCGCGTACGCCCTCCCACCTGATAGGCTTGCTCAGCCCAGCAGTGTCAGACTTTACTGCATGTCAGGAAGAAAGAGGATTTTCCTTTCTCGGGCCTATCTCAGCCCATCTAGGGAGGTGCCTGCAGGAGCCAGCTCTAAGTGCTCATTCCTCCTCACAGGTGTCCCAGAGCCATGCAACTGCCTTGCCTACTCCTTTAGCCAAGCAATGCCATCATCTGTATGGTGTATGGCAGGCAGAGGAGGCCTGCCTACAACGATCCCAGCAGAAGCACTCCTGCTCTGTTCACAAAGGGTGGGCTCAGGCAAACTGCCTTCTGTGGCAGACTGAGACACACCACTGCCCTCAAACAGAAAGGCAGCCTCTCCCATAGCCCACCAACAAGGGGTTCCACCACAAAGGAGAACCATACACTGGAGAATAAAGAGTCTTGAGCTTCTGGGAACCACATGATTTCTTCTTCTTAAAGCCATTATTCTCTAGACCAGGAAGCATAGCATATCCATCTAATACAAAGGAATAAACAGAAACCCTGACAAAATGATGAGGCAGAGGAATATGCTCCAAACAAAACTACAGAATAAGACACCAGAAAAGGGACTAAATGAAATGGATTACCAATCTTCTTGATAAAGATTTCAAAGTAAAAGTAAAAAATATGCTCACTGATCTGCAGAGAAGTCCTGAGATCTCAGGGAGGATGCTGACAAAGAGATACAAGAGCTGAAAAAGAGCCACTCAGAGCTGAAGAATATAGTTAACTGAAATGAAATATACAATGGAGAGAATGAATAATAGATTGCTGCAAGTAGAGAAGACAACCAATGAGATGGAAATTAGAGAACAGGAAAACAATGAAGCTGAGGAACAGAGAGATAAAAGAATCTCTAAGAATGAAAGAATGCTAAGAGAGCTGTGTGATGACTCCAAATGAAATAATACTTGCGAGGGGTACCAAAAGGAAAAGAGAGAAACAAAGGGATAGAAAGTTCTTTGAAGAAATAATTGTTGAAAACATCCCCAATCTAGAGAAGGATAGAGACACTCTACACTCTGGTCATGGAAGCACAGACAGCCCCACAAAGAAGACACCAAGACATATAATAATTAAAATGATAAAGATTAAGGATAAGGAAGAGTATAGTGAAAGAAACCAAAGAGATAAAAAAAATTACTTAAAAGATAAAACCCCATCAGGCTATTAGCAGATTTTAGCAGAAATTTTATAAGCCAGAAGTGAGTGGCATGAAATATTTAATATATTGAAACAGAACCATCAACCAAGAATCCCCTACCCAGTAAGATTATGATTCAAATAGTAGTAAAAAATATGTGTACAAAATATCAGTCAAGGGATACACAAAAAATGAAGATTATGTCACCTAATGCAAAAAGTGTGGGAGAGGAAGAAAAATAAATAAGAAGTACTTTTAGATTGTGTTTGAAATAGATAGAGCATTCATCAACTTACTAAAGACTTTTATATAGTTAGGAAGGTATCTATAAACCTAATGGCAACCACAAACCTAAAGCATCTAATAGATACACAAAAAGTTTAAAAAGGACAAATTACAATCATAACACTAAGAAAACCATCAAACAACAAGAGTATAAGAGGGGAAGAAAGAAATAAAGAGGAACTACAAAAGCGACCAGAAAACAATTAATAAAATGGCATTAAGTATGTACCTACAATAATCATCTTAAGTGTAAATGGATGGAATGCACCAATCAAAAGTGGTAGAATGGGTTAAAAAACATTGCCCATCTATATGTTACTTACAAGAGACTCACTTCAAACCCAAAGACATACACAGACTGGAAGTAAAGGGATAGAAAAAGATATCCCATGCCAATAATAGGGAGAAAAAAGCAGGAGTAGCAGTACTCTTAACAGACAAAATAGACTTCAAAACAAGGCATGTAACAGGAGACAAAGAAGGACATTTCAAAATGATAAAGGGGTCAGTCCAACAAGAGGATATAACCGTTATAAATATCTATGCACCCATCATAGGAGCACCTAAATAAACAAAACAGATTCTAAATAGAATTAAAGGGGGAAATATACTGGAACTCATTCATATTAGGAGACACTAAGACATCACTTACCTCAATAGACAGATAAACCAGCCAGAAAATAAAGAAAGAGAGGCACTGAACAATACATTAGATCAGATGGACTTAACAGACATCTACAGAACATTCCACCCAAAAGCAGCAGGATACATACTTTTCTCAAGTGCACATGGAATGTTCTCCAAATAGATCACATACTAGGCCACAGAAAGGCCTAAATAAATTTAAAAATACTGAAATTGTTTTAAGCAACTTCTTGGACCACAATGGCATGGAACTAGAAATAAATTAGAAGAAAAAACACAAAAGCTCAGAAACCCATGGAGGCAAAACAATATGCTTCTAAATAATCAATGGATCAATGGACAAATCAAAACAAAAAAAAATTGTTTCAATATGTTAGACTGAAACATGAAATAGCTAATATTTAACTATTTTGGATCAACAAAAGTGGCAACATACAGATAGGAACCAGCCCAACTCCCCACTCATTATTACAAGCTTTTTCTTTATTTCCCATTACACAATAGAAACACCTAATCATATCCAGTCATATTACACTATTTTTAACATTTGATTAATTTTATTTTCTTTCATCCATTACTTTTTAGCTTCTCCTTTGTGATAGGCACATTCTTTTAATTTTGTTTCATAAATGTAATACACATTTATAACAAGTGTATAATACAGAAAGAAGTAAGCAATAAAGTTCACGAATAACTGAAGAAATACCACTGATGATTCTGTAGTACTTCGTTTTAGAAATATTTATGTGGTGTTTGTGCTTAAAAGTGAAATCATGATAAATCTGCAGTTATTTTAGATATTAATATTGTATCTTTCCTATGTCATGAACTACTCTCAGCATACAGACATTTCAAGGATTCATAGCATTCAATGGTATGTTACACCAACACCATCTAATTCTACTCCTGCTTTTGGATAGTTGGCTATTCCTAATTTATTTTTAACTGAGGAATAATTGATAAATAATATTATGTTAGTTTTGGGTGAATAACATGATTCAATATTTGTATGCACTGTGAAATGATCATGACAATAAGTCTAGTTTCTCTCTTCCCCATATAAAGTCACATTATATGCAGTAAATATTATTCACTATAGTTACCATACTGTATATTACATTACATTCTCATGACATTTATTGTGTGAGGCTGTCTCTAATTTCTCAATACACACCATGAAATGAGTATTTTTACATATAAAAGTTGCATGCATTTCTTATTCAAACCTTAAGAAAATATTTTCTTAGAAATAGACTACTGGGTCAAGAATATATCTACTATTTTTTTTTCAAATTAGAAATATCTATATTATATTTAAAAGTAAATATACATTGCAAAAACCTTAAGCAATATGGAAGGATATGACAGAGAGATGCAACAATGCAACACTGCTGACTTTGAAGATGGAGGAAGGGGTCACGAAGCAAAAAAATGTGGGCAGCTCAGAGGATGGAAAAGGCAAGGCGACAGATTTTTCCGGGGATGTTGAGAAAAGAACCAGGGCTTGCTGACACCTTCATTTTTTAAACCTGTGTAACCCATTTTGGACTAATGACTTCAAAGTTGTAAGAATAAATTCCTTTAAGTTACTAAATCTGTGGCATTTTGTTAAGGTGCAATAGTTTATATGGTCATTTGTGGATAATACATTTGTTTATCTATTCACTTTGTTGACAGACATTTGTATTTTTTTCTAATTCTGTATGTAATAAAGTTGCTGCAAAATTTAGTATAACTCTTTTATGAATATATATTTTTATTTATCTTTGTTGAATTCATAGAAACTCGAATCACATATTTTTAGGATAATGGAGTATATAGCTCTATAAGAAACTACTAAAGAATGCACAAAAGTTGTAGCATTTTACAATCCCAACAACATACGAGAGCTCCAATTGCTTCATATCCTCATTAACAGTTGGTCTTGTCAGACTTTAAAAATTCTTGTTATTCTAATGTGTGAAATGATATCTCAGTTTTTTAAAGATAGTTTTAATGAGATAATTCACATAACATAAAACTCACTCATTTGAAATGTGCAATTACAATTTTTAGTATATTCACAAAGATGTGCAATCATCACTAGAATCATTTTAGAACATTTGCATCACTTCAAAAAGATACTCTATATCTATTAGTAGTCACTCCCTATTTTGTCCCAAATTTTCCCCTCCCAGCAACATCCAACCACAGACAGCCACTCATCTATTCTCTTTCTCTTTAGATTTTTTATTCTAGGTGTTCCATATAAATGGAATCATACAGTATCTGGTCTTTTGTAAGTTGCTTCTTTCACTTAGAATAATGTTTTAAATTTTCATCCATGGTGTAGCACATGTCACTATTTCACTCCTTTTTATTGCTGAGTATCATTCCATTGCATGGATATAACTTCTTTTATTAATCCACTCATTGGTTGATAGATTTTTAGTTTGCTTCCAATTTTTGACATGAATATTTGTGAACAAGCTTTTGCATGGATGCATGTTTTCATTAATTTTGTATGTATGCTAGGAGTGGAATTTCTAGGACATATAGTAACTCTGAATTGTTTTGAGAAGTGGCTGTTACCATTTCACATTCCTAACCAAGAATGAAGTTTCAAATTTCTCCATATCTTTGTTGATACTTATTATAATATGTATTTTTTTATGATAGCCATCCTACCTGGATGCAAAGTACTATCTCATTGTAGTGTTGGTTTACATCACTCTATCACTAATGATGTTGAGTTATATTTTATATGTGCTTATTTTCCATTTGTATATCTTCTTTGGGGAGATACCTGTTTCTATCATTTGCCCATTTCTCAGTTAGGTTTTCTGTATTGTTATTGAGCCGTAAAAATTTATTTTGGCTACAGTTCCTTATCATATATACTAATTGCAAATGTTTTCTACCATTCACTAGGCTGTGTTTTTACTTTCTTCATTGTGTCCTTTGAAGCACAAAAGTTTTTCACTATAATGAAGTCACTTGTGCTTTTCATTGCTGTGATTCTGTAGTAAGTTTTAAAGTCAGGAAATGTGAGTCCCTAGATTGTTCTTTGTTTTCAAGGTTGTTTTGACTATTCTTAGTCCTTTGAATTTCCATATGAATTTTAGGACCATACTGTTAATGCCTGCAAAAAAGCCAGATGGAGTTTAATAGAGATTGTCTTAAATCTATAGATTTGGGGAGTACTACCATCTTAAAAATATTGTCTTTTGAGGAATTAACATGGAATAGCTGTCTATATATTGTCTTCTTTAATATCTTTAACAATGTTTCATTTTCAGTGTGCAATTCTTGTACATTTTTGCTTAATTTATTTCTAAATATTTTATTCCTTTCATGCTATTATAGATGGAATTAATTTATTAAAGTCATTTTTGGATTATTCATTGCTAAGGTATAGAAATGTGATCGATTTTTACATACTCATATTCTGAAAGCTTTCTGAACTTGCTTATTAGTTCTAATAGTTTCTATTGGATTCCTTAGGATTTTCTAAATATAAGATCATGTCACTGCAAATGTAGTTTTACTCTTTCCTTCCCAATATTGATGTTTCCTATTTGTTTTTCTTGTCTAATTGCCATGACTACAACTTCCAGTACAATGCTGAATAAAAATAGCAAGTGACAGCATCATGGCCTTGTTCCTGAAATTAAGGGGAAATCATTCAGTTTTTCACCATTAAGTATGATGTTACCTATGGATTTTTTGTAGATGCCCTTTATTAGGTTGAGGAAGTTCTCTTGTATTCCCAAATTTCAACTGTTTTTATACAAAAAGGGTATTTAATTTTTTCAAATCTCTTTTCTATTGATAAAATCATGTATTTTTTTGTTGTCTATTCCATTAAAATAGTATATTACATTGATAGATTTTTCCAGATGTTAAAGCAACAATATAAGTCTGATAAAATCAACTTGTTCATGGTGTATAACCCTTTTTATAAGATGTTGTATATGATTTGCTAATATTCTGTTGGTGATATTTCCATCTAGAGTCACAAGGGATATTGTTGTGTAGTTTTCTTTTTTGTGATGTGTTTGGTTTTGGTATCACAGTAACTCTGACCTCACAGGTCAGTAAGCATTCCCTCCTCTTCTATTTTATATGAGTCTATGATGGATTGGTGTTGATTTTAAATGTTAAGTAGAATTAATCAGTGAAACTAAAAGGGTATGGCTTTTCTTTGTGGGAAATTTCTTAATAACAATTCATTGTTTTTACTCCTTTTAAATCAATTCAGGTGTTCTGTTATTTTTTTTAGTCAATTTCATTATTCTGTGCCTATCTAGGAATTTGCCCATTTAATTAAAAGTATCTAATTTTTTGGTGTACAATTGCTTATGGTATTCCCTTATAATCCTCTGTTTCTGTCCCATGTCCTCTCTTTCATAAATTATTTTAATAATTTGAGTCTGTAGTTTTTTTTTAATCAGTCTGGCTATATATTTTGTTCTTTTCAGGAGCTAGCATCTTTTAGTTTTGTTCATATTTTTCTATGGTTTTCTAATCTCTACTTCATTTATTTTTGCCCTGTTTTAATAATTATCTCCTTCTTTCTCCTTGCTTTGGCTTTAGTTTCACCTTCCTTCTTGAATTTCCTAAGGTAAAAGATAAGGTTATAAATTGAAATTGTCTTTTTAAATATATATTCTAATGGCATAAATTTCCTTTAAAGCAGTTCTCTATCTATATCCCATAGTTTTAGTATGTTGCATGTTTATTTTCAACCATCTCAGAATATTTTCTAAATTCCTTTTTTTGACCCATTCATTATTTAAGAATGTATTGTTGAATTTCCAATTTACTGTGAATTTTCCACTTTCTTCTATTCCTGATCTCACCAATTTCACTGTATTTGGAGAACACACTTCATCTGATTTTAATCATTGTAAATAAATTAAGGCTTGTTTTATAACCTAGAATATGGTCTCTCCTGGAAAATGTTCCAAATGTTCCTTCTCTTGAGAAGAATGTGTACTGTCTTGCTTTGGGGTGAAGTGCTTTATGAATGTCTGTTAGTAGTGCTCACTCCTCTATAACTAGTTCATCTTCTTTCTAGTAGTTATATGCACCATTTAAAGTGGGTTATTAAAGACTTCATCTATTTCTGACTTATGTATTTATTCCTTTATTTTATCATTTTTGATACATGTGTTTTCAGGGGGCTCTACATTTAGGTGGATGTATGTTTATAACACACATATTTAGTGCATTGACCCTTAAACAGTTATAATGCATCCCTCTTTACTTCCAATAACACTTTTGTTTTAATGTCTATTTTGTGATGTTAGAGAAGCCACACCAACTTTGATATGACTGCTCTTAGCATATTTTTCCCCACCCTTTTGCTTTCAACCTACTTGTATCTTTGAATCTGAAGTGTATCTATATCTCATAAAATGTAGTTAGATTATGCTTTTCTCTCCACTCTGTTTAACCCATTGACATTTCATTCATTATTGGTATTATTGGATTTGTCTTTGGTATTTAACTTTTTTTTATGTCATGTCTTTTTTGTTCCTGGTTCCTCTTTTACTGCTTTCTTTTGCATTGAGGGAATATTTCCTAGTGTAACATTTTAATTCCTTTCATGGTTTTTCTCAATATTTTTTGTGTTATTTTCTTAATGATGACTATTCAGCATTTAATATTTTGATAACTTACCAGAATCCACTACAAATTTACACTAAATTAATTCCAATGAGCTATAGAAATCTTACTTCTTTATAACTCTATGTCCCCTTCCCCCTTTCTGTGCTATTTTTCTTATACATATTACCTCTTTATACATTAAAAACCCAACAATACATACATTGCTATAGTTATTACCTTACATAATATTATGCTGTTTAAAGAAGCTGAGAGAGAAATTAGAAAGTATTTATTTGAAGATTCAGTTACATTAACCTTCATATTTACCACTCTGGTTATCTTCATATACTCTATGGATTCAAGTTAATTATCTGGTGTCATTTCTTTACTCTTATACAGCTTTGTTCCCACCCACTTTCTTTGTGTGTTGTATAATTATATACACGTTGTTATTATGCAATGGCTTTTTAATCAGTTGAGAAAAAAGGAAAAGAAATATGCAATTATAATGTCATTTTAAACCACCTACTAATTACCTTTACCAGTGTTTTTATTTTTTTCATGTGGATTTGAATTATTTTCTGGTATCACTTGCTTTCATCCCACAGAAGTTCCTTTAATATCTTTTGTAAGGCAGTTCTGCTAGAAACCAAGTCAGTCTCTCCCCCACCCCTTTTCTCTCTCTTTTCTCTTACTCCTCCAGGGATATCATTATTTGCTTCCATATTTTTAATTAAACATTTCATTTTGGGAGAATTGCAGATTTATATGTACTTGTAAGAAATGATAAAGAAGTCTTTGTGTTCCTTTTACCCAGGTTCCCCCAGTGGTTGAATCTTGCAAAACTACCATACAATTATCAAAACTAGATGTTGACATTGATACAGTCAAAATGAAGAACAATCCTTCACCATAAAGTTACCTTATATCGTTCTTATTTAGCCACACACCCACACCTCCTCTAATCCCCTATAAACACTTATCAGTTATCTGGTTCTGTAATTTCGTTATTTCAATAATGTTATGTAAATAAAATAACATAATAAGTAACTTTTGAGAACTTCTTTGAGACTGGCCTTCTTCTATTAGGAAAATTTTCTGGAAGTTATTCCAGGTTGTTTTTATATTAATAGTCATTCTTTTTATTTTATACCCTCAATTATATTCTATAATATGGATCTACCACTGTTTATTTTACTATTTACAGTTGAAAGACATTTAAGTTGCTTCCAGTTCTTGGTTACTATGAGTAAAGCTGCTATAAATATTTATGTACAGGGTTTTGTGTGAAGATTCCAGCGTTCTTTGGGATAAATGTTCAGGATTCCTAAATGATGGTTTTATATAGAGTTCATTAATACATTTCTAGAAAGGTGGTATCATTTTATATTCCCATCAGAGCAGTATGAAGGATCAAATTTCTCCCCATTCTTACAAGCATTTGGTGGTGTTACTATACCTTTTTAAAACTGATGTCTATTCAATATTCTATGATATGCAAATGGCTATTCACCAACTGTACTGTAATTTAAAATTTGACATTTATGTTTTCATATTCATTAGTATATGCTCAATTTTGATATAATAATTTTCTTTTGAATCATGGGAATGAATGAGAAATTTTCTAAAACACTGTTCTGTTACTGATATGTTAGAAAGGTATTCATTGATTCATTGAACAGAGGTCAGCAAACTATGGACTACAGGACGAATCTGGCCTATAAACTGTTTTTATAAATAAGCTATTAATGAAACACAACCACAAAGATGGGGACTTCAAAAACTTGTTAAATAATATGTACAAAAAATGTACAGCAAACATCACACTTAATGATGAAAAACATAGATCTTTCCTCATAAAATCAGGAAAAAGGCAAGGATGTCCTGTCTCACCACTCTATTACAATATCATACTGGAAGTTTTAGCTAATGCAATGAGCCAAGGAAAGGAAAATGATAGTATGAATTTGGAAAAGAAGAAAAATAACTCTTTGTTCACAGATAACATGATTGTCTATGGAGAAAATCCAAAAGGTCAACCAACAAGAAAGACTCTTGGAATTAATAAATAATTATGGTAAGCTTACAGGATACAAAGTTAACATACAAAAGTCAATCACTTTTTTTTTACATATAAGCCATGAACAAGTAGGAATTGAAATTAAAAATAAAACATTTACATTAATATCCTAAAAATGATGTCTTCACCACAATTTGCTGTACCTAATACACAAGTACATGGGTAGTTGGTAAGAAGGCTAGCTGTATAGAAAACCCCAGGAACGACCACACAGGTTCACTGGAAAATTCTACCAAGCATGTAAAAAATTAATGAAAATTCTTCTCAAAATCTTTCAAAAAATTAGAGAATAGAACACTTCCAAATTCATTCTATAAGGCCAGTATTACCCTGATATCAATCCAGAAAAGAACACTAGAACTATAAACCAATACCCTCATAAAAAATAGATGCAAAAATTCTCAAAACATTAGTAAACCAAACACAAGAATACATTAAAGGGATTACACCCTGTGACCAACTGACATTTTTCCCAAGGAGGCAAGGACGGCTCAAGATATTTAAAAAAAAAGTTTTAATTGAACGTAACTGTACCCATTTGTTTACATAAAATCCATAGTTTGCTCTATGATACAAAGACAGAATTGAGTAATAGAAACAGACACCTTCTAACCAACAAAGTAAAATACTTAATATATGGCCCTTTACTGAAAAATGCCAATCCCAACTGTAGAAGAATGTTCTCCTTTGAAATCTAATGCATTTACTATAGCTGATAATATTTCTCTGTTAATTATCCTTTCAGAGACACTGTTTCCAAAATTGGAAATTAAGGTGGATTCTTCCAGACATTAAGAAATTCCTCTCTGAATCTATGAAACTAAGATTGTGTCAAAAGAAAATAATTTAGATCTGTTATTTTACACATCAGATATCAAGTAATGTGTGAATCATAGGAACAAGGATGAAATTAGAGCTAGAAACAGTCATGGCAGGGACCTTTTGGCTTTATACCAATAGACTATTTTCCTCATTTAGTTTACCCCGGGATTTACGTAGGGCAGGAACTACATGTTTACTAGGCTAAGATTAGAAGCCATCCACACAATATTCCTGTTCTGTCCTAACATGGCCAAATCCAAGTGGGAGAAATTGATTTGGATTCCTATGATGAATATAGAAACTAATGTATCCCTGATTGCCAATGGCCTAAATTCTATCCTTCTCCTGACATATTTGACTTAAGGTTCCTCTTCTACCTACTTCTCCAAGCACATTTCCTTCATATTCAGATATCAAGAGGAGGATTGGTTAATGGATGTTACCACTTTCTACTTTCTAGTGCTGTCTTTTTTTTTTCAATTCAATTTAAAAATAATGTTAATAATTTCAATGGAATTTTGAAGTGAGCAGGATAAAAATGCATGCTTTGGTCATATTCATGCCAGAAGTCAACAGAATATTCTTTAGAGAAAAGAAGAGAGTGGGATTGACCGAGGAAATTGCTGCTTTTATAAAGGGTAAGAAATAAACGTAAAAAGAGCAGTAATAACAAATAAGCAACTCTAGAAGCAAAAGTGATATCCAGAGGCCTCTAACAGCATCAAAGCCATATAGCAGGCATAACCAGGCAGGGGTTCATCTTGGTCATGCCGAGTGAAAAGAGAACACATAAGAAGTGGCATCCTCTCAGTGTTCGTTTTTGTATCTCTTGCACTCCATGTCAAAATTCATTTGACCTCAAGAAAAGGAAAACCCAAAGAGAAACATTTATCCCACAAGAAACCCAAAGTAAAATGTGGCTTAACAAGGAAGAAACAAATCCCTTTTGTTCTCTAAAAGAATGTCTTCAATAATTAATAAAGCGAACAATCAAAGCCAACCTTGAGCTATGCTATATAGTCTAACTGGGGAGCTGTTTTATTTTGCATATCCCAGTTCAGTCTCTCATTATCCCAAGGTACATAACAGATTAGGATATAATCACAAAACATTAACACCTGAAACATAATCTCTATAGAATTTATTGTCAATGATGTTTTGGGTCACAGACCCCTTGGAGAATCTATGAAAACTACGTAGCTTTATTCCAGAAAAAAAATGCTTACAGTTTCAGGTATTCAAATATCTTGTAGTCCAGTCCATGTTCTGAAGAACTTTTTTTTAATATAATTTATTTTATTATCATTAATATACAATTACATGTGCAATATTATGGTTATTAAACTACCTCTTCATCAGGTCCCCCCACCAACCCCATTACAGTCACTGTCCATCAGCGTAGTGAGATGCTATAGAATCACTACTTGTCTTCTCTGAGTTGTACTGCCCTCCCCGTGCCCCCCCAACATTACATCTGCTAATCGTAATGCCCCTTTTTCCCTCTTATCCCTCCCTTCCCACCCATTTTCCCCAGTCCCTTTCCCTTTGGTAACTATTAGTCCGTTCTTGGGTTCTGTGAGTCTGCTGCTGTTTTGTTCCTTCAGTATTTTTTCTTTGTTCTTATACTCCACATATGAGTGAAATCATTTGATACTTGTCTTTTCGGCTTGGCTTATTTCACTGAGCATAATACCCTCTAGCTCCATCCATGTTGTTGCAAATGGTAGGATTTGTTTTCTTCTTATGGCTGAATAATATTCCATTGTGTATATGTACCACATCTTCTTTATCCATTCATCTACTGATGGACACTTAGGTTGCTTCCATTTCTTGGCTATTGTAAATAGTGCTGCAATAAACATAGGGGTGCATCTGTCTTTTTCAAATTGGGCTGCTGCATTCTTAGGGTAAATTCCTAGGAGTGGAATTCCTGGGTCAAATGGTATTTCTATTTTATTAGTGCTGTTCATATTCTCACTGCAATGCTTACTTTTCTTTCTTTTTTATTAAAGGGATGGCATTGTTCTGCAACAAACCAGAGATGTTTTCACTGATGTCAGAGACTATCAATGATACCCTAAATGCTACTTGTCATGGATGTTGTCTGCTTTAAAGTGGATCAACTTATATTCTTCCCACAGACATCTGAGGCAACACACTACTTAAGCTTGGTCTGTGTTTGCTGTATTTAAATTCTGATGACAAAGTGGAAATAGAAGGTGAAATACATTATTAAAAATGATATCTAAATTAGCCTCTGCATTTCAGTTCAGCATTTTTCATCCAAACCATGAGATGCGTTGAAGACTTCAGAGTAGTTTGTATCTGAGATATGTTATATGTAGAAATGAGCTCTGTCAATAGTTTGAGTAAATCTGATTTAGCCTTATTTCTCTCAGACCGTGATGCTGAATTGCATGGTCTCAAGTTGTAGAGCAAGTTTATATGGATCTCATTTAATTCACAGACCTAAATCAATCACAGTGTCTCCTTTAACATATTTTTTACTTCTACCAAACACTTTGCGTATCTATTGATATTACCATATCACAGTCTATGATCTCAAACCTGCTTTCAGTTAAGCTCCAACACCTCAATATGCTTGTTAAAAAACTTTCAACACTTTTTAACTTAAGTTGCAGGTTCTCATTATTTCCCTGTTAAAGCACAATTAAGGGGTCATAGGGCTGCACAATGTCCTCATACATTAGGAAACTGAAAACATCAATGATATTAACTGTAATCACAGTACTAGTTAACCCCTATTTCAAGAATCTTTATGTAACTTAGATAATGTATATATACTTTATTTCACAGATGTAGATGACACATTCATACAGAGTATAAGGTAGGAGGTGGGGGAAAATGGCCTCACTCTGCAACTTTAGGTCTTTGTACCAATCATGATAAATTATGATACCAGCCCTCTGAGTATAGCCTAAAACCAAAGTGAGCAACAGGTGGAATTCTAAGAATGAACAACAGGTAGCAAATATTTAACATTATTTCTTTTTTGTTTTTATTAAGGTATCATTGATATACACTCTTATGAAGGTTCCACAAGAAAAACAATGTGGTTATTACATTCACCCTTATTATCAAGTCCCCCCCAATAACCCATTGCAGTAACTGTCCATCAGCATAGTAAGATGCCACAGAGTCCCTATTTGTCTCCCCTGCAACCCCATACACACCATATTCACCAATCACGACACCCGACAATCTCCTTCTCCCTCCTTCCCCACCTGCCCTCCCCCACCCCTCCCCTTTGGTAAAAACTAGTCCCTTCTTGGAGTCTGTGAGTCTGCTGCTATTTTGTTCCTTCAGTTTTGCTTCATTATTATACTCCACAAATGAGGGTAATCATTTGGTATTTGCCTGACATATTTCACTGAGCATAATACCCTCTAGCTCCATCCATGTTGTTGCAAATGATAAGATTTGGTTCTTTCTTATGGCTGAATAGTATTCTATTGCGTATATGTACCACCACTTCTTTATCCATTCATCTACTGATGGACACTTAGGTTGCTTCCATATCTTGGCTATTGTAAATAGTGCTGTGATAAATACAGGGCTGCATATGTCTTTTTGAATATGGGATCTTGTTTTATTTGGGCAAATTCCTAGGAGTGGAATTCCCAGGTCAAATGGTATTTCTATTTTTAGTTTTTTGAGGAACCTCCATATTGCTTTCCACAATGGTTGAACTAATTTGCATTCCCATCAGCAGTGTAGGAGGGTTCCCCTTTCTCTGCATCCTCACCAGGATTTGTTTTTCCTTGTCTTTTGGATGTTGGTCATCCTAACTGGTGTGAAGTGATATCTGATTATGGTTTTAATTTGTATTTCCCTGATAATTAGCGATGTGGAGCATCTTTTCATGTGCCTGTTGGCCATGTGAATTTCTTGTTTGGAGAAGTGGTCTGTTCATATCCTCACCCATTTTTTACTAGGGTTATTTGCTTTTTTGGTGTTGAGGCATGTGAGTTCTTTATATATTTTGGATGTTAACCCCTTTTCAGATGTGTCATTTACAAATATATTCTCCCATACTGTAGGATGCCTTTTTGTTCTGCTGATGGTCTCCTATGCTGTACAGAAGCCTTTTAGCTTTATGTAGTCCCATTTGTTCATTTTTTATTTTGTTTCCCTTGCCCAGGAGATGCATTCAGGAAAAAGTTGCACATGTTTATATTCAAGATATTTTTGCCTATGTTTTCTTCCAAGAGTTTTATGGTTTGATGACTTACATTCAGGTCTTTGATCAATTTTGAGTTTACTTTTGTGTATGGGCTTAGACAATAATCCAGTTTCAGTATCTTGCATGTAGCTGTCCAGTTTTGCCAACACCAGCTGTTTAAGAGGCTGTCATTTCCCCATTGTATATCCATGGCTCCTTTATTGTATATTAATTGACCATATATGCTTGGGTTTATATCTGGGCTCTCTAGTCTGTACCATTGGTCTGTGGGTCTCTTCTGGTGCCAGTACAAAATTATCTTGATTACTGTGGCTTTGTAGTAGAGCTTGAGGTCAGGGAGTGTAATCTTCCAAGCTTTATTCTTCCTTCTCAGGATTGCTTTGGCTATTCGGGGTCTTTTGTGGTTCCATATGAATTTTTGAACTATTTGCTCTAGTTCATTGAAGAATTCTGGTGGTATTTTGATTGGCATTGCACTGAATCTGTAGATTGCTATAGGCAGGATGGTCATTTTGACAATATTAATTCTTCCTATCCATGAACACGGGATGTGTTTCCATTTATTGGTGTCTTCTTTAATTTTTCTCATGAGTGTCTTGTAGTTTTCATAGTATAATTCTTTCACCTCCTTAGGTTTATTCCTAGGTATTTTACTCTTTTTGATGCAATTGTGAATGGAATTGTTCTCCTGATTTCTCTTTCTGCTACTTCATCATTAGTGTATAGGAATGCAACAGATTTCTGTGTATTAATTTTATATCCTGCAACTTTGCTAAATTCGGATATTAGATCTAGTAGTTTTGGAGTGAATTCATTAGGGTTTTTTAACTATTATTTCTTATGTTATCTAACTGGTCTGGCTCACGAAATCTCCCCTAAAATTTTTCTAAGTTTAAACACAAAGAAATGAGTATATTATATTTATTCATAGAAATTCCATGTCTACATTCCCATTAAATCAAAGATTAAAAAAATGTTAATAATATTGGTCTAGAGGTTTATTAGGACTCTTAGATGAAGTGATAAAATTAAAAATGGCTTAATCAAAGAAACACAAATAAATGTATTAATGAAGTGAATTATAGAAATTTTGGCTCAATAGTTAGCTCAAAAGTTCAGTTAAAGTACAATTTTAGACATAGGAGCTTAAACAGTATCATCGTGGCTCAGTCTTTCTTCCATCTTTTGGCCATGTAGTTATGAATGGTATATTATCAGGTGAGTTTTCCTTTACTGGGAAATATGTTCCCCAGTAGCTACAAGCTTAATTCAATCCTCTTAAAAGTACTCAGTATAAAAAGCAAAAGAATACATGTATTCTCAAATACTGCAAACATATACACACATGCAAACAAAACACACATGCAAAAACCAACACCCGGAATTTGAGTTTCACTGGCTTCACTGATCAGTTTTAGGTCACATGATCACTTTTGGAGTTGTGGAGTCAGAGAAAAGTCCAACAGAACCACACATACTGAGATTTCTAAAGGGGTAAGTGTTCAAAGAAAATTAAGATCATGTTAATGAAAGAATAAATGACATGGATGTAGGTAGACAAAACCACAGACATCCAAAATGGCTTCACCTAAATGTTTACTAACCTTGTTTTATTCACTTCTTAGACTTTAAGTGGGCTTAGTCATAATGAATCATCTTAAGGTTCTGAAATGTGATATGCTCTCTCTTATTTCTGCCCTACTGAATATTTTCTTTTCTTCATCTGGAATATTTCCTCCTTATAGTTTTCTTTGCCTGACTAAAACTATATTCTATTTTGTACACTAGTTTAGACAAGTTTTCTTGACTCAACTTATTTACCTAATCCCACTTTGTATCTGCTGCACTAGACTCTAGGAACTATGAAAGCAATGCAAAGCATCATTAAAAAAAATCCAAGTACTTATTACAGTGCCTGGCAATAGTACAACACACTCAATGAGTATTTGCTGAATGATGAATAAACTTACATGTTCAAAATGAAGTCAAATATTGTTCAAGTGCAAACTTATAGATACACACTTAATTAATAGGTAGTACCTGAGGAATAAAGAAAAAAGAATATTGTTTATGAGTTCTATACACATTGATAATGAAGGTTTGTGTGTTTTTCATACATATATTATTCTCAAGGTGTTTTAACATTCTAATATTCCCTCCTACTATGAAGTTTTGATATTTCTTTTTTATAAACTTATCTTAATACCTCTGTTATTACTAGACTATAAGTATATAAGTCCAGAATGTCACCTTCCTTAACCATTGCTATATCCAACACCCAGATGAGTTCTCAGCTCAAAAGCATATAATCATGAAACATTTTAATAAATGAAGGCATCAATCATCTGATTAACTGTTAAGCAACCAGAAAAATGGCTTTCCACCTTATAATTCCTGCAAACAGGTAAAAGTTTTAGGTAACCTGCCCATTTCATGAGACTTGGAATAACTCTGATCTCAACAGGAGAATCATTCTCTGAGAAAAACAGTCATGTGAAAGAAACCCAGCTGTCTCAAAATGTTCTCAATAATAAGTACTCAAGCATAAAAATACCAACCAGATAACTAATATATCTATAATATAATTCTTTTTCATCATGGATATGGATGTTGCTTCTTATAAATGACAACAAAACATTCAAGACTACATACAAAAAGCAGCACACACATGCAGATACACCACACACCACACACCACATACCCACCCAGACACACACACTTCATTCCCAATGAATTTCCCTGACAGTCACAAATTTATGGATTTATTTCTGGGCTCCCCATTCTATTCCATTGGTTTATACATTTGTTTTTAATCAGTGTCATACTGTTGTGATTAGCATAGCTTTGCAATATAATTTGAAGTCAGTAAGTAAAATGCCTCCAGTTTTGTTTGTATTGCTAAAGATTTCTTTTGTTAGTCAGGGTCCTTTATGGTTCCATGAGAATTTTAGCATTTTGGAATTTTGATAGGGTATTACATTGAATCTGTAGGTTGCTTTGAGCATCTCATTCTTGATGTTATTATACAAAATGTATAATAAATAAATACAATTCAATAGCAGGCACAACTACAAAAAACAAACTAAAACAAAACAAAAGAAGAATAACCAAAAAACTCAGTTGCAAAATGGGCGAAGGATCTGAAGAGACATTTCACAAAGAAGACATATAAATGACCAAGAAATATATTAAGAGTATTCAACATTACGAATTATCAGGGAAATGAAAAATCTTGGGCCTTTATTTTTAATAGAAGTATAGTTGATATACAATTTTATACTGGTTTCAAGTATCCAACCCAGTGGTTCAACAGTTACCCACATTATTAAATCGGCAATCCCGCTAGTGCAGTTACTCTCTGTCAACATTGGAAGATGTTATGGAATCATTGGCTATGTTCTCCAAGCTAAACTACCATCCTGTGACCAACTTGTACTATGATTGAGAAGTTTTGTGCCCTTTTATCCCCATCACCCTCCCCTCCAGCCTACCCCATCCCCTTCCCCATGCTAAGTGCAAGTCACTTCTCAGTGTCTATGAGTCTAATACTGGTTTGTTCACTTTGTTTTGCTTTGTTTTTATATTCCACCAATAAGTGAAATCATATGTCACTTGTCTTTCTCTGCCTGGCTTATTTCACTGAGCATAATACCCTCTAGGTCCATACGCTGTTACAAATGTCACCTCACACCAGTTAGGGTGGCTTTACTAGGAGACCAAAGATGTTAATAAGTGTATGTGAGGATGAAGAAAAGGGAGTACTTCCACTTTGTTGGTGGGAATGTAAACTGGTGCTGCCACTAGAGAAAACAGTATGAAGGTTTCTCAAAATATTAAAAATAGAACTACCATATAGTCCAGCAATCACACTTCTGGGTATTTACCTAAAGTAATTGAAAGACACTCTCATATGCTGCACTATCATGTTTATTGCAGAATTATTCACAGTAGCCAAGATATGGAAAAAACCTAAGTGTCCATTAGTGGTTGAATGGATAAAGAAGATGTGGTATATACATACATAAAATGGATTGCTATTCAGTCTTTAATAAAGAAGGAAACTGCCATTTGAGACAACATGGATTAACCTGGAGGACATTTAGTAAGTGGATTAAGCCAGACAAAGAAGGACTAATGGTACAAAATGCCACTTTTATGTGGAATCTTAGTCAAACACACAGAGGCAGAGTAGGACAGATTCCAGGGGCTGAGAGGTAAGGAAATGGGGACGTGATGGTCAAAGGATACAGTTTCAGTTATGCAAGATAACCAGGTTCTGGAGATCTATTACACAGAAGAGTGCCTATAGTTAGCAATATTGTATTACATTTGTAAAGTTTTCTAACAGGGTAGATCTTATGTTAAGTTTCTTACAGTAAAATAAAAAAATAATACAGGGGGTGGGAGGAAACTTAGGGAAGTGAGGGATATGTTCGTGCCCTCAGTAGTGTAGATGGTCTCACAGGTGTATAGTTATCTTCAATCTTACTTGGTTGTATATATTAAGTATGTATGTTTTTAAATATCAGTTATAACTCAGTAAAGTGGTTTAATTAATTCTATACTGACAGCTGTAAAAGTCATTGATCTTGAATCAGAAAAAAAATGAACTTCACTATTGAAATCCACTTCACACCAGTTAGCCCATAAAGAAGAAAGAAACAAACAAAAAATCCAAAAATACAAGCAAAAATCAATATAAAAAACACAAGATGTAGAGCAGGGGAACAAATAATTGGTTACATTATTTCATTGATTTCACTTTGTCTTTTTCCCCAAGGCTCTGCTCTCGTCTAAAAGTCATGTGACACATTCCTAATATTATAGTCTTAGACGTGCTGCATCAGATGGCTGACTTAATGATGACTGGAAAATTACAGTTTTCTTCAGACACTCTTTAAAAGAGGTCAAAAGCCAAAAACAGTTATGCTAGGCTATGGTCTTTACCTGGTTTTACTTATCCCAAAATAATGTTCAGGATACTACAGTGATTAAAATTAAAGAAATACACATCTGTTCTTAATTTTCCCTTGCAATTTTTCTAAGGAAAACAGTTCTATATTAGCACATTGCATTTCAGATTCACGTGTGTCCCTTTCCTAAATGTCAATAGGGAATAATAGATATAACACCACAATAAAACTAGGCTATGTTAATTTTGGTCAATTGCTGAGCTTTAAAAATTAACTACATATATAAAATTCTTGAAGCTCACTTCCACTTTTGCTATTGATCTCCCCTTGCCATAAATTTCCTGAACATTATCTGATATTATGTCATAAAAAAGAGAAAATATATCAGTTTTATTGTCAGTATCTTTCTTCCTGTCTCAGTTCCATTACCAATGTCAATTGTGTAGAAATCCAAAAATGTCAGGGGTGTTTCAGTTTGTATTTTCTTAGGTGCTCTGCTCCTCATAAGCTGTAACAAATACATAAAAAAGATAGCTCCAGGATTAGCTGCCATTACTGTGGGGATACTTTTAGTGGCTAGAGGATACTTATTTCTTTTGATTCTACTAAACAGAGTCACAGAATGCACCTAGAACCATTGAAGGTAGTATCTTCTTGCTATGTGGCTATGCTGGGGGCATAGCTCTTCCTTCTACAGAGCTCTTTAAATCTCCAAGTGCCTTACTTTTCCACAACAGAAAAGGAGGCTAACAGTATGACTGGGGAGAAATCACAGTTCTTGTTTATGTTGAGCATAGAGGAGAGGTTCAGCAAGTACCTGTGGCTGATTACTTATTTCAAATCTATAGCTATACTAAAAACACTTTCAGATCATCCCTTCATAGTGCCCATTCAACTTGAGTGTGTTTTACATTATTTGACACCAATAACTTCGACAGTGTCTACTTCAGAACTGTCACATTATGGTGACTAAACAATGGGCTTACAGTTAGTTTAACGTCTATTTAAATGCTCTTTTTTTCCTAACGGTCAATCTGATTTAGGGCATGTTTCTTAACTTGTTAAGTCTCTATTTTTCTTCCTAAATTTTTTTAACCACTCATTCATTGTAGAAATATACATATCAGATGCTGATCTCTGCTCCATACATATTTTCTCAACCCTTACGACAGTAGTGCAGGTTTCAGTAAATGATAGTGAATAAAATTTGTGATGTTTTGATAAGTAATTAGAATGGTTGATTTTCTAAAGGCATAAAATAAAAGGGAGCACAACGTCTACCACATTTTGGGTGCTCAATAGATGTTTGCTAAATGATGAAATAAATGACCTTACTTGCAATGAAAACTTCATTTTCTCTACTCCTAAATTTCTCCATTTAGATCATCTCTTTGTCAAAGCTACATTTATTTTCATATTTTTTCTGTAATACTCCTCAGTGAGATGGCTATATAAAAACATTTCTCCAACTTATTTGTAGAGATATACATTTAAAAACGGCTTGACCTGTGATAATGTCAGTGTGCATTTTTATCATATATTCAATTTAGTATTAAAGCAACATAATAACAGGACTAGTCTCCTCACCACCATGATAAACTATTTCTTCAGTGATATGAGACATTTTTCTGAATGAAATATGCTTGCTATATCAAATGACTTCTAATAACATTTTTTTAACCTTTTAGGAAACATGTCATTCCTAGTGCAAAAGAGAGTCATTCATTCGTGCCACATCTAAATGTGATTTAAAAATCTGTAATAAGATTTTTTATTTGTTCTTTTAGTATCACCTTTATATGATTTGCTAAACAAATTTAATGTTCATTTGTTAAAATACCTGTGGTGCAGTTCCATATAAATGACTGCATTGCACAGAACAAGCAAGATCCTTTGTCTGAAAGGTCTAAGACATACATTTTTGTACTAATTGATTTGAGAGACCTAGGTACAATCTACATCTTTTATCTTTTAAATAATTTGTTTTCAGAATCATTTTTAAAAGCTTATACTCATGTACTAAAATACCCACATCTAAATTTACTCAACTTTTTCTTATTAAATTTTAAAGCACATATGTTAGAAGCACATGTTTTCAAAACTCTAAATATCAATAAAATAAAAATGAACAAGCCAGTCCAACTCCAATGGGAACTTGTCTTATGAAGCAGATCAATGAAGATTCCAACTAAGCTCCTACGAAAAGAAAAATCATCTACCTGCTAGGGGATCTGTATTTCAACAGGCTGTTTATATATTTACTCACATTGAAAAGGAGCCAAATGCTGTGGTTTTTACCTTTTCCAAAAAAGATTTTTTTTCCTTAATAAAGATGTTCTTTAAAAGTTAAGTGCTGTGCCTTTTCCCTTTTCATATTAAAGAAAAATAGTTGATGCACAGAAAATATGGAGCAAATGCAAAATCCTAAAGAGCCCTTTAAATTGGACTAAATGATGTATTCTATTTAACATTTTGCTTTCAAGGTTGTATAGAAATAGAACATGACTTAAATAGGAAACTAGGTTAGGTGAGGTTTGTGTGAACACAGTTTCCCAATGCATATGTGATAACACAAAGACATCAAAATACATTGACAGAAATTTTTCCTTCAACTGCTATCTTTAGAGCATCAAAAAATCAGTGGTGGACCAATGGAGAAAAATGCTTTTCCAGGACATTCAATGCTGCAGTGACTTGAAGAGAATCAATAAGGTATAAAGATGAGAGCATCAAATGCATTCTAGCTGTGGAGTAAAACTTAATCTTCCTTAAAAGTCTCTGTGGTCACTGAGAGAACTAAAAAACCTGGGTGCCTTCTCCATGATGCCACAGCAGAAAAATGTGTGCCTATGCAAGCTAATTTTGATGTGAACCTCTTGATGGAGAGCACAGAATAGTTCAGAGGGGACATTAGAGTCACTGAAGTCTTAGTTGGATGCTTTTTGGCAAATTACCTATTTTGAGACTCAATTTTCTCACCTATGAAATAGGGATGATATGTAAATCATAAGACTGTTTTCAGAAGTACGTAGGATAACATTTACAATCTAGCATATCATTCAATGAATAGTAGAGGCTTCTACCATTTAAAATTTCATATCTGAAGTATGTAAATTTTAGTGGTTTTTGATTAATAATTTTATAAATAGAGTTTGAACAAGTTCTCATGTAAGCACTATATACATAGAAGAGAAATTATCAAGGTTTGTACTGTGTAAAATATTTCCCAGCTCCAGAAAAAACTGATGCAAGAATTTTTTTAGAGGAGTGATCATAGAGTAACTGTACTGCTTGCAAATTATAGAGTAGGCAAACTAAAATGATATAATGTAAAGTCTGGTCACACCACAAGTACTTTGCTGGTAGTGTGTGGACTCATTATAGCAATATTCTCACTACTGAATCCTCTTATGAAAGCACTGAAATTATTGGTATTTTTCACTCCACTTTTTCATGTGCCTATAGTTTTTTTTCCTTTTCTGTATATAGCATCTCCCATACTAATATATCCAGATGATATAAAAAGAAAATGCCTCCTACTGGCAGTTACAAAACATGTGTTTCTAGAAAAATGCTTTCCCTTGTAAATACAAAAACAAAAAACATGAACAATGTAACAAAAATACCTTAAAATTCTTACTGGCCAGGGCCTTAATATTTTAATTATTTAACAGAAATCCAGAAGGAAAGGTCATGACTAGATATTAGCAACCAGTTCCATATAACTAATAAACATTTAAGATCTATGTTCATATACTCGGCCTACACCTATCTTATTATGATTAAACTACCTATGTTCCTAGCTAACGGCAACTTTCCACTTATGCAAAAGACCTCACCTCCTTTCACCTAATTATGGCTATTGCTTCAGCAATTTCCCCTCTCCCTCTCTTCTGAATAATAATTTCCTTTCCTATGTCTCTACTGGATCACTGTTATCAGCATATGAGGATCCTCTTATTTCTCACATGAAGGAAAATAAAATGTCTTCTGATACTAAATCAACACTCCAGCTGCTACTGTCTTAATTTTCTTCTCCCCTTTTGCTAACACACCTGAAAATACTATGAATTCAAAAGTATGCGCTACCATGAATTTTATCACATATCTTGGTTTTGCCTATTGTAGAATTCATATAAATGGAATTAGACAATGTTTACTTTTGTGTGTCTAGTTTCTTTCACTCAGCCTGCTTTTGAAATTCAGCCAGGTTGCTTCATGAACTAGTAGTTCATTGCTTTTTATTTCTGAGAAGTATTCTACTATATGAGTAAACCACAGAATGTTTAATAGTTTTCCTGTTAAGGAATATTTGTTCATTTTCAGTGTTAAGCTATTATATAAAGTTTCTATTAACATTCTTGTCCAGGATGTTTGCAGATATCTGTTTTTATTTCTCTTAGGTAAACATGTATGATTGGAACTGCTGGGTCAAAAAAAAAGAGTATATTTTACTTTTTAAGGAGTGACATTTTTCCAAAGTGCTGGTACCATTTTACACTCCCACTAGCAAAACATTAAAGTTCTGGCTTCTGCACATCTTTGATATTATTTAGTGTTAAAATTTAGTGATAAAGTTTAATCATTCTAGTGGTTATGTAGTTGTATTTATTATAGTTTTAATAGACATTTCTTGGTGACATTTGATTAGCAGCACTTTTTTTCTTACCTTATTGACCATTTGTATATTTGTTCAATTTTCAATTCTTGTCTTTTTTAACTATTGGTTGTCTTTTTTATTATAGCATTGTAGGAGTACTTTACATGTTTTGGATATAAGTACTTTGTCATATGTATATTTTGTGAATATTTTCTAGTTCACAACATGGCTATTTATTTTCTTAATGGTGTTATTGATTAAAATATATTTTAAAATTATATGAAGTCTAATCTGTCAATCTATTTTACAGTTAGTCCTTCTGTTTTCTCTGTAAGAAATCTTTACCTGTCCCCAAATGATGAAAATGTTCTATTTTTTTCTTATGATAAAATGATCAATGAAGTCAAATTGGTTGATGGTGGTGTTCAGGTCTTCTATAGCTTTACTGATTTTCTACTTGTTCTGCTGATTACTAAGAGGTTTGAAGATTCCTGACATTGTCTATTTCTCTTTTAAGTTCTATAAGCTGTTGCTTAGTGATTTGAATAGCTGTTATGGGAACACAAATATTTAGAATTTTATATTCTGGATTAATTGACCATTTTATAACTTTTATTACTATTACAACTCTATATAGCCCTGGTAATATATGTGTTCTGAAATCTCTGTTTCATTTGATACAAATATTACCACTCTAAACTTATGATTAATTCATGATGTATCTTTATTTTTTTTTACCTTAAACCTATTCATGTCTTTATAGTTAGAGTGATTTTTGCACATACAGCAAAAGTTGGGTCCTGCTTCTTTGTTTTATCTTACTTTTTTGTCTTTTACTGGAAATATTTAGAACATTAATGTTCAAGGTAATTATTCATATGTTTGGGTTTAAGTCTAGCATCTTGTTACTTATTTTTACATATAATCTCTATTGTTTGCTCCTTTATCCCCCTTTCCTGCCTTATTTGTAACTTTTTTGAGGTATAACTGTAATTCAATAGGCAGTGTATATTTTAGTACAATATGTTTTGGTATACGTATATACCTATTAAAACATCAACACAAAACTGAATGTTTTTATCCACACAAGTTACCTTGTACAAAACCTTTTATATTTCATCCCTTAGTCCTCTCTCATATGATCTTTTTCTCAGGCAAACAACAATCTGCCTTCTGTCCCTTTTAAGTTACTTTCCATTTTCTTTAATTTTATATATAGAAAAAACACTGTATGTACTAATTTTAGGGAAGTGTATGGCTTCTTTTACTTGGCATAATGAGTTTCGATGCATATATTTGGTAGTATATATCAGTATTTCATTCCACTTTCTTTCTGAATAGTATTCCTCTATATGGCTGTACACATAGTTTTGATGGACATATAAGTGGCCTCAAGCTTTCTACTTGTTGATGGACATCTGGGTTGCTAAGATTGTTTTTGGCTATTACAACTAAAACTGCTATAAATAGTCATATACAAGTCTATGTATGGACATAAGTTTTGATTTCTCCTGAGTGTATATGTATTTTTTATGATTTTGTGTACAATTGGTATTTGGTTATTAGGTATTTCTTTCTTAACCAGTGAAGCCACATGGGCCAGGAGTTTTCTGAACTAAAATTTAATTTCTAAATAAATATTGGACTATTGAGATTACCTACTTCTCCATTAGTGAGCTTTGTAGTTTGGGTCTCAAGAAATGCATCCCTTTTATCTGAACTATCAAATTAGTTATAATTTTTTCATTATATGTCCTTATTGTCTTTTTAATATCAGTTGAATCTTCAGTAATATAAACTTTCTAATTTCTGTTAATAGTAATTTGTGGTTCAGCCAGACATTTCTTTTTGCTGTTCAGCAAGATTTTTACCAAATTTATTGATCTTCTTGATGAGACTTTTAATTTCATCCATTGTTTTGCTGTGTTTCTCTCTATTTCATTTCTTCCCCAATCTTTATTTTCCTTATTTTGGATTTAATTTTCTCTTCTTTTCTGGTGCTCTAACATTGGATACTGAGGTCAGTGGTGAAATGATTTTTTTCCTTTCCTAATGTAGGCTTGTAGTGCTATCATTTCCCCTTGAGTTCTGGTTTATTGGTATTCTACAAATTTTGATCTGTTGTATTTTCATTTCCATATAGTTCAAAATAATTCCTAACTTTCTTTTTGATTTCTTCTTTAACTCAAGTGTCTCCACCTATCTTAACTTGGATTGAACATTGTTTAAATATTTAATTTGTTCCCTACTTTTGTCATACTACCTATATTTTCCCTTATTTGTTTTAGTAACACTCTAGTTCACTGAATGTAACTTTCTTCATCGCCATTTTTAACATAAAAATTTGCAGCATTATATTTTAGATTAGAAACTTACAATATACTTGTTTTCCCCACTTTTTGTGCTATACTACAACATCCATGTTTCAAACACAAAAAATATATAATTTATTGAAATGCTAAATTCTCTTTGAAATGAACATTTAATTAGAAAAATAATTATTTTACATTTTATGACATATTTACCACTACTGACACTGTCCATTCCTTTTGGTAGACAGAACTTTTATTCTGACATAATTTTCTTCTGCTTTAAGAATTCCTTTAACATGTCCTTTAGTGCAGATCTCCTAGCAACAAGTTTTCTGAGTTTTTTTGTCTGAAGATATTTTCTGATGTCTACATTTCAAAAGGTATTTTAGATGTGTATGGAATTCTAGGCTATACTTTTTCTCTCTGTCTCTCCCCTCCAATCCTAACCTTTCTCTCTCTCACCTCAGCACTTTAATATGCCATTTCACTATCTTCTGACTTGCCTACTTTCTGATGAAAGATTTGTTGTCAGAAGGTTTTTCCTTCCCTGAGTAATTTCAGTTATACATAGAATATACTACTTGATATTATCGCAAAGTTTGCTGATACTTTTTTTCCAAGTAGTTTTTGTCTTAGTCCTTCAGTTTGGAGATTAATATTGCTGTGTCTTCAGATTCACAAATTTCTTTTACAATATCTAAGTTTAATCCAATCCAATGTATTATTGTTATTTCTAATGTATTATTCATATCTCTAAATTTAACTTTTCTTATTTTTTATTTCCCTCCTTTATATGTTTAAGCTTTACTTTAAATCCTTGAATATATCTTTAATATGTATAATAGCTTCTTTAACTCCTTTACTGCTAATTACATTTTCTCTTTTCTTTCTTGATCTGTTTCTATTGACTAATTTTTAAATATTTACTGGTAATATTTGCTCACTTCTTTTCATGTAGAACAATATTTTATTGAATCTTCCATATGTCCTTCCATTTGTATTTAAAATACTTTAAACTTATTTTTCTCATGCCTCAGCAAAAGTTTTAAAACTTCATATTTTCCTGATGATTCAATATCCCCACAAAGAGGAAGGAGCACCCTTCCCAGGTAACCAGAAACACCAGTATGACAAGACTAGTCCCTGCCACAAATTCCCCTTCTTGCCATCCCCTGATTGTGACTTGTTGACATTCAAGCACATCAATAAAACCCCTCACACCTTTTGATTATGTATTCACCCAGACTCCAGTAAATGCATTTGCCCTTGGGTCCTCACTCTTTCGCAGGTCTCCACCTGCGTGGGTCAGTAGGCTCCCCAGCATGCCTCTTATATGGCCCCCTCGTTGGCATGCTGTGCCTCCTTCTTTTAGGTTGTGTGAATATAACCCTTTAATTTTATGTGTCTCCATGTATAATTTCTGTGGCTGTGTTGAAATGAACCTTAAAGATCCTTAAAGACATACTCCTCCATTTCAAACACACTGTTATTGTGTGATGGCTATTTCATGTTATTTTGGAGAAACACTTTAGTTACTTGAAGATCAACTTGAACTTTTTCAAGGTGTTTAGGTTTTGTTTTATTTTTCAGAGGTGTGTCTAGATGAATGCCCTTGATTCAAGGACTACTTGAATCATACCACTATGATACTATGATGTTACTCTCTTGAGAATGTACCATATATTTGGTGAAGTCTTCACAATCAGACAGATAGAAACTTGAGCAATAATAATAATTAGTTTTTTAAGTTTTTATATTATTTGTTTTATTTTTATTTTTATTATTTTTTATTAAGGTATTATTTATATACAGTCTTATGAAGGTTTCACATGAAAAATAATGAGGTTACTACATTCACCCATATTATCAAGCATACCCTCATACCCCATTGAAGTCACTGTCCATCAGTGCAGTAAGATGTCACAGTCACTATTTGCCTTCACTGTGCTACACTGTCTCCCCATGACCCCCCCAACACCATGTGTACCAATCATAATACTCCTCAATCTCCTACTCCCTCCTTCCCACCCACTGCCCTTACCACTTCCCTTTGGTAACTGCTAGTCCCTTCTTGGAGTCTCTGAGTCTGCTGCTGTTTTGTTCCTTCCGTTTTGCTGCATTGTTATACTCCACAAATGACGGAAGTCATTTGGCACTGATCTTTCTCTGCCTGGCTTACTTCACTGAGCATAATAACCTCCAGCTCCATCCATGTTGTTGCAAATGGTAGGATTTTTTTTTCTTATGGCTGAATAGTATTCCATTGTGTATATGTACCACTTCTTCTTTATCCATTCATCTACTGGTGGACACTTAGGTTGCTTCCATATCTTGGCTATTGTAAATAGTGCTGCAATAAACATAGGGGTTCATATATCTTTTTGGATCTGAGAAGTTGTATTCTTTGGGTAAATTCCAAGGAGTGGGATTCCCAGGTCAATGGCATTTCTATTCTTAGTTTTTTCAGGAACCTCCCTATGGCTTTCCACATTGGTTAAACTAGCTTACATTCCCACCAGCAGTGTAGGAGGGTTCACCTTTCTCTGAATTCTTGCCATCATTTCTTGTTCTTAGTCTTTTTCATGCTGACCATACTAACTGCTGTGAGGTGCCAGCTCATTGTGGTTTTAATTTGCATTTCCCTGATAATTAGCGATATGGAGCATCTTTTCATGTGTCTGTTGGCCATATGAATTTCTTCTTTGGAGAACTGTTCATATCCTCTGCTAATTTTTTAATCGGGTTATTTGCTTTTTGGGTGTTGAGGCATGTGAGTTCTTTACATATTTTGGATGTTAACCTCTTGTCAGATATGTAATTTAAAAATGTATTCTCCCATACTGTAGGATGCCTTTTTGTTCGACTGATGGTTTCCTTTGCTGTACAGAAGCTTTTTAGCTTGATGTAGACCCATGTGTTCATTTTTGTTTTTGTTTCCCTTGCCTGGGAGATGCATTCAGGAAAAACGTGTTCATGTTTATATTCAGGAGATTTTGGCCTGTGTTGTGTTTTAAGAGTTTTATGGTTCCATGATTTACATTCAGGTCTTTTAATCCATTTACAGTTTACTTTTGTCTATGGGGTTAGACTAAAATCCAGGTTCATTCTCTTGCATGTAGCTGTCCAGTTTTGCCAACACAAGTTGTTGAAGAGGCTGTCATGTCCCCATTGTATATCCATGGCTCCTTTATCATATATTAACTGACAATATATGCTTGGGTTTATATCTGGGCTCTCTAGTCTTTTCCGTTGGTCTATAATTCTGCTCTTGGGATAGTCCCAAATTGTCTTGATTACTGTGGCTTTGTAGTAGAGCTTAAAGTCATGGGGTGTAATTCCCCCAACTTTATTCTTCCTTCTCAGGATTACTTTGGCTATTTGGGGTCTTTTGTGGTTCCATATGAATTTTACAACTATTTTTTCTACTTCATTGGAGAATGCTATTGGTATTTGGATACAGATTGCATTGAATCTATAGACTGCTTTAGGCATGATGGCCATGTTGACCATATTAATTCTTCCTATCCATGAGCACAGGATGTTTTTCCATTTATTTGTATCTTCTTTAAGATTTCTCTCATGAATATCATGTAGTTTTCTGGGTTTTTCACTTCCTTGGTTAGGTTTATTCCTAGGTATTATTCTTGTGATGCAGTTGTGAATGGAATTGATTTCCTGATTTCTCTTTCTTCTAGTTCATTGTTAGTATATAGGAATGCCACAGATTTCTGTGTATTAATCTTGTATCCTGCAACTTTGCTGAACTCAGATATTAGATCTAGTAGTTTTGGAGTGGCTTCTCTAGGGATTTTTATGTAAAATATCATGTCATCTGCAAACAGTGACAGTTTGACTTCTTCTTTACCAACATGAATACCTTTTATTTCTTTGTGGTGTCTGATTGCCATGGTGAGGACCTCCAGAACTATGTTGAATAAAAGTAGAGAGGGATTCAAGATTGCGGCATGAAAGGAGAGACAGAGAACTCCTCCCAAAACCACCAGTAGTATGAAAATATAGTTAATTAATACAATTAACCCTAAAACAGCAACAGGAAAGAAGGCTGAACCAGACTGTATACAGATACCATGAACAGAGCACACCTCACAAACAGGGTGACATATGAAAGCCTTGATCCAGTGGGACCCAAGCCCTTCCCCCTCCCAGCTTACCAGCGGGAGGAAGAGAAACAGAGTGGGGAGGGGTTGGAAGCCTGGGACTACTGAACACCTAGCCCTGGAGATCTGCTTTGTGAGCAGAAACCTACTCTGTGTGGTGCTCTGGACATTGGGGAGCTGGGAGAGGCAGACTGCCTGAGAGACTGACATTTATGCCATTAATGGAGGAAGGGATCCACATCCAGCCATTCTGTGACAGTGGAAAGGCAGGTGTTCTGCGAGGCTTCCTAGCAGCAAGATGACTGCTGAAGGGGCGAGGGTTGCACAGAGCTTGCTGTGCCTAGAGAAGGGAGGGCTGGACAAGGTTGTCTGAGCACACTCTGTCCAGCAGGTTGGGAACATTGTGGAGCTTCAGATGCTCCATCCCCCTCGTTGGCTGAGGACCCCCACTGTGACACGCTGCCTGTCGAGCCTTCCTCCTGGCCTGATAGCACTGGCTTGCAAACTGGCAGTCACTGTGCTGGCGTCAGGCCAGAGAGAGGAGGTCCCACCTACATCAGCTAGAGATGTGGAGCACAGAGGCTTACACATGTATGCTCGGCCCACTGGCAGTGATACTGGAGACAGGCACCCCAGATAAGAAACATGAAACAGATATTTCTTTCCACCAGGACCCAGCTCCACTCACTCACAACCCCCAACCTCATTCTAGGGGTTGAGAAGCAACAGAGACTGGAGCTTCTGGGCACCAGAGGGCAACACAGAAATATGCAATGTCAAAAGAACCTGGATCAGACAAAAATCTGACGAACACCAGTAAAAGGGCCAAATGAAACTGAATTCACCAATCTTCCTGAAAGAGAGTTCAAAAAGAAGTCATAAACATGCTTATGGAGGTACAGAAAAATATTCACGAACTCAGTGACGAATTTAAGATGGAGAGTCAATCATTAAGAAATTCCATTTCTGAAATGAAACATACAATGGAGGGATTTAAAAGCAGATTAGATGTAGTAGAAGAGAGAGTAAATGGATTAGAAATTAGAGAAGAGAAATACAAAGAAGCTGAGGCACAGAGAGAAAAAATCTCTAAGAATGAAAGAATATTGAAAGAACTGTGTGACCAATCCAAATGCAACAATATTCACATTATAGGGATACCAGAAGAAGAGAGAGAAAAAGGGATAGAAAGTGTCATTGAGGACGTAATTGCTGAAAACTTCCCCAATCTGGGGAAGGAGATAGTCTCTTAAGCCATGGAGGTGCACAGATCTCCCAACACAAGGGACACAAGGAGGACAACACCAAGACATATAATAATTAAAATGGCAAACATCAAGTATAAGGACAGACTATTAAAAGCAGCCAGAGAGAGTAAAATGATCACATACAAAGGAAAACCCATCAGGTTATCATCAGACTTACCAGAAACCTTACAGGCCAGAAAGGAGTGGCATGGTATATTTAATGCAATGAAGCAGAAGGGCCTCGAACCAAGAATACTATACCTGGCAACGTTATCATTTAAATTTGAAGGAGGGGTTAAACAATTTCCAGAGGAGCAAAAGCTGAGAGAATGTGCCTCCCCAAAACACCTCTACAGTGCATTTTGGAGGGACTCCTATAGATGGTAGTATTCCTAAGGCTAAATAGATGTCACCCAGGGGATAGACAAACAGTACGGAATATGATTCATAAGATACAAAGAATGGAAGAGGAAGAAAAAGAAAAGTGAGGAAAACAAAAGAACCTTTAGGCTGTGTTTGTAATAGCACAGGAAGTGAGTTAAATTTGACTGTTATATAGTAAAAAAGCTACCCTTCAACGTTTGGTAACCATGAATCTAAAGGTTGTAATGGCAATAAGAACATATCTCTCAATAATCACCCTTAATGTAAATGGTATGAATGCACCAATCAAAAGACATAGAGTCACTTAATGGATAAAAAAGAAGACCCATCTGTATGCTTCACTTCAAACCCAAAGACATAAACAGACTGAAAGTAAAGGGATGGAAAAAGATATTTCATGCAACAAACAGGGAGAAAAAAGCAGGAGTTGCAGTATTTGAATCAGACAAAATAGAAGTCAAAACAAAGAAAGTAATAAGAGATAAAGAATGACATTACATAATGATAAAAGGGTCAGTCCAACAAGAGGATATAATGATTATAAATATCTATTCATACAATACAGGATCACCTACATATGGGAAAAAAATACTAACAGATTTAAAGGGGGAAATAGAATGAAATGCATTCGTTTTAGGAGACTTAAAAACACCACCCACTCCAAAGGACAGATCAAACAGACAGAAAATAAGTAAAGAGACAGAGGCACTGAACAACATATTAGAACAGATGGACCTAATGGATATCTACAGAACACTCCATCCAAAAGCAACAAGATACTCATTCTTCTCAAGTGCACATGGAACAATTTCAAGAATGGATCATATACTAGGCCACAAAAAGAATCTCAGTAAATTCAAACAGATTGAAATTGTACCAACCAGCTTCTCAGATCACAAAGGTATGAAACTAGAAATAAATTACACAAAGAAAATGAAAAAAACCCACAAACAAATGGATGCTTAATAACATGCTCCTAAATAATCAATGGATCACTGACCAAATAAAAAAAGAGATCAAGCAAGATATGGAGAAAAATGACAACAATAATTCAACACCACAAAATCTCTGGGATGCAGCCAAGGTCGTGCTAAGAGGGATATATATTGAAATACAGGCCGACCTCAGGAGAGAAGATAAATCTCAAATGAACAGTTTAAACTCACAATTAATGAAACTAGAAAAGGAAGAACAAATGAGGACAAGTCAATAGAAGGAGGGACCCAATAAAGATTGAAGCAGCAATAAATATAATTGAGAAGAATAAAACAATAGAAAGAATCAACAAAAGCAGGAGCTGGTTCTTTGAGAAAATAAACAAAATAGATAAACCTCTAGCCAGGCTTATCAAGACAAAAAGAGTCTACACACATAAACAGAATCAGAAATGAGAAAGGAAAAATCACTACAAACATCACAGAAATACAAAGAATTATGAGAGAATACTATGAAAAATTTTATGGTAAAAAACTGGATAATCTAGAAGAAATGGACAAATTTCTAGAAAAATAAAACCTTCCAAGGCTGTCCCAGGATGAAACAGGAAATTTGAATAGACCAATTACAAGCAAAAAATTGAATTGGTATTCAAAAAATTACCTAAAAACAAAACTCCTGATCCAGACAGTTTCGCTGCTGAATTTTATCAAACATTTAGTGAAGACCTAATACCTATCCTCCTTAAAGTTTTCCAAAATGCAGGATAGGAGGGAATACTCCTAAACTCACTTTATGAGGCCAGCATCACTCTAATACCAAAACCAGGCAAAGAAACCACAAAAAAGAAAATTACAGACCAATATCCCTGATGAACATCGATGCAAAAACACTCAACAAAATATCAGCAAACCAAATTCAAAAATACATCAAAAGATCATCCATCATGATCAAGTGGGATTCATCCAGGGATGCAAGGATGGTACAACACTTGAAAATCCATCAATATCATCCACCACATCAACAAAAGAAGGAAAAAAATCCACATGATCATCTCCATAGATGCTGAAAAAGCATTCGACAAAACTCAACATCCATTCATGATAAAAACTCTCAACAAAATGAATATAGAGGACAGGTATCTCAACATAATAAAGGCCATATATGACAAACCCACAGCCAACATTATACTTAATACTGAGACGCCGAAAGCTTTTCTTTAAGATCAGGAACAGGACAAGGATGCCCACTCTCCACACTTTTATTCAACATAGTTCTGGAGGTCCTAGACATGGTAATCTGACAACACAAAGAAATAAAAGGCATCCAGATTGGTAAGGAAGAAGTCAAACCGTCCATGTTTGCAGATGACATGATATTGTACATAAAAATCCTAACGAATTCATTCCAAAACTACTAGATCTAATATCTAAATTCAGCAAAGTTGTGGGATACAAAATTAATACACAGAAATCTGTTGCATTCCTATACACTAACAAGGAACTAGCAGAATGAGAAATAAGGAAAACAATTCCATTCACAATTGCATCAAAAAGAATAAAATACCTAGGAATAAAACTCACCAAGGAAGTGAAAGATTTATACTATGAAATCTACAAGACATTCATGAGAGAAATTTAAGAAGAATCAAATAAATGGAAACACATTCCGTGCTCATGGATAGGAAGAATTAATACTGTCAAAATGACCATACTGCCTAAAACAATCTACAGATTAGCTGCAATCCCTATCAAAATACCAATAGCATTCTTCAATGAACTAGAGCAAATAGTTCTAAAAGTAATATGGAACAACAAAAGACCATGAATAGCCAAAGCAATCCTGAGAAGGAAGAATAAAGTGGGGGGTATTACACTCCCTGACTTCAAGCTCTACTACAGAGCCACAGTAATCAAAACAATTTGGTACTGCCACAAGAGCAGACCCATGGACCAATGGAACAGACAAGAGAGCCCAGATATAAAACCAAGCACATATCGTCAATTAATTTAAGATAAAGGAGCCATGGATATACAATGGGGAAATGATAGCCTCTTCAACAGCTTGTGTTGGCAAAACTGGACAGCTACATGTAAGAGAATGAAACTGTATATTGTCTAATCCCATACACAAAAGTAAACTCAAAATGAATCAAACACCTGAATGTAAGTAATGAAACCATAAAACTCTTAGAAAAAATATAGGCAGAAATCTCTTGGATATAAACATGGGCAACTTCTTCATGAACATGTCTCCGCTGGCAAGGTAAAGAAAAGCAAAAATGAACAAATGGGACTATATTAAACTAAAAAGCTTCTGTACAGCAAGGGATACCATCAGTAAATCAAAAAGACTTCCTACAGTATGGGAGAATATATTCATAATTGAAATATCCAACAAGGTGCTGACATCCAAATTATATAAAGAGCTCACTTACCTCAACAAACAAAAAGCAAATAAGCCAATTAAAGAATGGGCAGAGGAGCTGAACAGACACTTCTCCAAAGAAGTAATTCAGATGGCCAACAGGCACATGAAAAGATACTCCACATCACTAGTCACCAGAGAAATGCAAATTAAAACCACAATGAGATATCACCTTGCACCACTTATGATGGCTGCCATCCAATAGACAAACAACAATAAATGTTGGCGAGGATGTAGAGAAAGGGGAACCCTCCTACACTGCTCGTGGGAATGTAAATTAGTTCAACCATTGTGGAAAGCAGTATGAAGGTTCCTCAAAAAACTCAAAATAGAAATGCCATTTGACCCAGGAATTCTACTCCTAGGAATGTACCTTAAGAATGCAGCAGCCCAGTTTGAAAAAGATATATGCACCCCTATGTTTCTCACAGCACTATTTACAATAGTCAAGAAATAGAAGCAACCTAAGTGTCCATCAGTAGATGAATGGATAAAGATGTGGTATATACACACAATGGAATATTATTCAGCCTTAAGAAGAAAACAAATCCTACATTTGCAACAACTTGGATGGAGCTAGAGTGTGGTATTATGCTCAGTGAAATAATCCAGGCAGAGAAAGCCAAGTGCCAAATGATTTCACTCATATGTGGAGTATAAGAACAAACAAATAACTGAAGGAACACAACAGCAGCAAACTCACAGAACCCAAGAATGGACTAACCAAAGGGAAAGGGACTGGAGAAGATGGGTGGGAAGGGAGGGATAAGGTGGAAAAAGGGCTATTACAATTAGCACACATAATTAGCAGGAGTGGGGGTGGGGTGGGTGGATGGGGGAAGGCAGTATAACACAGAGAAGACAAGTAGTGATTCTATAACATCCTTCTACGCTGTTGGACTGTGACTGCAATGTGATATATGGTGGGGACTTGATAATAGGCGGAGTCTAGTAACCAAAATGTTACTCATGTAAATGTATATTAATAATAGCAAAAAAAAATTTAATAGTGTTTCTAATTTAATCACTTTTGTTCTGCTATTCTGCAGAATAATACAGAAATATGCTTACTCTTAGGCTAGATATCACATTATCTTGAAAGTTTTTTTTTTTAAATCTACTGGGAGACAAGTCGGTTGAAATGCATCTCCTATATACTGTTTTAGTTTTATCTTTTAAAAATGTCCAATCTAGGAAAACAAAAATTTAAATAAATAATTAACTGAAACATTGTAAATATCTTTAATGTTTCTATTTCTGTCTTTTCATAATGGAAGATCTTGTTTGTACCATGTATCCTTACTGTAATGCGGCCTCAGTGTAGTGAATCTGTTTGTAGACTGAGAATATTTTACAGCTTAAACGTGACTTTCATTTTCATCTAATCCATTTTAAAGTAATTATATGAAAATAGTAACTTTCAGGAAAAACATGTGACAAGTTCCCAGAGTTCTCAGCAGAGCTATATTTTGATTTAGACTACAGGTTTTAAACTCAAAACTTTCCATGGCCACGAAAGAAACATGAACCTATGAGATAAGGCATAAATTCTGCCCTTTGGGAAATGGAGAATGCAAATCAAACTAAATACCTCAAATCTATTAAAATACAAACTGGGCCAGCCATTCTTAATTATGTTTCTAATTTGGCTGAGAGGTTAAGAGCTGTAATTTAGATCTTACATTGACCTCTCCAAGTCTCTTAACAATATAACTGGGTGTCTTATGTTAGGAAAGTAAAGTAACTCCTTATTTCACTTAAAAAGTTAGACTAAGAAAAGCTGCCAAATAGGTTTTGGAGAAGCCTTACACACAGATTACCCTTTACTGACTTCTAAATATTGATACTTGAAAACTCCGCCTGAAGCTTGTGACCCTGCAAAGAATGATGATTAAAAAATTCTCTTGCTTTTTTCTGGAAACAGCTTATTGCAAAGAATCACTCTTTACCATATGATGTACAGATGACCCCTTGTTTACCCATGGCAAGATCATACACAGATCCTTCAAATTCCCATTCTTTGCCTCATAAATTTGTAGCTTAACTGTTTTTACCCACTGACTAATCTGTACTAAATATCTGACCTGACCAACCTTTAGTTAACTGTCTTTTCTTCTCTTGGGTCCATGAAGTTTGACGCATGCTCAGCCTAAGCCAGCATATATCCTTTTTGCTGATTTCAGGGAAAGATTCTCTGATCAAATGTCCCATTATACCACTCATCTCCACCACTCTCCCCTATTCCATGCTTTCTAGCCTTGTTTGCTCCTTTCTAAAAAAGAAAAGCCTTTTCTGTCTAATCATTGAGACACTTGCATATCTTATGGTGGAGGTTTTCTTTCTCTTGCAATAGTCTCCTTTCTCATTATTTTAATAATTCTTTCAAATAAAGTTTCTCTTTATTCTGACTTGTTTTTATTTTATAATATAAACAAGCCATTTTTTTTAATCTCAGATTTTTAAATATATTATCCTCATGAAATATTAATGCATTTTTTATTTTCTAATAAACTTTTTGTTACACAATATTTCAAAATATACACTCATATCAGGAGGTTCCCCCTGTATTTTCTTCTAGTAGTTATGGTTTCAAGTCTAACTCAAGTTTAATCCATTTTGAGTTGATTTCTATGTATGGTGTAAGATAGTGTTCTAGTTTCATTCTTGTGCATATGCTTGCCCAGTTTTCCCAATACCATTTATTGAAGAGATAATCCTTTCATATTGTATATTCTTGGTTTTTCTGTTACTAAATGAAACGTGTGTGTGCATTTGAAATATGAAAGCATATTTTTTAAATGTATATATATTTACTTACTTATTCTGGGCCCTCTACTGTGTTCTACTGATTGATGTGTCTGTTTCTATGTCAATACCTTGTTGTTTTGATTCTTATAGCTTTGTAGTATAGTTTGAAATCAGAAGTGTGATGCATCAGCTTTGTTCTTCTTTCTCGGGATTGTTTTGGCACTTTGAGGTCTTTGTGGATCAATGTTAATTTAAGGATTTAGTTTTCCTATTTCTCTAAAAAATGCATTTGGAATTTTACTGGGGATTGCATCAAATCTCAAATATTTTTTCCTTATGTTTATTTTTTGGTGTTAAATATTTATTTTTACATATGTACCAAAATGTCTTTATTTTCCCCTCAGGCTTGGTAGATAACTTGCATGTCATAAGATTGTAGATTGACAATTTTCCCCACATTAACGTGAAGAAATCTTTCCATTGTTATTGTTATTCATTTAGTTATATAATTTGCATACAAAATATTCACCAATTTAATGTGTAAAATTTGATGAATTTTGACAAATGTCAAGTACCGATTAATATGATTATAATGTAGAATTTTTCATCAACTCAGAGGGTTCCCTTGTACTGTTTTCATTCAATTGCCAACCCTCACACTGAGAATCTACTTTCCGTTACTGCAGTTTTGTTTATCCTAGAGCTCATATAAATGAAATTATACAATATGTAGCCCTGTGTTTGGTGTCTCTCACTTAGCACTATGTCTTGAGAGTCTTCCCTGCTACATGTCAGTGATTTATTTCTTTGAATTGCTGATTGTAGAATATAAACACATTTGTTACCTATTCATCAGATGATGGACAGTTAGATTGTTACAGATTATTGTCACTCAGTTATTCTGATACATAGTGTGAGGGAAGCGTTAATGCCATTTTTTTGTGTATACATATATTCAATTTTTCCAGTATTGTTTAATCAAAATACCTTTCTCAATTTAATTATCTTCACCCCATGATCAAATATTAAATGTCCCATATATAGGTGGGTCTATTTTTGGACTTTTTGTTGCATTTATTTTTGTTGTTTTATGTCCATATCACACTGATTCATTTGACTGTGCAACTTTTATAGTATCATAAAGTCTGCAGTTTAATTTCCCAAATTTCCAATTAAAAATTTTTGTTTTACCTATTTTAGATACATTTCCATATAAATGTTATACTCGTTTTTTTTTCACTTCTACAAAAAGAGTTGGTTGGCATTTTTTTTTATTTGCTATCATTAATCTACAGTTACATGTGCAACATTACGGTTATGAAACTCCCCACGTCATCAGGTCCACCCCACTTACCCCATTTTAGTCACTGTCCATCACCGTAGTGAGATGCTATAGAATCACTACTTGTCTTCTCTGAGTTGTACAGCCCTCCCTGTGCCCCCCAACATTACATCTGCTAAACGTAATGCCCCTATTTCCCCCTTGTCCTTCCCGTCACACCCATCCTCCCCAGTCCCTTTCCCTTTGGTAACTGTTAGTCCACTCTTGGGTTCTCTGAGTCTGCTGCTGTTTTTTTCCTTCAGTTTTATTCTTTTCTCTTATGCTCCACATATGAGTGAAATCATTTGATACTTGCCTTTTCCCGGTTGGCTTATTTCACTGAGCATAATACCCTCTAGCTCCATCCATGTCATTGCAAATGGTAGGATTTGTTTTCCTCTTATGGCTGAATAATATTCCATTGTGTATATGTACCACTTCTTCTTTATCCATTCATCTACTGATGGACATCTAGGTTGCTTCCATTTCTTGGCTATTGTAAACAGTGCTGTGATAAACATAGGGGTGCATCTGTCTTTTTCAAACTGGGCTGCTGCATTCTTAGGGTAAATTCCTAGGAATGGGATTCCTGGGTCAAATGGTATTTCTATTTTGAGTTTTTGGAGGACCCTCCATACTGCTTTCCACAATGGTTGAACTAATTTGAATTCCCACCAGCAGTGTAGGAGGGTTCCTTTTTCTCCGCATCCTCGCCAACATTTGTTGTTGTTTGTCTTTTGGATGACGATCATCCTAACTGGTGTGAGGTGATATCTCATTGCGGTTTTAATTGGCATTTCTCTGATGATTAGCGATGTGGAGCATCTTTTCATGTGCCTATTGGCCATCTGAATTTCCTCTTTGGAGAAGTGTCTATTCATGTCCTCTGCCCATTTCTTAATTGGATTATTTGCTTTTTATTTGTTGAGGTACGTGACTTCTTTATATATTTTGGATGCCAACCCCTTATCGGATATGTCATTTATGAAATATTCTTCCATACTGTAGGATGTCTTTTTGTTCTACTGATGGTGTCCTTTGCTGTACAGAAGCTTTTCAGCTTGATATAGTCCCACTTGTTCATTTTTGCTTTTGTTTCCCTTGCCCGGGGAAATATGTTCATGAAGAAGTTGCTCATGTTTATGTCCAAGAGATTTTTGTCTAAGATTTTTATGTTTTCATGACTTACATTCAGATCTTTGATCCATTTTGAGTTTCTTTTTCTGTATGGGGTTATACAGTAGTCCAGTGTCATTCTTTTACATGTAGCTGTCCAGTTTTGCCAACACCAGCTGCTGAAGAGGCTGTCATCTCCCCATTGTATATCCAAGGCTCCTTTATCAAATATTAATTGACTGTATATGTTTGGGTTAATGTTTGGATTTCCTATTCTGTTCCACTGGCCCGTGGATCTGTTTTTGTGCCAATACCAAATTGTCTTGATTACTGTGGCTTTGTAGTAGAGCTTGAAGTCTGGGAGCGTAATTCCCCCTGTTTTATTCTTCCTTCTTAGGATTCCTTTGATTTTTCGGGGTCTTTTGTGGTTCCATATGAATTTTAGAATTATTTGTTCCCGTTCATTGAAGAATGCTGTTTGTATTTTGATAGGGATTGCATTGAATCTGTAGATTGCTTTAGGTACTATAGCCATTTTGACAATATTTATTCTTCCTAGCCAAGAGCATGGGATGAATTTCCATCTGTTAGTGTCCTCTTTAATTTCTCTTAAGAGTGTCTTGTAGTTTTCAGGGTATAGGTCTTTCACTTCCTTCGTTAGGTTTTTTTCCTAGGTATTTTATTCTTTTTGATGCAATTGTGAATGGAATTGTTTTCCTGATTTTTCTTTCTGCTAGTCCATCTTTAGTGTACAGGAAAGCAACAGATTTCTGTGTGTTAATTTTGTATCGTGCAACTTTGCTGAATTCAGATATTAGTTCTAGTAGTTTTGGAGTGGAGTCTTTAGGGTTTTATATGTATAATATCCTGTCAACCGAAAATTGTGACAATTTGACTTCTTTACCAATCTGGATGCCATGTATTTCTTTGTTTTGTCATATTACTGTGGCTAGGACCTCCAGTACTATGTTGAATAACTGGTGAGAGTGGGCATACCTGTCTTGTTCCAGATCTTAGATGAAAATCTTTCAGCTTCTTGTTGTTAATTATGATGTTGGCTGTGGATTTGTCATATACGGCTTTTATTATATTGAGGTACTTGCCCTCTATACCCATTTTGTTGGGAGATGTTATCTTGAATGGATGTTGAATTTTGTCAAATGCTTTTTCAACATCTATGGAGATTATCATGTAGTTTTTGGTCTTCTTTTTGTTGGTGTGGTGGATGATATTGATGGATTTTTGAATGTTGTACCATCCTTGCATCCCTGAGATGAATCCAACTTGATCATGGTGTATGATCTTGATGTATTTCTGAATTCGATATGCTAATATTTTGTTGAGTATTTTTGCATCTACGTTCATTAGGGATATCGGTCTGTAATTTTCTTTTTTGGTGAGGTCTTTGCCTTGTTTTGGTATTAGACTGATGCTGGCTTCATAGAATGAGTTTGGAAGTATTCCCTCCTCTTCTATTTTTTGGAAAACTTTAAGGGGAATGGGTATTATTTCTTCTCTATATGTCTGTTAAAATTCAGTGGTGAATCCATCTGGCCCGCGGGTTTTGTTCTTTGGTAACTTTTTGATTACCGATTCAATTTCTCTGCTGTTAATTAGTCTGTTTAGGTTTTCTGTTTCCTGCTTGGTCAGTCTTGGAAGGTTGTATTTTTCTAACAAGTTGTCCATTTCTTCTAGGTTATCCACCTTTTTAGCATATAGATTTTCATAGTATTCTCTTATAATTCTTTGTATTTCTGTGGGGTCTGTCGTGATTTTTCCTTTCTCATTTCTTATTCTGTTTATATGTGTAGATTCTCTTTTTCCCTTAGTAAGTCTGCCTAGTGGTTTATCTATTTTGTTTATTTTTTGAAAAACCACCTCTTGGTTTCATTGATTTTTCCTTTTGTTTTATTCTTCTCAATTTTATTTACTACTTCTCTAATCTTTATTATATCCCTCCTTCTGGTGACTTTGGGCCTCATTTGTTCTTCTTTTTCCAATTTCAGTAATTGTGTCTTTAGACTATTCATTTGGGATTGTTCTTCCTTCTTTAAATAGGCCTGGACTGCTATATACTTTCCTCTAAGAACTGTCTTTGCTGCATCCCACAGAAGTTGCGGCTTTGTGTTGTTGTTATTTGTCTTCATATATTGTTTGATCTCTTTTTTAATTTGGTAATTGACCCATTGATTAATTAGGAGAATGTTATTAAGCCTCCATGAATTTGTGAGCCTTTTTGTTTTCTTTGTACAATGTATTTCTAGTTTTATACCTTTGTGATCTGAGAAGTTGGTTGGTCGAATTTCTATATTTTTGAATTTACTGAGGTTCTTTTTGTGGCCTAGTATGTGGTCTATTCTGGAAAATATTCCATGTGCACTTGAGAAGAATGTGTATCCTGCTGCTTTTGGGTGTAGAGTTCTGCAGATGTCTGTTATGTCTCTCTGTTCTTGTGTGTTGTTTTGTGCCTCTGTGTCTTTACTTATTTTCTGTCTGGTTGATCTGTCCTTTGGAGTGAGTGGTGTATTGATGTCTCCTTAAGTGATTGCATTGCTTTCTATTTCCTCCTTTAATTCTCTCAGTATTTGTTTCACATATGTCGGTGGTCCTGTGTTGGGTGCATATATATTTATAATGGTTATATCTTCTTGTTGGACTGATTCCTTTACTATTATATAATGTCCTTCTTTATCTCTTGCTACTTTCTTCGTTTTGTAGTCTGTTTTGTCTGATATGAGTAGTGCAACACCTGCTTTTTTCTCCTTGATGTTTGCATGAAATATCGTTTTCCATCCCTTCACCTTTAGTCTGTGTATATCTTTGGGTTTGAGGTGAGTCTCTTGTAAACAGCATATAGATAGGTCTTGCTTTTTTATCTATTCTATTACTCTGTGTCTTTTGATTGGTGAATTCAGTCCATTTACATTTAGGGTGTTTATCGATAGATATTAACTTATTGCCATAGCTGGCTTTAGATTTGTGGTTACCAAAAGTTAGAGGGTAGCTTCTTTACTATCTAGCAGTCTAACTTAATTCTCTTGTTAAGTTATTATAAACAAAGTCTGATGGTTCTTTATTTCTCTCTCTTCTTATTCCTTCTCCATTCTTTATATACTAGGAGTTTTATTCTGTACTCTTTTACATTTCCTTTAACTGTTTTTGTGGATAGTTGATTTTACTTTTTGCCTTTAGTTAGTATTTGGATCATTTGCTTTCTTTGCTATGATTTTTTTTCTCTGGTGACATCTTTTTTGCCTTATGAGTGGTTCCACTAGAGCAGTCCCTTGAAGATATCCTGTAGAAGTTGTTTGCAGGAGGCAAATTCCCTCAGCTCTCACTTGTCTTGAAATTGTTTAATCCGTCTCTCTAATTTAAGTGATAATCATGCTGGATACAGTATTTTTGGTTCAAGCCCCTTGTGTTTCATTGCATTAAATATATCATGCCATTCTCTTCTGGCCTGTAAAGTTTTTTTGAGAAGTCTGATGATAATCTGATGGGTTTTCCTTCATAGATGATCTTTTTTCTCTCTCTAGCTGACTTTAATACTCTGTCCTTATCTTTGATCTTTGCCATTTTAATTATTATGTGTCTTGGTGTTGTCTTCCTTGGTTCCTTGTGTTGGGAGATCTGTGAGCTTCCATGGACTGAGAAACTGTTTCTTTCCCCAGCATGGGGAAGTTTTCAGCAATTATTTCTTCAAAGACACCTTCTATCGCTTTTTCTCTCTCTTCTTCTCCTGGTACTCATATAATGCGAATATTGTTCCGTTTGGATTGGTCACACAGTTCTCTTAGTATTCTTTCATTCTTAGAGGTCCTTTTATCTCTGTCCGCCTCAGCTTCTCTGTATTCCTGTTCTCTGATTTCTATTCCATTAACAGTCTCTTGCACCTCATCCATTCTGCTCTTAAGCACGTCGATCTCTTGTCTGATTTCTGCATTATCTTTCCTCTGTTCCTCCCTTAGCTCTTGAATATTTCTCTGTAGATCCATCAGCATGGTTATGACTTTTATTCTGAATTATTTTTCAGGAACATTGTATAAATGTATCCCACCAGGCCCTCTCTCTGTGGTTCTCTGGGTAATCCTTGACTGCACCATATTCTTCTGTCTTTTCATGGCGATAGAAGTGGTCACAGGCAGGTGCCATGTGTGTCAGCTGGGAAAACAAAGTCCCTTCCTGTTTGTTGTTCTCCTTGCCCTTCTCTGGGGCCTGAACTGGTTTCTCACCCACCGGGAGGCAGTCTCTGGGATAATCACCAGAGCTGCCTGCGTGTGGTCACCCTCAGTGTAGCCTATAGCCCTGCAGGAGTTTGAACTCTCGCTGGGTGTCTTCTGGTCCCCTTGTGCTTTACAGCCCTTGATGTGGGTTCTTGGGTCTTTCCTGCTTAGCTGCGCACCTGCCAGAAGTAGATTCTGTGACGATCCTGTGGGCGGGGCCGCTCCTCTTCTGATCTGCCACAGTGGAGGCTCCCAGACACTTTTCGACACTGGCCGGGGAGGGGCAATGAATGGGAGGCTGGCTGCTGATCACTGTGGGGAGCCTCTGCACGGTTGCTTTGCCTGGCCCCTGGCCAGGGGTGTCCAAAATTCCCCAAGACTCCCAGCCTGCTGGGCTGAGTGCACTGGGACGATTTTGTTCCGCTGTTGGGCCCTTTTCTCTTTAAGACTTTAACCAAACAAAAAAACAAAAACAAAAACAAAAAAACAACAAAAACAGCAACAAAAAAAGGTGCTCGTTTTTCTTTTGTCCCGGGGAGCCAGCTGAGGGGACCCATTTGTTGTCTCCATTTCGGATCTGCACTTCTGTTTCTCTAGTCTCTGATACATCACGCGATGTGTGTCAGTACTCCCGGTCCAGATCACCAGGGCTGGTTATTCGGCGGGCCTGTGCTTCCACTCCTTTCCCTCTCTGAATCTTCCTCCTGCCAGTGGGCTTGGGTTGGGGAGTGCTCAGGTCCCACCGGGTCACAGCTTTGTATCTTACCTGCTTTGTGAGGCACTGAGTTCTCCCAGGTGTAGCTATAGCCTGGCTGTTGTATTGTATCTTCTGGTCTCTTTTTTAGGAATAGTTGTATTTGTTATATTTTCACAAATATATATGGTTTTGGAGGAGATTTCCACCACCCTGCTCACGCTGCCATCTTCCCAGAATTCCCTCTGGTTTTGATTTTAACTGGTATTTAATTATGGATCCATATCCAAAGAATTGTTATCTTAATGGCATACACTGCTTCATTCTAAGAATGTAGAGTCTCTGTTCATTTATTTAGGACTTTCAATTCTTTCAGCAATATTTTGTAGATATCAGTATAAGATCTTAAATGTTTTAAATGCACTGATTTGTATTACATGATTTTTACCTTGTTTTACATGGTATTTTAAATAATATTTTATTTTCAACTGTTCATTGCAAACAATTAGAATGTTTTTTTATATTGACTTTATAACCCTATGGCCTTGCTAGATGCATTTTTTAGTAGCTTTTTTATAGATAGCATTTTAAGTATAGGCTATCATGCATATGAGATAAAGACAATTCTTCTAGGTTTGGTTTTCTTGATTTCTAAATGGTTTGGTTTTATCTATTTATAGTTCTTCCTTCTCTTTATTCCACTGCTAGGACATCCAGGAAAATGTTGAATAAATCTGGTAAGAAGAGTGGATCCTGGGATTATTCATAATCTTACTGGGAGAACATTCAGTTTCTGAGCATTATGTATAATATTAGGGTTTTTGTAGATTTTTTTATCAGACAGAAGAGGTTGCCTTTTTTCTTCTTCTTGCATCTGAAAAGGTTGCCTTTTATTAATCCTAGTTTCTATCATATTGCTTTCCTTCCTTTCTTTATAACTCAGGAATGAGGGCTGAATTTTGTAAAGTCTTTTATCTGGAATTACTGAAATAATAAAATTTTTTCCTCATTCTGTTTATTTTATGAATCATATTGTTTGATACTCTTTTCTGAAACCAGTCTTGCATGACTGTAATGTGCCCCAGGTAGTAATGATTACCCACTTGGTATTTTTAACATATGTTGTGATTTTTGATTTGCTGAGAACTTCCTAAGGGATTATATTTGTATTCATGAGAATTATTCGATTCTGGCTATCTTTTTCTGTCAGGTCTGTTCTTATTTTGGCATCCAGATAATTCTAACCTCATAAAGTAATTTGGCAGTAATCCTTTTTTGTGGAAGAGTTTGTGTGTTGATATTATTTCTTAATTAAATATTTGAAGAAATATTGAATGAAAATATCTGACCCTGTAATTTTCTTTGAGAGATGTTTTAAATATTAATTTGATTTCCTTATTAGGTATAGGGTTGTTCAAGTTACTTATTTATTCTTGAGGGTACTGTGGAAGTTTGTGTCAAAGTATCTGTCCATTTTATATAAATTGTAATATTTATTGTTAAGTAGTTGCCCATATTTCCCTATTATCTTTCCAATATTTTTAATACCTGTAGCAATGCTCCCTCTTAAATTCTTGATATTGGTAATCTGTGACTTCTTTTTTTCCTATTTAATTTGGCTAGAATTTATCAATTTTGTTTAAGACATCTGGCAGTTTTTGGTTTCATTGATGTTATCTACTGTTTTTTCTATCATCTTTCAGGTTATTTGTGTCCACTCATATCTTTATCAATTACTTCCTTTTGCTTACTTTGCATTCAGTTTGCTCCCTACTTTCTATTTTCTTAAGATGGAAGCTTATACCATCGATCTGAAATATGTGTATTTTCCAATATACACATTTGGTATTATAAGTTTTTAAGTAAAGCACTTTCATTTTATACTACAAATTCTCATTTTAATTTTCATTCAGTTCAAAATATTTTCTAGTTTTCCTTATAATGTCTTCTTTGATGATGAATTATTTAGAAAGTGTATTTAGAAGTCTCTCTTTTTCTGTCATCTGTTTTTTCTAAATGGAAATTTTCTCTGGTTATCTTAAATATCATTGTACTGATGGTTGTATGTGGTAGCATTTAAGAATTTTCACATTTAAAAATACTACAATTTTAAAATTTTGAACCCATGAGTTTATTCTTAGTTATATTGATTTGTTTTCATAACATAATTGTAATCTGAAAAATGCATGTCTTCTTTCAATGATAGTCTTAGTTGTTATGTCTACAAATATTAATTTTCAGTCATACCTTATTCTATTTTTCTCAGTGTCTATTTTATGTAATTCAATTTTTTGTATATCTACTGAGTGGTCATATAGAAAACTATATGCACTTTCCTATTTATACATCAGTGCTGTGCTCTAAGTAAATTCCTCTAATATTTTTTAAAGCACTACTTTTGGCTTATGACACTGTAGAGACAGAATTACTGTATCTATTGTATATTTTTTCAATGATGATATTTTCATTTAATTGCTTTCCATATCCAACATTTCTTGTTTTACTTTTGCCTGTTTTTTATTTATATGAAATTTACATGAAACTCATTTTCTTTAAAAAAATATGTTCACGATAAACATATTTAAAATCTTTTCAGACAGTTCTGCAATATTTACTTAAACTGTTTTCTTTTACATTGTTTTTCTTAACATAAGAATTTTTTCATGTTTTGGAGTTTCTTTTTGTTGGATTGTTTTCACTTTTTTTCTTTTTAATACTTTTAACTCTTTTTTTTCTATCTTCTCTTTCTTTTTAGAATTTTTTTCTGCAACTTATTGCCCAAGGCCTCCAATTTACAACACTTTTTTGTAATGTTGCTTTGAATTCCTGTCTTATTTTGGTATCACAAATAAAGTTACCTATTTAATGGACTGCTTATTTATATCCTGTGGCAAAGCTTTTCCTATGTGTCCCTCCCTACCTCCCCAAACACAGAGTTTTCTATAAGCCATAACGACAGCGTGTGATTATGCTGGAAGTTTTATCCAATATCCATTCCTCAGAGGGAGGAAGGTCTAGGGAGGGAAAACCCCACCCTAACCTCAGATTTCAGGCATTGGGCTTTATTCTGTTCTTTTACCTGTGGAGTGACTTCAGTTCCTGTTACCTCCATAAAGTCAATATGCTAGCCAACATTGCCTTTCTTCGCAAGAATGCCCAGCATATCTGTGTATTCACCTCTGCTTTACTTTTCTATTTGTTTCTAGTTAATTTAGTTGCTGACCCTATTTTATAGCTCAACTACGTCCTTTTGCTTTTACGTATTTTAAAATTTATCTATCTTTGGTATATATTTGGAATAGAACATGTGCATCAGAGCACTAATTTCTTTGAGTTATGCTGACTGTAAGTCCTAGCACATAAAAATTTTAAATTAAAAAATTAAAAATTTCTAATCACAGACTGCTATTCCTTGAGCTTTAATGCAGAATTTCTGGCTCAGCTAAAGGTATCCAAAATCAAATTAACCCTGCTACTGACATCTAATGCTTATTTGAAATCCAGGCTATGAGAAATAACTTCTACTCCCATTATATGACTTTTTTTTTAAGTCACAACAGTTAAAGCTCAGATGAGCTATACAGTTTTTCTAAAGATCACACAGCTCTTGTTTCACATAGGAAAGAATAAAGGGCATTCTGGGCTTTCCTAGGTGGGTCTATATGCTATCAAATCAACATATATCAAGTGGCATTCATGACAGAACTGAACCTATTATAGGAGCAATGAAAATAATATATTACAATTAATGTATTTAAAATTAGTGAGTATAGTGCAAGAAAATCTATAATCTGTTAGGGAAACTTCTCTTATCGGAGGGAAAGAGATACAAGGTAATGAATGTTTTAAAACTATTTAAATCCTAGGGTTTCTACAGCCAGATAAGAAATAGAATTTCAATTTTCTAGTTATGTGCACAATTTCAAATGAGAAAAAAAATCAAAAAAGTTATTTGGTTTCTAAAAATTGGATAGAGCAATTGGAATGAATGTTTATATTTGCATTTATAAAACTCACCTTTATTTTCTTAGTAAAGTTGTAGTTGGTACTTTAAATCCATTTGAGTTCACTTTATTGTTTCATATCTGAAAAGGAGCCTTCTTAGTATGCTGCCTGTAAACATTTCTTATATTGTAGTACTTCTGTGGAAATTCTATAATTCTGCATATAAAAAATGTATCTTTAGTAGAATATAAATTTCAGAAAGATGTTTAGAAAAGTAAACAGAATTTTGAAAGCTCAAGTGTATTAAATGAAAATAATTGTCTTTAAAATTGACTGGATTCTCCCTAATGTAGTTCAGGGCAATTATCTGGGTTCTCTTACTTATATGAAAAAGATGGCTCATGAGTTGATCATGAAATAAATGAGTTATCCAAATAAACCTAGTTGCCATGTTTACCTAATGCGCAGAGACTTAGTGAAATTTAGGTGGTATACACAGGCTGTCTGGAATATTCTAGCCAAGACATTTTTCTTAATATGTTCTCATTTATTTGGGTAAAAATGGAAACAGGAAGGCAGCGATTAGTGATGGTGATGATTAGAATTTAATTAAGTATTGTTATTTTATATTTTTGAATTACTGGCCACTATATTCTTGGGAAATTGAAAGCATAGGAACTACCGGTGTTCCTTCATTATTATCCATATTTATCAACATTGTAATGAATTTCAGTGGGGTAAGAAAAACTTTAATTTGCATGGAGATTTGGAGAACACTAATACTTTGACAATGTTTTATAAATGTTTTCTCTTCCCCAAAGCACAGAAACGCTGTCTTAAACACTGAATGGTGCTTACTAGACATGATTAACAGGATTGAGCAGCTATGCTATCATTTTGTTCCATTTACTTAAAATTCTTTTTTATTTATAAAATTAACTTTAACTCCTGATACATATTTTTACTAATCTTTCCATCAGACAAAGCTAATCACTCCCTCCTTTATGCCTCCAGTTAACCATAAACATCTCCACTGGAGAAAACGATCTTTACAGGCAAGAGTGTTTCCTCCAATGCTGCATCCACAGCATGGTTATCAGCACAGTGGACTGTTACTAAGAAATAGATAAGTCATAAAACTTAATGAAAATGGGATGGAAATTAATAGGTGAATTTATATTCTCTGTAATTTTAAAAGAAATTTGCAGATCCTTTTGTGCCAGTAGGTTTTATATTTGAAAGCTTTACCATATTAAAATGTTAAAATCAGTTTGTCAATAATTATTGCTTGTGTATGCATGATTATGGTATTATTACAATATTAGTTGAAGGTAAAAGAGGGGCCTTAGTAGGTAAAACACACCTCAGTAGAAAGATAAGTTTAGAATCTAAATACGTAGTGTTTGTGTGACAATGACTTTTCATTTCCTCTCTTTGTTAATATCTAGCAGAATTATTTTCCAGAGAAGAGAAGACAATTCCATTTAGGACAGAGACTCTATTAATATCGCCAAATATTATTCCCATGTGTCAACATTGTTTTAAATTATTTCAAATTTTAGTTGGGCCAATATTATTTCAACATTACAGTGGTATGTTACATTATTCTTACATATTTATTCACTGCATTTTTATAGCATGGATTACTGAAGTTGTTTCAATAGTTACAGAAAAATCAAAATTAATTAAAGGTAAGGAACATAATTGGCTCATACAACTGGAATTCAGATGTAGAGCAGGTTTTCTTTGGACTTAATCCAACCAGTGTGATACCATTTCTCTTAGTTTTCTGGTCATCTTTTAATGCATAATTTCTTTATAATTCTGGTAGTAAAATTGCTCCAATTTTTCTAGGCTTTTCATTTGTATAAGACCATATCTAGCAGCTAAATTAAAACCAACTCTTTCCTCCTACTTTCTTTTGTCAGGGAGAATATTTACCCATAAACCTTCACTATGCTTCCCCTTGCCTGTCACTGACCCCAACTGTATCATTTACCCATTTATGAACTCATCCATTAGGCTTAAGTCTTGCAGGTCACCAGCAAAAGAGATGACTGACCATGACTACCTAAGTCAACATTCCACTTCTGGTGCTTGGACCAATTCCCCAAAGCATAAGAGTTAAGCAAGGAGGAGGACATAGATTATTATTATGATGCTATTATTCACAAAATAATTTCACATATATTATTTCATACTAGATGACTGGTCTAAGTGCTGACCCCTTTGCAGTTGTTTTGGGTTATGTGTCAACTCTTCAACACTATAATTATCATCAGAGTTATAATATATATAATAGTCTCTTAAATATCTTTGAAGTACCAAGAAGTAACAATCCATTTCCATAAATGCCAGGCATCAATAGGAAATTTATTTCTGTATTTACTAAATAATAGCTAAAGGAGAAATGTTACTTTCTTCAATATTTTTAATTCATGAAAAACACAATTATTCATATCATACTTTCCACTTTTTAAAAAATCCACTGTTCCAATATCCTAAAGCTAGATAGAACTATGGATGTCAAATGACAAAACTGAAGTAAATCTTATTTAATCACTGTAACCATGTGACATTTGGATAGATTTCTACACCACTCATTTGGTTGCTAGGTATTAATAAATTATCAAAATGGACCAAATGGCAAGGTCTCTGTGTAGTTTATATTCCAGATTTATATATGTAGATTGATAATCTTTCTCACCTACTTGTTAGTTATTTGAATGCATGCTTTTCTTTTATTTGTTTCTATATCCAAAGTAACTATTTTGAATCACTGCCAGAAACAAATATGTTATGGGCTTTTCATTATGTTTTGGTTTTGTTTTGGTTTTTTTTTCCTTAAAATAGTAAATTTTATTGAAGACTGCAAACTCCATTTTTGCAAATTGGCACAAAAATAGTCCCCTTTTAGCTTTACGGAGACCATATAATTTTATGCAGTAATGCCTCATGATTAACAACAAACCACTTAGCAGTAATTAACCCCTTGCATTTGTTTATAGTAATTTAACTACCTAGAGGAACTTAATATCATGCCAATGTTCAAGCAGAAAATTCACATTACTTATATTCAAAGGAGAAAATAATCCAGGGATTGGAGAAAATCATAACTCAGTGAGGAATATTACTTTTTTAAAAGATGGGTATAATAGTCTTCTTCTGTTGCTCATGTAATGAACACGGCATAGTTGTCCAATCAATTCCTTATATATTTGAGATTAAAGATGACAAAATCTAAACTCTTGGTAATTCAATGGGCAAAGGTATTCTTAATAAGCACAATTATCTTTACATGGCAAAACTGTGTTAGCAAATATCTAAAAGCATGCACTTTGATGGGCAATGATACATCTATGGTCTGTGGTTAACATTCTGTCTCCACTCTTAATTGTGCTGAGCCGTACGTTGGATATGAATATTAGTAGTACATGAACTGACCAGTACCTTCCTATTCTCAGCTCTTGAAGGGAAGGAATAGAACTTCAGGGTAGCCTATTCTCTTTTTCCTCTCAGATCACACTTGGAAATGGCTGTAACTGAGAGTAACTTGGGAAGGTGGCTGTGACTCCCACTGTTCATTCTGGCATTTATAAAACAGTTTTACAGTGGTGACTGCTTCTGTTAGCTACCTGCCTTGTAGCCTCATCTGTCAGCTCCCATGAAAAATAAATGGCTTGTTTCCACACAATGTGTGAATGTCACCACCCTGCCCAAACATTTTTGTTATAATCTATGCACTTGCTTAAGAGATGTGGGTTTTTTGCATGCCAGTGATTTCCACTTGCAATAATTCTCATTTCATTAGAAATAGTCATCTTTGGTTTTTCAAGAGTTCTGGCTAGACAACTATGAAATAATATGAAGCTACATTCAGGCAACTATATGATTTCAAAAAAATATATACCAGTACAATTATTTTATAGACATGCTTAATGAAAATCCACATCATAACTTACAATCGAAAAATGTACACAACCATATTTAAATTTATATTTTCAAGAAGTATATAGACTTGATCTTTTTTAACTTTGGTTTCAAAAGCATAAAGATGAATGTAGCATCCCATTACCCATGCCTTTGAATATTTCCTATAAATAAGAGAGTTCTTTAGTTTTTGTTTTGTTTGTTTTTAGTATTTAATACTTTTCTGGGTGCTTGACAACAATTTTATTCTGCTTCTCATATAATTCATAGTTCTCTATTACTGGTATGTTTACAATCCAATAAAATTCAACCTTGATTAAACTTCCTCTCTGCTTCTTTTTAAAAGAATAAGTACAATTTTGTTTTCTAATGTTTTTTGTCATTTCCCAGCTATCAGACTTCTTTGTATGGTTTCATTAAATATCTAAGGTTTAAAAGTTATATGACACTGACAATCCATAATCCTTGGTAAATCCCTGAGCTCATGTATGCTGTGTGCTAGACATCTATGCTCTTGATTTACTTTGCCTCACAGAGACCTATGAGCCAACGGGTGTCAAACATCTTTGCCTCAACTACTCATAGGTGCTGCTGAATATATCTTTGACATTTGATGTGTATAAATGGATGGAAATTAATTATAGAAAAATATGGAGATGGTGGGATTTGAAGAAACTTGTCACTACTTTTGTAGTTTGACCAGAGACAGCACCACAAAACCTGATAAATAACAGCCCCTACTTTATTTAGATTAGCTGAGCATGATATGTCTTAAAGTATAAACACAACTCTGGGAAGGGGGACTCTGAGTATAGCCAAACTATCTATTTAGGATATCATAGCACTTTGGAATAAGAGGTAGTCTATGATTTTCCTAATGTCTATTTTAAGTGAAATCTAGCCAACAAAAAGTTGAATGGATAAAATTATGAGAATTTTTAATCAATAGACTAAATGGTTAAAAGAAAAAGTATATTTTATATTATCTAATAATTATCTAATGTATTTTGGAACACAGAAATAGTTGCTAGAACTGATTCTACTAATAGTGAAATAGATTGAAATTAGCAGAGAAAAGGTTACATGAAAAAAATTACAAGAAACACCCCTCTCATGTAGTAAATTTAAGTATATACCCCAGTTAGTATGTAGAAATGTCTTAAGGTTGATAACAGTCTACTTACCAAAAAATCATTTTTGATAGTATCTTCAGGTGATGGAACAATTCTAAACAGGCTAATTTCAATTCCCCCATCAGTATCTGATGAGCTTTGTTGCTGCTGTTTTTAAATGACAATTCAGTTAAGTAAGTAGACACAAACACAGTAGATGTGATAGTGGCTTCTGCATATATTGCAGAGAATGATTTAACATGAAACAAAAAAGAAACCACCAATTTGATTATTAAACAATAATCATTATCCTGGTTACTTGGTAGGTTATAAAAAAGGACAAACATAAAATACACAAAATGAGTACACTGTCACCATTCTCACACACACATAGATATAAAAAGATACACACAAATCCTGAATGTTTGTTTTGATTAAGGTATAAATAATGCTCTGGTAAGTCTTAGAAGGATAATTTTTTTATCTGCCTTTCAAGATCTTTAAAAATTTTTATATTTAGTTTTTTACTGTTGTCCTTTAATATTCTTTGATCCAAAAACTGTACTGTTGATAAGCTAATTTTCTATTAGTTGTACAATCACCATCTTCCATTTCATCTTAGGCTTCTTAAAATTGTTTCAACTGCTAAAATATCATGAAATTTCTCCCAAAATCCAAATGACGTATAAAAGTTGTATATATTGTTTCAAGACCTGGTTTATATCCTACTTCCTGATGGATCCCCCTTTATCCAGGATGACTTTCTCTAGCCATCATGTATCTCAGATTATTCTTTCAATGTTCCTACAAACTATAGTGCATTGTCTTTGTTTATGCATAGCCTTGTTATTTGTCATGTCAATTCTAAATAGATATTAACTATTTAGGGAAATAGGATATGTCATATATGTCATTTGTGTCTTCCCATAATGCATCTAAGAGTGTTGACCACAGAGAAGATAGGAAACAAAATCCTTGAGTAAATTACTGAATGTCTGATAAATATCTATGTTCACTTATTTCACATTTCAACCAGTTATGTTAGCACTGTGACAATAACTTGCATTTGGCCATGAAATCTTAAGAGATTTCATACTCAGTCACAAAATGCAGATGGGGAAAACCCCTTGCAAAATTGTAGACATCTGTGCTGTCATTACATAAGAAACCCTACCATACTGTGGCTAACTTCTGATTATTAAACTTAATGACAACGAGCATCCTTTACAGTTGCAGAAGGAGAAAGTATAAAGGGAAAAGGGACTTCCTTCTTCTCTATGCTTTCTGTACTAATTATTAGATATTTGTCAGGAGATGAAAAAAAGGGGGGTGCTTCAATTTTGTGGGTGTGTTAGGTTAAAATATATGAATGACTGATGAAATGGATAACATCTAAACCCTAAGTGAAATCTTATGGCTAACTTTGCACACTCAGTCATCTTTATTACTGCTCATAGTTCTTAACCCCATATGTTAAAATTTGAGAACTGTCTCTCTCAAAATTGTTCTACACAAGTGCTGCCAAAAATTCTGACCCTCCTATTTAGCTGGTCTCTTCCTTATGCTTTCAAAATCTTACCTGTACTATTTTCCTGTCTTTTTATCTCTTTTTCTTTTTTTCCTGTCTGTTGGTCATTCTCCTTCCTCTCATACTCATTTTTTTCTTTCCTTTTATCACTGTATATCAGAAAAGTATTTAGTGCAAACCCTAACGTTAAACTTTGAGATGTTCCAATGTCAGTTTATATGGATTTTGCCCTTGAGGTACTTAATGTCTGGTAAGACAGATGGCATACACATAAATTAAATATAATATGCATTATAAGTGACAAACGCCATGAGAAAATTACTGAAAAAGAATTCCTCTCATACAAACCACCTTTTTCCAACCTTTAAATCATAACTTCTGAATCTCCTGTTTACTTAAGTATTTGATTTATTAGAATTTTATGTGATTTTACAAAGCTACCCATTAGTGTTAAATGAAAATTGCTCAACATTTAATAGGGCATGGAGAGCTACAGAATGTTTAAAAGTAGGGACTTGAAATACCCACATTTGATTTATGTGAGATAATGCTGGTTGTGAAAGGAGTTCCACAGTTTTTCTGAGTCAGTACATATTTCACATTCTCATATATTTTTCTAAATCTCTGTTAATGTTTTAAATTACAAACAGTAAGTCTGAAAGACTGGATAATACTCAGTGCTCATGGATAATTTCAGCCATGTTCACTAGAACATGTTTATCCAAATCAAAACCATTTGTCAAAAGTAATCTAAAAAAATATAATTTTCTTTGAAGGATTATTGTCATGGAGTAATCATGTTAATCATTACACAAAATATTTGTATTTAGGAATAAAACGTGTTATTAGCAGCATTCATTCAGAGAGCTATTTTGTGGAATTTGTTTATACAGTCAGGTTAAAATATTCAGTAATTTCTATAAAGTATTACATATTAACCAAAGTTTTCTGGTATTTGCTCCTTGCTCACAGGGGTCAGGGTCATAAAAATATGAGGAATCTGTGATGAAGAGGAGTAAATTTTACCTAAACCCTAACTTGCAAGGCAAGTTAGAGATTTTCAACCAGAAAGTGAAAGTAGAGACAAGATGAGAAAGAAGTTCCTAGGGAAACATTAGTTTTCTAACTGGACTGCATTTAGTCTGTATCCACAGATTCTCAAGCCTATTCCTGGGTTGTATCAATCTCCAGGACCATGTCCTAAATAGACCTCATTCGAATCCACAAACAATTCAGCCCTCATTTGAATGGATCTACGTGCATGTCAAAGAACGATTAGTTTTCTTTCTAGGTGGCCTCATGAGAACCCACTTTGATAAGAGCCGAAAGTCATGCATTATTTATTGCTTTTTTAAAAAGATGTTTGATTACAGCCTTAAATTTAACTAGACCCCTATGGTAAGCTGAAAAGCACTCTAAAAAATATGTCCACGAACTAATTCCTTGATCTTGTGCTAGCTTATTTGAGAAAAGAGTATTGCCAATGTGATTAAGATAAGGATCCGCAGAAGAGGAGGTCATTCTTGATTTATCCTGGTGGGCCCTAAAGAACATCATAAGTATTCTTTTTTTTTTTTTTACTAAAGTATCATTGATATACACTCTTATAAAGGTTTCACAAGTAAAACAATGTGGTTACTACATTCACCCTTATTGTTGAGTCCCCCCATACCCCATTGCAGTAACTGTCCATCAATGTAGTAAGACGCCACAGAGTCCCTATTTGTCTTCTTTGAGTTACAGTCTTCCCTGCAACCCCACACACACCATGTGCACCAATAATGATACCCCACAATTCCATTCTCCCTTGCCCACCACCCCTCTTTGGTAACCACTAGTCCCTTCTTGGAGTTTGTGAGTCTGCTGCTATTTTGACCCTTCATTTTTGCTTTGTTGTTATACTCCACAAATGAGGGAAATCATTTGGCACTTGTCTTTCTCTGCCTGACTTACTTCACTGAGCATAATACCCTCTAGATAAATGCCGTTGCAAATGGTAGGATTTGTTTCTTTCTTGTGGCTGAATAGTATTCTATTGTGCATATGTACCACATCTTCTTTATCCGTTCATCTACTGATGGACACTTAGGTTGCTTCCATATCTTGGCTATTGTTAATAGTGCAGCAAAAAACATAGGGGTGAATATGTCTTTTTGAATCTAAGAACTTGTTTCATTGGGTAAATTCCTAGGAGTGGAATTCCCAGGTCAAAGGGTATTTCTATTTTACGTTTTTTGCGGAACCTCCATATTGCTTTCCACAATGGTTGAACTAGTTTACATCCCCCCCAGCAGTGTAGGAGGGTAGCTCTTTCTCCGCAACCTCGCCATCATTTATTGCTCCTAGTTTTTTGGATGTTGGCCATCCTAACTGGTGTGAGGTGATATCTCTTTGTGGTTTTTATTTGCATTTCCCTGATAATTAGCAATGTGGAGCTTCATTTCATGTGCTTGTCGGCCATCTGAATTTCTTCTTTGGAGAATCATCTGTTCATACTCTCTGACCATTTTTTAATAGAGTTATTTGCATTTTGGGTGTTGAGGCATGTGAGTTCTTTATATATTTTGGGTGTTAACCCCTTGTTCGATATGTCATTTACAAATATATTCTCCCATACTGTATGAAGCCATTCTGTTCTGCTGATGGTGTCCTTTGCTGTACAGAAGTTTTTTAGCTTGATGTAGTCCCATTTGCTCATTTTTTATTTTGTTTCCCTTGCCCGAGAAGATGCATTCAGGAAAAAGTTGCTTGTGTTTATATTCAAGAGATTTTTGCCTATGTTTTCTTCTAAGAGTTTTATAGTTTCATGACTCACATTCAGGTCTTTGATCCATTTTGAGTTTCCTTTTGTGTATTGGGTTAGACAATAATTTAGCTTCATTCTCTTGCATGTAGCTGTCCAGTTTTATTAACACCAGTTGTTGAAGAGGCTGTCATTTCCCCATTGTATATCCATGGCTCCTTTATTGTATATTAATTGACCATATATGCTTGGGTTTATATCTGGGCTCTCTAGTCTGTACCATTGGTCTGTGGGTCTCTTCTGGTGCCAGTACAAAATTATCTTGATTACTGTGGCTTTGTAGTAGAGCTTGAGGTCAGGGAGTGTAATCTTCCAAGCTTTATTCTTCCTTCTCAGGATTGCTTTGGCTATTTGGGGTCTTTCATGGTTCTATATGAATTTTAGAACTATTTGCTCTAGTTTGTTGAAGAATGCTCTTGGTATTTTGATAGGGATTTCACTGAATCTATAGAGTCTTTTAGGCAGTTGGCTATTTGACAATATTAATTCTTCCTATCCATAAGCACAGGATGTGTTTCCAGTTATTGGTATATTCTTTAATTTTTCTCATGAGTGTCTTGTAGTTTTAGAGTGTAGGTCTTCCACTTCCTTCATTAGGTTTATATCTAGGTATTTTATTATCTTTGATGCAATTGTGAATGGAATTGTTTTCCTGATTTCTCTTTCTGCTAGTTCATCATGAGTGTATAGGAATGCAACAGATTTCTGTGCATTAATTTTGTATTCTTCAACTTTGCTGAATTCAGATATTAGATCTAGTAGTTTTGGAGAGGAATCTTTAGTTTTTCTGTACAGTATCATGTCATCTGCAAATAGTGACAGTTTAACTTCTTCGTTACGAATCTGGATGCCTTTTATTTCTTTGTGTTGTCTGATTGCCGTGGCTAGGACCTCCAGAACTATGTTGAATACATGTGGGGAGAGTGGGCATCCTTGTCTTGTTCCCAATCTTAGATGAAAAGCTTTCAGCTTCTCGTTCAGTATGATGTTGGCTGTGGGTTTGTCATGTATGGCCTTTATGATGTTGAGGTACTTGTCCTTTATACCCAGTTTGTTGAGAGCTTTTATCATGAATGGATGTTGAATTTTGTTGAGTGCTTTTTCAGCATCTATGGAGACATCACAGGTATTCTTATATGAGAAAGGAACAGGGAAATTAGACACAAGAGGAGATAGCAACGTAAAGGTAGAGAGAGAGATTGGAGTGATGTGGTAAGAAACCCAGGAGTGCTTCCCCTAGATGATAGAAGAAAAACAAGTAATAGATTCTCCTTGCAGAGCTCTCAGAGGAGTGTGGTACAAGTGACACCTTGACTTTGCACTCTGGCTTCCAGATCTCTGAGAGAATATATTCCTGTTGTTTAAAGCCATCAAATTTGAGGTAATTTATTACAGGATCTACAGAAGCTAATCTAATCATTATACTACTTTTGCTATATGTACATTCCCTTTGTCAGTATCCTGAGATTAATGGTAGAGACCTGGAATTTAGTGCAGTGGTTATTAAAACAGAAATTGCCAAATACCTGTATATGGGTGAGAATGGATGGAACCTACTCATGACTCAATCTTCACGTAGAGCAGTAATCAAATGCATTTCTTGAATAAATACATAAATTTATATACATATGTATATGTGTATGTATTTGTACAGAGGTATTTTACATTTATTTAGAGAGTGAAAAAGAGGACTTTTACTTCAGATCATCAGGGTGAATAAAATTAAGAAATACCATCTTGATAAATTCTAGTTTCTCTGTAACTGAATCACTCTAAACCAAATGGAAGGAAAGTTAGGAAAGTGAGCTGGTAAATTGTAAATGAGCTGATAATTGATTTTTTTTTCCTCCCTATTTCTGGATGAATTTAGGCAGGCATGGCAGTGGAGTAATCTAAATTTAACACTTAAGTATTCACAAATTAAGAGGAATTGTATGCTCCAGGCTGTTTGAAATAAAGGATCACCTAAAATGGACATTCCCAAGAAAAGAGTGTTGACAGCATAGTTAATTAAGAACCAGGCAGATCATTTTTCCATATTTTCACATACACACTATTTGTCCCTGATGTGCTATAACATTTTGAAACATTCAAGTGTAGCAACTTTCTATCTATTTTGTACGTGCCATATTTATTCTTTGTTGAGAGTCAGCCCCCTGCTTCAATATAGTTACAAGAAACACAAAAGTTCAAGTCTATCAGCATAAAGCAACGTTGAAGACCTGATTTTACTAGCCATCCACCAGTGAAACCAACTGGCAGTGTGTCTTTCACTTTGTTTATAAAGAACTCTAAGCACAAAACAAAAAAATTAAAACTTCCATTTCATGGCTTCGAATAATTAGAGAAAAGAGGTCATTTGAACAGATGATAAGAAAAAACTGTAAGTAAAAGTAGCAAAGTCTATTTTTCATTTTAGTATTTGAGCAAATACCACCTGTGTATTCAGAAATGCCCACTTTCTTAACAGACTGGGAACTGTGAGAAGTCAAGCAGGTGCTGAGAAGAAAATAGCAAAGAAAAAAAACCCCCATAATTTCTAAAAATAAATGAAACACCTATTTTCAAGTTTTTGACATCCTGTTTATTTCTTTTCCCATAAAGTTATAACAAGTATGACATATACTGTAGAGTTACATTTTTCAGAAGATGGTTTAGGAGGCCATAGAAATATAAGCTATAGAAAATGCCAAAAAATAGTTGAATCAATTTTGTGTTGTATTTGTTTGCTTGTAAGACAACTCCAAAAGGAAAAGGAAATTTTTGTCAGGCATTTATATTCTTGGAATCAAGATTACAGAAACTATCCACACAGTGGAAAATCCAAATTTATAATGATTGTAAAATAAAGAAATCCTGGTGTAGCTATAGAGTGAAATGAAGCTGCTGTAATAGCGACGGTTTGTTTGATATTATAGCCACAGTTTGTTTGAAACTCTCAAGGCACCCTCTAGCTAAAATGAAGATTGTCTTTTAGGAAGGATACCAGATGCAGGTTTACCAGATAAGATGCAGGATATCTGGTAATTTTGAATTTCAAAGAAACAACAGATAAGATTCTAGCACACAATTATGCCCTATTTATATAAAATCTTGATTTGTAGTTTACATGAATTTCAAATGCAACTGGATATCCTGTATTTTTATTAGCTAAATCTGTCGACCCTAACAAGGTTGTTTAGATATATCAAGGTATCAGGAAAGACAAGAAAAAGCAACTAGAATTTCTGCAGGAAGTAATGCAGTTTCTCATTGCCTCTCAATGACTCTGTCTCTTTCTCTGTATCAAACTCTGCCTTCTTTTTCTTTTTCCAGAACTGAATGGTTTCCTATTCCATTCTAATTTTCTTTCCATATAGAGTAATTTTACAAATTTTTCTTTGTTTTCTACACTCAGTAAAGAAACTGGTCAGCCTGGCTTTGATGATCTACCTCTAGTTAAGTGAATATCCACGGGGTTTCCAGGTCATATGGCCCAGACTGAAGGAAACAACTAAAAGAAATGTGAGCCAAGCAGGAAAATGAGTAACATTGTTATTGAAGCCACAGTGATAAGTCATGTCTTTAAAGACTTTTAGTTTATGGATCACAAGTTTATGATATTAATCAAAAATATAAGCATACAAAATCATCTACACTATAAAACTCCAATTTTGTTATACAAACACACACGTACATATGTAAACACAACTACAATCACACAAAGAGAAAAATATACTGAGACAGACTGCCAAGAGAGGTTGTTGCTATGATTAAAATTAATTTTATCTTTTACATATATATTACTACTTGCCAGTTTTTCTATGGAACCCTTGTCATTTACTTAAGGATTTCACAGTACTAAAAAAAGATAAAAGGAAGGAAAATGTCCTTTTTTAAAGAATTATGAATGCTGGGAAGTTTCTTTAGTAACCCAATGGATTAACAAATATGTTTCTAAATATTAATTGCAAGCTGTGAAGTCTGAAGAGCTCTAGAAACTTGCCTTGGAACATAATATTTTGAAGGAAAAGAAATTTTTAAAATTTCTTATTATCTAAGTACCTAAGATATCAAGTTAAAAATTGGTGAAAATTGAGATATTACACAAAAATACATTATTATGAGTCATCTTTTAACTTAATTTACATATCCTATACCAATATAAACAAGGCCTGAAACTGGTAATTACGTACTCAGCACAAAATAAAAAAATTAAAGAGCTAAAAAACTATTGAAGATCATATAAAATAATGAGTCTTAGAAAGATTTTTTTTTTTATCTGTACAGCAATCTTACTAAGTATATTTGTTATCATCTTTGGGAACATCCATAGTTTCAATCTTCCTATAACATGTTTCAACATTTGTTAGATATTTATTTTCTTTATTCAATGCATTCTTCTATAACATTCAATGATTAATTCTGGTTCTGTCTCTTTGTGTAACTATGACCTGGTATAATTCTTCTTTTATATAGAAGTTCCTCTTACATTTGAAGATATATTTTTCTTCTCATTCATCTGTTCCCCAACAAAAAATCTTCTATTTCATCAGCTAAGCTATCTTGCCCATGCATTTTCACTTTGAACTTCTGATTGCTGACAAAATAACAATTTGCCTAGACATTTATACTAAAACTTGCAGCCCACAATCAGTGAATCACCAAGGTCTGTTAGTTATTTCAAATGCAACTTGAATCACTGTGTTGATCTCTATTTCTACGGCCACTACTTAGGTCATTGTTTTATGCTTAGATTTTTGCTCAAAATATAGTCTTTCTGATTCTTGGCTTGTTCCTCATTTTTAAATTATCTTAAAGGTTGTTACATGATTAATCTTCTGAAAACAATGTTCTGTGGAAAAGCAGCTATGCCCGTAAATCATCCACATCAAACACAGAAAGGGAAAAAATATGCCGTATACTTTTTACTACTTTTATAACAGAAATAGAAATAGCAAGGTGTGTTTTAAAATCCAACACAGTGTTCATTACCACTTAGCCTGCTTAAAATACTACTTATTTCATCCTTACTTCTTATAATTTATAGCAATCTATTTTTCTTCAAGGTCAAAAGGGTTGGGTTTTCCCTAACACCTTTCTTTCAGTCCTCAATCATGGTGCTGCATCACCATCTGTGATATAAGCACATAAACTCTTTAAATGAGATTCAAAGTCCTTATAATAATATAAAGGGCACATAATGATAAAAATTCCCAAGTTGCCAACATAAAGAACAGTTAAATTTTCAATTTTCCTTATAGTTTATGAGCTAACACTATCCAATGTTTAGGAATGAGCCTGCCACTTCATACTCTGGGACAGATGAAGTCAATGTCTTAATGTAAATATGTTCTAATTTTCTTTTATATGTTTTGTTTCTCAAGCAATGTCAAAAAGTTTGTAAATCTCATAAAATTTATAATTGCAAAGTCTAGAAAATCTGTCTGGAAACAAAGGTCCTTTTAAAATGGAAAATACCTCTTTTAAGAAAAAAAGTCAGGAATAATTCATAAATTGAGGTAAGTCTTGATGAGCTGCAAATATATTCAAGCATTGCAGATCTTATTCACACAAGACATAACAGTAGTTAATTCCTTGGAGTCACCTATGCATCACTGAATTACTCAAAGGGCTTTTCAAATATGAGATATGTAAAAGGTTCCTTTAAAATACAAAGTTACATTTTTCACCTAAAAGTTTTTTTTTTTCCTAATTGGAAAGATACTTTGTTCTCCAAATGTTTGTATGTAAATATAAACAAGTTTGTCATGACTGGAAATTTTTTTTGTTGTTTCTTATCTAGTCAGGGCTAATGCTGGCACCTTGGGAGTAATTAGTATCAGCATATTTAACAGGTATTATATGGAAGTCCCATATCAAATACCTGCACACAATTCAGAGATAGAATTAATAAAATTACTGGGATTTTAATTCCAAAGTGTAGGAATTTATAAAGTTAGAATACATTAAATTATTTCCAAGAATACATATTTGGAAATTATATTTTTGAAAGGGTAACTTAAATGTTATAAGGGAAATCTAATGATTGTTAGTCCTGAAATATGAATTTTATGTTTATCTTATAAAGTCTTGCTTTCATAAAGGATTGAAATTCATGTGCAGTCAGTTTTCCGATACATCTAGTTAAAAAGAGGAAAGAGCAGCTGTACATAGACACTTTCTTGTTAGCTGAGAAAATTATTCTTCCACGCTGGCCTTAGTTGGTCAAATCCCAATTCTAGCTAAGAGATGAGGCAAAGAGTGTGCACTTTAGTTCAAGCTTTGGCACAGTGTTTCTCAGTTGTGCTTTGGCTTTAGGTGCAGATATTTCCACTACAGTTGCAGAAACAAGTAATGGATGGAGGAAGTAAAAACTGTGTGGAGAAGTAAGGAGACTCTTGAAGGAATATGAATAACATTTTAAGAAGCTAAAACTTTACTCTGGAAGTTATTCAACTTTTCTGAGCAGACTGATGTGATCTAACATTGTGGTTCTTTGACAGTGTGCTGCTCTGTCTACTCACAGAGAGCTTTTTAAGATAATTGTCCCCACCAGGAGAACTTTGTTTTCCTTTTTAACAAGCATCACTGGCAAGGCTTCATTCTTTGTCATTTCCATAAGAAATACTGTCACATTTTTAAGAGTAAAGGAGCTATCATATTCAACGATGTCATTCTATAAATATCTGCTTTTGGCAAGAAAGTATATAGGTAAAGAAGAACACTGTTCTTATATTAGGCTAGGCAAATGCACTAAAATACTATAATACTTAAATTGATGGTATAAATATCTGAAATTTTATGCTTAACATCAATAACAAAAATATTGCATACAGGAAAAGGAGAAGTCAGCTTGATTTTTTTTAATGTATTTTATGGAAATCTCCTTTGTTCAAAGGATACAAGGAAATTCATGGTCAGCCAACAATTCTTCAGGGACTTAACTCAGTAAGGGATACTCCAAATGTTTCTACTTCCTTTTCTTCTTCCAACACACATTTAGCTATTCCCTAAATGTATTTGTTTCTTCACTTTTATAAAAGAGTACATTACAGTGAAAAGAAACAACATTCAAGTAAGTTCACTCATTCTATTTGTTTCATATTCTACTTAAATGCCATGGAATAAAATTAAGAGTCAATTAAAATGAAGATCTGGGGCTTTGTTTTTGCATGTTCCGTCATATTCTGTTATATGAGGGAAATGAACATTGGCTCATATATTCCTGGAAATCAACTACTTTCAATTAAAAAGGATATAGGCATGTATTTTAAGCACTGAAAACTTGTAAATACCAGGGAAATTCTCATTAAAAAAAAAACAAATAAAAAAACACTGCAGGCTGTTGGTGGTATATTTGTAACTGGAAAATAAAATAATTATTTTATTTCAGTATAGTCATGCAGGAAGTTTATGACTAAAAAGATTGCTTCTCAAACTTGTACTTCATGCACCAATTCCCAGGATCAAGTATTAACTTTCTATTTAACAAAGAAAAAGGCAAAGACCAAAATGTACGCAGTGTCCTTACACTCACACATATAGTAAAATTTTCTTGCCATTAGTGAATTTCAAAGGTTACCTGCCACTAACACGGAATAGTTGTATAATTAGAAATTCATGAGATTGAAACTCAGACCAATTTGGTTTTAACCCCTGCTCACAAATTACATAATCTTGAGTAAATTACTTAACCACTATGACTTATTGTTTCCTCTTCAGTGGAAATAATAAATTGTAAGGCGCTTTGAGCTTTACATGCCATGATGTAAGTAAATGACATTATAGTATATACATTATAAGTCAGTAAGTGTGCGTGTATAAACATTAGTTTCCTTCCTTTCAGATTAAAAGTTTTATGAGTATATTTTGAAGAGTACAAATGTATGCTATGCTTGGAAAAAATACTATTATGATACTTCATAGTTTTATAACACTTCTCCCTGTACATGCATTATATTGTGATTTAACATATAGGGATCACCGATACCCATTCACAGTCCTTTTCTATTATACTCTTTTGTGTTCTCAGAGTACAAACTCATGGGGGAAGTATACTCCCCAGAAAGCTATCCATTTATGGTCAGATACAGCATCTTACTTCTCAGTGGAATAAACAAGAAAATATAAAGATGAAATACATATACTTTCAAGATGAGCTATCTTAAGAGGACATGACCATTCACTGTACTCATTTCTCTTTATGTACATATCTTACTAGTATTGGCAGAAGCTTCTGAGTTTTAGATGCTACATTTTAAAAGGAGCCTTGGTGTCTTCCTCTTAGGCATTAGTTCATCTCCATATCAGCAGGTGTTCCTAAGGGGTGGAGAGAAGAAGTTCATCTCCATATCAGTGGGTAATTACTTGGAGACTGAGGGCTTATCAGAACCTGAGAGGTTGGAGGGAGGTTTCGATTGCTTCTGCTAGAGGAGAGAGACAGCCACCGGGCCAATGTTTGTAAGCAAATGGGTTTTAAACTTTGTTTCTCCCTTTGACTTATTTTGGTTTCATCTAGGAATTTTGCCTTGGGATTTCCTTTCCCCAGAATTACATCTGGTGGTAGTCAGCAGGACCTCTAAACCCAAAATCTGTCTAAATAGAGTGTGACCTTTGGGCGGGCTGCCCCTAGAAATGGGGGGGGTGATCTCACAAAAACCCCTGTGGATAGTGGTGAGGCCCCAGTGGATGCAGTGGCAGAGGATGCAGCTTCACCTGGGAGCCTCCTATCTGTGAGGCTTCCAATTTGGGAGCCCCTAGTGGGGAACTGGTCTAGGATAAAGCATGTCCTAGAGGAGTGGGGTCTTCCCCAGAAATGGAGAAGGGTGGAGACACCAGAAGCTGCAGAATTAGCCTTCCGTGAAATAGAAGACTGCTTACCTGAGGCGTGACAGGCACTTCGCAAATGCTCATGTCCACCAGCCCATCCTAGGTATAGGAGTGGAGCATGGAGTGCTCCACAACCTGGAAAGGGGGTGGCTCCTCCCACCCTGAGTGGTCATGTAGCAACTGGTATTATAGGGTCTCTTCTCCTCCAGATAGTGGTAAAGGTTATCGAGGAGAGAGGGTTATACAGAAAAGAGAAAGGGCTATTGAGAAAGAGAGGATTATCAAGAGGGTTAGCAAGGAGAGGGAGGGACTTGGGCGGGAGAGAGACACACTTCAGCATCACTTGGAGTAGCTGGGCAATGACCAATGGGATGCCCTTAAAGAAGAGAGACAGTTATTGAAAAAACAGGTCATGCTCCTGGAAAATTTCTTAGCAGTTGTGAGGCAGAGGTAGCAGGAAAAGCTACATTGCAGGAAGCTGTGGGGGAGGGGGAGGAAAGAGTGGTGCCTTCAGCCCCAGAGATAGTGGGGAGAAAAGGAAGAGGCAAGGCTATGGACTAATGTGCTGCTGAGGCCACAGCCCAAGGTACCAGCCTTTCTTGTATTAAAGGCCCACCTGGCTGTGATTAAGAAAATAAAAATGAAACAACCACAGTCTCCTCACTGGGAGGAGCCACCCCCTTTCCAGGTTGTGGAACACTCCATGCTCCACTCCTATACCTAGGATGAGCTGGTGGACATGAGCATTTGTGAAGTGCCTGCTGTGCCTCAGGGAATCACACACATCTGGAATGGCTGACAGGTGCCATCAGGGCAGCATGGCCTAAGGGCACCAGTTAAAGCCAGAGCAGCAGTACCAGCTGCTGAGGTCCAGGATATGGAAACCAGAGTCAAGGCCTCATGCCTGGCCTATGTCCATGCAAAACTCCATGGGAGACAGTACTCGGAATTTGCCTGGTCCCTCAACCCCACAGGAGGATGACTGGGCATTGTGGTTTGACTGAGGGGGGGTTCAAGGTCCCCACCTTGGGGGACGTGGTGGGGACCAGAGGCCACATGTAGAATTAGCAATTCATTGGTCCCCTGTTGAATGTACAATATGTCCTGGCACTGGTGGACACAGGAGCTGAGTATTCTCTGATTCATGGCACCCCTGAGCATTTTCCTGGGACCCCTACTGTGATAGATGGCTGTGGGGTTGAGGCAATTAGAGTGAAAAAAGCCCAAATCCCATTGGGGATAGGGAATTTACCATGAAAGGAGTCTACTGTGTACATTTCTCTGATCCCGGAATATATTTTGTGGGTAGATAACCTGCAGGGCCTGTGATTACAGACCACTGCAGGTGAGTTCAGACTGAGGGTACGTGTGGTTAAGGCAGTTCTGAGGGGCATGCTAAGCACCCACTTGTAGCTCTGCCTGTACCTCAGTGGGTGACAAATACTAAGCAGTATAAATTCCCTGGGGGCACAAGGAAATTGGAGAAACTCTATAGGAGTTGGAGAAGGCAGGCATCATAAAGCCCACTCATAGCCCTTTTAATTCCTAAGTGTGGCCAATGAAAAAGCCAGACAGTTCCTGGAGTATGACCATGGAACTGAATAAAGTCATACCCCCTTTGCATGTTGCTGTCCCCTCTATAGCAGCCATTCTGGACACATTCAGCCAAGAGCTGGGAACATATCATTATGTAGCAGACCTTGCTAATGATTTCTTCTCTATTGACATAGCACACGAAAGTCAGGAACAGTTTGTTTCATGTGGGAAGGCCGGCAGTGGACATTCACTGTCTGTCCACAGGGATACCTCCACAGTCCCACTATCTGTCATGTACTTGTAGCCCAGGACTTGGCCACATGGAAGAAACCGCAAACAGTGTAGTTGTATCACTACACTGATGATATTAAGTTCACATCTGATTCTCTTGAATATTTAGGAGGGGTAGTTCCTAGACCGCTGCAACATCTACAGTAGAAAGGATGGGCTGTAAACAGCATCAAGGTTCAGGGACCTGGTTTGTCTGTAAATTTATTGGGGATTGTCAGGTTGGGTAAAACCAAAGTTATTCCTGAAGCAGTCAGAAGGTCTAGGCTTTTCCTACCCCTACCACTGTAGCAGTATTACAAAAGTTTTTAGATCTTTTGGGCTACTGGAGAGTGTTTATCCTGCACTTGGCACAAATTCTGAAGCCCTTATACCAGTTGGTACAAAAGGGCATCAAGTGGGACTGGGATGAGACATGTGAGGCTGCTTTTACTGCTGCTAAGCAAGCAGTCAAGGCCATGCAGGCCTTGCATGTAATGGATTCATCAAGGCTCTGTGAGCTAGATGTTCATATAACTGAAGATGGTTATGGATGGGGTCTTTGGCAGTGGCTTGAATGGACACACCAACCTATCAGATTCTGGTCCCAACTATGGAAAGGAGCAGAGGTCCAATACACCTTAATAGAGAAGCAACTGGCTGCTGTGTACCACGCCTTGCTGGCTACTGAGCCCATTGCTGGAACAGCTCTGACCAAGGTAATAACGACCTATTCCATCATGGGGTGGGTGCAAGACTGAATCCAAAAGCCATGGAGTGGCATGGCACAGATGCCTACACTGGCCAAATTGGGTGCATATTTACCGCAGTGTACCACCCTCTTTACTAGACCCTTAAGTAGAGAACTCCAACGCTTAGATGGCTGGCCACCAGACCCCTTGAGGACAAGAGTTGTGGCAAGACCTAAGGGCCTCTGGTCAGACTAAGACTGTTACTGTATATCATGTGACTGGCCATTTGCCTTTGGCATCTCCAGGAAATGATGAAGCAGACACATTGACCCAGGTGTGCTGCCTAGAAGGAAAGCCTGCCTCAGATGTGGCTCAACAGCCACATCAGCATTTGTTGCACATGGGGAAAAGACAATGTGGGCTGTAGCCTGTCGGTGGGGCTTGCCATTGACCTTTAGAGAAGTTAGCAGAACCCAGAAGTTCCTGTGTGCTCTAAGAGAGACTTACACGGAATCCCACAGCAACACGGGACAATAGTAAGGGGGCCAATATCCCTTGTCAGGTGGCAGATAGACTATACTGGGCCTCTGCCCATATCAGAAGGATATCAGAATGCCATTATTTGTGTGGACATGGCTACTGGACTATTGGTTGCTTTTCCTGTATGTCATGCAGATCATCAAACCACCAAGAGGAGCCTAGAGTGTCTCTTTGCAGCCAACGCTGGCCACACGTTATTGAGAGTGATTAAGGCACACACTTTACTGGATATACATTACAAGGCTGGGTGCAGCAATTAGGAATAAAGTGGAAATTTCATGTACCATATAACCCTACTGGGGCAGGCATGATAAAGAGGTACAACAATTTGTTGAAATCTGGCCTGAATTTAGACACCAATAGTATACAGGACTGGTCAGTTTGCTTATGGGCAGTGCTACGGCGCTTGAATGAGAAGCCCTAAAAAGGAGCCTTGAGCCCTATGGATATGCTAAGGCACATTTTGGCCTCTCCTATACAACTGTATGTGCAAACCAAAGAAGAGTTATTCAAGCCAGGATATGACCAGCAGTGCAACATCCTGCTGCCAGCCCCTACTGCATTAAACCCTGGAGACACTGTTGAATGGATGTGGCCCTGGACATTTTGACACTTGGGCCAGCGATGGCTGGCCTTTCTGGCACCGTGGGGAAAGGCCTGGAAGCTGACCTCATGTATATTCCTGGAGTAACAGCAGAGTGGCCCTCAAAGAGCATGGTAATGTATTCAAAACATCCAGGAGGAAAGAGCATCTTATGGTGAAGTTTTGTTTTATCTTTATGGTCAGTGCATGTATCTCCTGTAGCCCTATATTTTGACCCATCTTTAACTCCCCAGGGAGGGAGGAGAAAGTCTGGTAAACTAGACCATCACAAGATTCCATTCCTGCCACTGTCATATCACAGGAACACTCTCTTCCATGTATCCTACCTGATGGACAAGATTTGCCTATGCTGGTGTCATTAAAACATGTACCTTATCACCCTTAAGGTTATTTTCTTCTACAGTCCTTGTGGCCTGGATGCTCCCCCTGGCTGCAGTTGCCATGTGATGTTTGCTACTGCCTGCCTGTGGAATGGGCGATCTATGGACTTAATCTGCATAGGACTTTGAACCTAGTTTAATCCTTAGGCTTGAGGATTATCATGATTTTATTGCTGTCATTAGTCATTAGTTGTTGTATGTCATTAGTCTGGTCACAGTACTCCAGTTTTCTCACCCAGGGACCATTGCAGAAGAGGGGGAATGAGTAGATTGTAAGTAAGATTTCTGGAGGGGTGGCCTGTGGTTAAAATTGCTGTATATCTAGAATCTCTTGCCTGGCTTTAGTGCATCTCCATATCAACAGGCATTCCTAAGGGGCGGAGAGAAGCAGTTCATCTCCATATCAGTAGGTAATTATCTGGGTGACTGAGGGCTTATCTGAACCTGAGAGGTTGGGGGGAGGTTTCACTTGCTTCTGCCAGAGCAGGAGAGAGATGGCCCCTGGACCACTGTTTGTAAGCAATAAAAGGGTTTTAAATTTTATTTCTCCCTTTGTCTCATTTTGGTTTCAGCTAGGTATTTTGCCCTTGCATTTCCTTTGCCTGGAATTACACCATACTACTTGCATTAGATGATATTTACTAATGGCTATTGCAAGCAATTGTCAATTCAATCTCAATGGCTTAAGATAATGTATGTTTCTTTGTTTTGTCAAATTGGTATCACAGTATATGTCTGGAAGTTTTCCTCTAATTGGAGACTCAGGGCTCCAGGATGCTTCCATCTTATAATTTTTCCATTTTTATCATGTGGCTTTCAAGATCTATGTAGATGGGATGATAGCAGGTCAAGTTTCAAGCACAGTTTTCATGGAAGGGATTGGATTTGATATGCATTATTTTGGCCAACATACCTTTTGCTGTAATTCCATCATATGATGCCAGTATAACTACAAGTGAGGCTGGTAAATATAGTCTTCTGTGCCAGGGGGAAATTCATGGAAATGGCGAAAGCACAGCATGCTGTCTGCTATACTAAATCAGTGTGTATGCTCATTAAATTTTGAGACTATGTATTTCTTACTGATCACTACATCACCCATATCTAGAACAGGTTTATAATATAGAAACAATATTTTAGTCTGAGTGAATACCAGCTACAAGTAAAAACAAAAATCTACATAATCGTGGTGCAACCAAGGAGAGTACATATTTTTGTGACCAATAATACAATTATATACATACTGTACTTAAATACCATATCAAAAATAATAGTGACATAATATTCTACATGAAAAAGGAAGGTATGGAGATATTATGATCAAAGAGAATTGTTTGAAAGTCTTAAATAGTATTACTTAGATGTATTAATGTAAAGAAATATTTCTTAAGTTGGATTTAACCTAAAAACTGCCTTTTCCTGTAAACCTGTGGAGATCTAACTCTTGGCTACATCTCTTTCAGAGGTAGATAGAGGATGGCACAAAGAATGGCAGAAGGTACAAAAGGCGATACTATTCCTTGAGTAGCAAGTGGCAGATATTTTAAAGAGTGGAACAACATCTCTCAAATGTTACCATGCCAATGTTTTGTGCAAATACACATATTAGTAGTTACAACCATATAAATGGAGTCATTGAAGTGCCTGGGAAAAGGAAGTAACTATTGTGGAAAGACAATATGAGAAGGCAAAGAACAAGACAGGTATTTCCAAGAGTTGGGAAGAAAATAACCTTGTTAGGGCAAAATTTAAAAAAAAAAGCTTTCTTGGTTAAATATTTCAGAAATGGACATCAGAAACTCATTAGAATTAAAGTAAAATCTTAGGAAGATTTGATAACTCCCATAAACTATTTCTTAGTAATTTGTCATAGAATCATTGTGTGAGCATCATGGGAGGCAATGAGAATGTTCATGAGTTCACAGATACAAGTGAGTTTACTAAGCCTAAAAGGGACCATTCTAATAAAGTGTTTAGCTTCCTCTGCGGAAAGGGTCTAAGTATAAATGTTTCACACTTAATGCCATTTTCTAGCCATTCAAAATAAAGTCCAGAGATGAGGTTCTTTGCAGTAAAAATTGGGTTTGCCTGATCAATAATTACATAGATTTTATGGAAATTATTTGTTAAAACAGAATTTTTAAAAATTATTTTGAAGATTTTACTTCATAATAAAGAGACTTGACTGGGTGATAGCAAATATAATCTCCTCATCTACATTTCACTGGGTTGAGTTTCATGCAGGTTTGCAGAACTTATTCCACAGCATTTCTAAAACTCTTGCAGGTGTTTATAATTAGCAGACTGTGTCATTCCTGGTGTGCAGAATCATTCCCTAATAAAATATTTCCGCTGATCCTTGAATATGTTTTTTTAAGATATAAATGTCATAAAATTACATGTAAATAAATGCTTAATTCACTATTCCCTGTTATACCTAGATGACTGCTTAGATTCCAAAAAGGAAATGAATTACATAATAGAATAGCAAAAAGAGATTAATGTTAAATGATAGATAGCAGCTTGGTAGAATAAAGAAATAAGCCATTTGAAATGGATTTTGATGGGCTGTGAAATAAAAACAGGGGGAATAAAGTACTGCAATTACCAAGACTACAGTGAATAATACGTGATATTATACAGAGTAATCCCTGACCCGGTCTTAGATCCAGCCTCTTAGCTGCATTGTGTGATTAAATAAAAGTAATACATAAAATAGAATGTTTTGCATCTATAAGCCAATATTTTATAGAACTTAAATCCTAAATGAGAACTTTGCTAGACTTCCCTTCTAAGAGCAGGTTTTTTGTTGTTGTTGTTTTTAAAAAATACATTCTTCTAATTTGTTGTTGAAGGTTAACGAGACCACAAAGCCTGGCATGCTGAGTTAGCAAAGAAATGCAGCTGGTTTTCATCTTACAAACAGCAGTGGTTCTGATGGTAAAATGGAGAAACATTCTTCACTTCACAAGCCATCTTTTATATGCAGATTGTATTAGTCTTACACAGCACAAGTCTTAATAAATTTAAGAGGACTGAAATCATATCAAACATCATTTCTGACCATAATGATATGAAACTAGAAAGCAATAAAATGAAGAGAAATTTAAAATGCACAGTTACATGGAAATTAAGCCTATTTTTGAACAACCAATGGGTAAAGAAATTAAAGGGAATTCAAAATATACCTTAAAACAAATGAAATTGGAAACACAACATATCAAAAATTATGGAACACAGCAAAAGTGGTTCTAGCAAAGAAGTTTACAGTGATAAACACCAATGTGAAGAAAGAAGAAAGATCTCAGATAAACATCCTAACTTCACACCTCAAGGAAAAGAAAAAAACTCAGTCCAAATTTAGAGAAAGAAATTAAAAAAAAAAACAAAATAAATGCAACAGAGACTAAAAAGACAATACAAAGGTCAATAAAAAATAAGTGCTATTTTTAAAAGATAAGCTATATTGTCACACCTTCATCTAGAGTAAGATTAAAAGGCAGAAGACTATATAATAAATGAAATCAGAAATGAAAGAGGAGACATTACAACTGGTAACTGAAATACGAAGTATCACAAGTAACCATTATGAATAAATTATACATCAACAAACAAGATAACCAAGAGATACTGGATAAATTCCTAGAAACATACACCTACCAAAGTGAATCATGAAGAAATGAAAAATATGAACCGACTAGTTTGAGTAGCGATATTGAACCAGTAATCAAACCTCACAACATAGAAAATTCCAGAACCAGATGACTTCACCAATGAATTTCACCAAACATTTAAGAATTAATTAATACCAATCCTTCCCAAATTCTTACAAAAAAATGAAAGAGGATGAAACACTTGCAAATTCACTTTAGTAGGCCAACATTATTCTGATACCAAAGCTAAACAATGACACTACAAGACAAGAAAATTTTGGTCCAATATCCTCAATGAACCTACATGCAAAATATCTTCAACAAAATATTGGCAAACCAAATTTAATAACACATTAAAAGAATCATACACCATGGCCAAGTGGGATTTATTCCTGGATGCAAGGATGTTCCAGTATATTTAAATGAATAAATGTGATACACCACATTAATAGGATGTAAGATAAAAAATGCAGGATCAGAAACTTCCGTGAAGATGGCAGCATGAGCAGGGAGGCAGAAATCGCCTCCCCAAACCATATATATTTATGAAAATACAACAAATACAACTATTCCTAAAAGAGAGACCAGAAGATACAGGACAACACCCAGGTGGCAGTTATACCTGAGAGGACTTTGCTCCTCACGAAGCGGGTAAGATACGGAGACATGACCCAGCGGGACCCGAACACTCTCCCACCACAGCGCACCGGCGGGAAGAAAGGTTTCAGAGAGGGGAGGGAATAGAAGCACAGGCCCGCCAAATAACCAGCCCTGGTGATCTGTGCCAGGAGCACTGACATATATCATGCGGTGTATCGGAGATTAGAGAGACAGAGGTGCAGGATCCAAGATAGCAGGTCACCTTAGCCGGCTCCCCAGGACAAAAGAAAAGTGCGTGCTTTTTTAGAGGTCTTAAAGAGACAGGGGCCCAATGGAGGAGCAGGATCATACCAGCGTACTCAGCTAAGCAGGCTCGGAGTCCTGGGGAATTTCAGACCCCTTGGGTGGTGGCTGGGAAAAGCAGCCGCACCAAGACTGCCCACACAGATCAGCAGCCTCCCATTCAGTCCCTCCCTGGCCAGAGCCAAAAAGGGCATGGCAGAGAAGCCACGGCGTGGAATAGTGGAGCAGCAGCACCACATACAGCATCCTCACAGAATTTATTCCTGGAGGGTGTAATTTTCCTTTTTCTTTTTCTTTTTAAAACTCTTAAAGAGCCCAGCTGACATAGGTGGTGCCTACCAGCCACCATTTCCATCGCCATGAAAAGACAGAGAAATATGGTACACACAAAGCTTAGCCAGACAACCCCCAAGAGGGAGCCTGATGGGATGGACATGCACAGTCTTCCTGAAAAAGAATTCAGAATAAAAGTCATAACCATACAGATGGATCTACACAGAAATATGCAAGAGCTAAGGGAGGAAGTGAGGGAAGTGAGGAAAGACAATGCAGAAATGAGACAAGCAATTGACGGGCTTAGCAGCAGACTGGAAGAATGCAAGAGACTGTTAATGGAATAGAAATCAGAGACAGGAATACAGAGAAGCTGAGGCAGAAAGAGATAAAAGGATCTCGAAAAATGAAAGAATATTAAGAGAAGAGTGTGACCAATCCAAACAGAACAATATTCGCATTATAGGAGTACCAGAGGAAGAAGAGAGACAAAAAGAGTTAGAAAGTGTCTTTGAAGAAATAATTGCTGTAAACTACCCCAAGCTGGAGAAGCAAATAGTCTCTCAGACCAAGGAAGCCCACAGATCTCCCAACACAAAGGACCCAAGGAACACAACACCAAGACACATAATAATTAAAATGGCAAAGATCAAAGATAAGGACAGAGTATTAAAGGCAGCAAGACAGAAAAAAAACATCAACTACAAAGGAAAATTCATCAGACTACCATCAGACTACTCAACAGAAACCTTACAGGCCAGAAGAGAATGGCATGATATATTTAATGTAATGAAACAGAAGGGCCTTGAACCAAGAATATTGTATCTTTCACGATTATCATTTAAATTTTAGGGAGAGATTAAACAATTTCCAGACAAGTGAAAGCTGAGGGAATTTGCCTCCCACAAACCAACTCTACAGGATATCTTAAAGGGAATGCTCTAGATGGAAGCACTCCTAAGTCTAAAAAGAGGTCAGCAGAGAAAATAAAATCATAGCAAAGAAAGCAGACCATCCAAATACTAACTAAAGGCAAAGACTAAAACACCTAGTATAGAAAGAATGGAGGAGGAAGAATAAGAAGGGAGAGAAATAAAGAATCATCAGACTGTATTTACAATAACTTAACAAGAAAGTAAAGTTAGACTGTTATAGTAAAGAAGCTACCCTTGCACCTTTGGTAACCATGAATCTAAAGCCATCAATGGCAATAAGTACATATCTATCAATAATCACCCTAAATGTAAATGGACTGAATGCACCAAACAAAAGACACAGAGTAACAGAATGGATAAAAAAGCAAGACCCATCTATATGCTGCTTACAAGAGACTCACCTCAAACCTAAAGATATATACAGACTAAAGGTGAAGGGATGGAAAAAGATTTTTCATGTAAACAACAAAGAGAAAAAAGCAGGTGTTGCAGTACTTGTATCAGACAAAGTAGACTTCAAAATGAAGAAAGTAGCAAGAGATAAAGAAGGACATTACATAGTGATAAAGGGGTCAGTCCAACAAGAGGATATAACCATTTTAAATATATATGCACCCAACACAGGGGTGCTGCCCTATGTGAAACAAATACTAACATAATTAAAGGAGGAAATAGAAAGCAATGCATTCATTTTACGAGACTTCAACACACCACTCACTCCAAAGGACAGATCAAACAGACAGAAAATAAGTAAAGACACAGAGGCACTGAACAACACACTAGAACAGATGGACCTAACAGACATCTACAGAACTCTACACCCAAACGCAACAGGATACACATTCTTCTCAAGTGCACATAGAAAATTTTCCAGAATAGACCACATAGTAGGCCACAAAAAGAACCTCAGTAAAGTCAAAAATATACAAATTCTACCAACCAACTTCTCAGATCACGAAGGTATAAAACTAGAAATAAATTGTACAAAGAAAATAAAAAGCCTCACAAATACATGGAGGCTTAATAACATGATCCTAAATGATCAATGGGTCAATGACCAAATTAAAACAGAGACCAAAGATTATATGGAGACTAACAACAACAACAACACAAAACCACAACTTCTGTGGGACGCAGCAAAGGCAACTCGGAGAGGAACATATATTGCAATCCAGGCCTATTTAAAGAAGAAAGAACAATCCCAAATGAATAGTCTACAGACACAATAACTGAAATTGGAAAAAGAAGAACAAATGAGGCCCAAAGTCACCAGAAGGAGGGACATAATAAAGATTAGAGAAGAAATAAATAAAATTTAGAAGAATAAAACAATAGAAAAAAATCAATGAAACGAAAAGCTGATTCCTTGAAAAAATAAAGAAAATAGATAAACCCCTAGCAAGACTTATTAAGAGAAAAAGAGAATCTACAAACATAAACAGAATGAGAAATGAGGAAGGAAAATCACGATGGACCTCACAGAAATACAAAGAATTATAAGAGAATACTATCAGAATCTATATGCTAACAAGCTGGAAAATCTAGAAGAAATGGACAACTTCTTAGAAAAATACAACCTTCCAAGACTGACCAAGCAAGAAACAGAAAAACTAAACAGACCAATCACCAGCAACGAAATTGAATCGGTAATCAAAAAACTACCCAATAAGAAAACCCCCGGACCAGATGGATTCACGTCTGAATTCTACCAGACATATAGAGAAGAAATAACACCCATTCTCCTTAAAGTTTTTCAAAAAATAGAAGAGGAGGGAATACTTCCAAACTCATTCTATGAAGCCAGCATCACTCTAATACCAAAAAGGAGCAAAGACCTCACCAAAAAAGAAAATTACAGACCAATATCCCTGATGAAGGTAGATGCAAAAATACTCAACAAACTATTAGCAAACTGAATTCAAAAATACATCAAGAAGATCATACACCATGATCAAGTGGGATTCATCTCACGGATTCAAGGATGGTACAACATTCGAAAATGTATCAACATCATCCACCACATCAACAAAAAGCAGAACAAAAACCACATGATCATCTTCATAGATGCTGAATGAGCATTTGACAAAATACAGCATCCATTCATGACTAAAACTCTCAACAAAATGGGTACAGACGACAAGTACCTCAATATCATAAAGACCATATATGGCAAACCCACAGCTAACATCATACTTAACAGTGAGAAGCTGAAAGCTTTTCATCTAAGATCGGGAACAAGACAGGGATGCCCACTCTCCCCACTGTTATTCAACATAGTATTGGACGTCATAGCCACGGCAATCAGACAAAACAAAGAAATACAAGGCATACAGATAGGTAAAGAAGAAGTCAAATTGTCATTATTTGCAAATGACATGATATTGTACATAAAAAACCCTAAAGACTCCACTCCAAAACTACTAGAAATAATATCTGCAGGATCCAAAATTAACACACAGAAATCTGTTGCTTTCCTATACACTAACAATGAGGTAAAAGAAAGAGAAATCAGAAAAACAATTCCATTCACAATTGCATCAAAAAGAATAAAATACCTAGGAATAAATCTAACGAAGGAAGTGAAAGACCTACACCCTGAAAACTACAAGACACTTCTAAGAGAAATTAAAGAGGACACTAACAAATGGTGGAAATTCATCCCATGCTCGTGGCTAGGAAGAATAAATATTGCCAAAATGGCTATACTACCTAAAACAATTGACAGATTCAATGCAATCCCTATCAGAATACCAACAGCTTTCTTCATGAACGGGAACAGATAATTCTAAAATTCATATGGAACCACAAAAGACCCCGAATAGCCAAAGGAATCCTGAGAAGGAGGAATAAAACAGGGAGAATTACTCTCCCTGACTTCAAGCTCTACTACAAAGCCACAATAATCAAGACAATTTAGTATAGGCACATAAACAGACCCACAGACCAGTGGAACAGAATGGAAAATCCAAACATTAACCCAAACATATACAGTCAATTAATATATGATAAAGGAGCCTTGGATAGACAATGGGGAGATGACATCCTCTTCAGCAGCTGGTCTTGGTAAAACTGGACAGATACATTTAAGAGAATGACACTGGACTACTGTCTAACCCCTTACACAAAAGTAAACTCAAAATGGATCCAAGACCTGAATGTAAGTCATGAAAGCATAAAACTCTTAGAAAAAAACATAGACAAAAATCTCTTGGACATAAACATAAGTGACTTCTTCATGAACATATCTCCCTGGGCAAGGGAAACAAAAGCAAAAATGAACAAGTGGGACTATATCAAGCTGAAAAACTTCTGTACAGCAAAGGACACCATCAGTAGAACAAAAAGACATCCTACAGTATGGGAGAATATATTCATAAATGACATATCCGATAAGGGGTTGACATCCAAAATATATAAAGAACTCACGCACCTCAACAAAAATCAAATAATCCAATTAAGAAATGGGCAGAGGACATGAATAGACACTTTTCCAAAGAAGAAATTCAGATGGCCAACAGGCACATGAGAAGATGCTCCACATCGCTAATCATCAGAGAAATGCAAATTAAAACCACAATGAGATATCACCTCACACCAGTGAGGACAGCCAACATCCAAAACACAAAGAACAACAAATTTTGGCAAGGACGTGGAGAAAAGGGAACCTTCCTACACTGCTGGTGGGAATGCAAATTAGTTCAACCATTGTGGAAAGCAGTATGGAGGGTCCTCCAAAAACTCAAAATAGAAATACCATTTGTCCCAGGAATCCCACTCCTAGGAATTTACCCTAAGAATGCAGCAGCCCAGTTTCAAAAAGATATATGCACACCTATGTTTATCACAGCACTATTTACAATAGCCAAGAAATGGAAGCAACTTAAGAGTCCAGCAGTAGATGAATGGATAAAGAAAAGGTACTACATATACACAATGGAATATTATTCAGCCATAAGAAGAAAACAAATTCTAACATTTGCAACAACACGGATGGAGCTAGAGGGTATTATGCTCAGTGAAATAAGCAATATTATCTCCTAATTTAACTCAACATTTACAATCTCTGATTGCTCTAAATTTACACAATAAAACTTATGAAGTTTTGTAACTCTTTATATTTACTCATCCCTAATCAACCTGAAATATTCTTCCCTCATTTGTTACCTGTTGAAACTTTTCTCAACTTTAAAGGCCTAGCTAAAAGTCCATTGTCTCTGATTCCTTCAGTCATAATTTTTTCAGCATCTAACTCCTGGCAATAGCACCCTTTTAACTCTAATAGTTCCATCACCTGATTTGTTTTACAGTAAATCACCCATGTGCCTTTCCAGCTATTTTAATGTCACTGATATTGGAAACCTGTCTTGTTCTCTTATTCTTATCATAGCATTAATCACACTTGTATGGCTTAATGAGGTTAGGAACTCATTAAGTTTTTATTTCTCTTAACAACTTGTCTGGAATTAAACATTTCTTAAAGTTTTACTAAATGAATGAACTTGTCATAACTGCTAAGAAACAAGCCTACAATTTTGTACATAGGATCTGTATTATGTCAACTTGAGACACATAGCATTACACTATAAAATACCAAATCCAAATGTTGCACATTTTTAAATTAAAAAAATAGCATGACCAGGACTATAATGATTTTGAATTATGCAGTGGGTTTAAAGACAATGTGAAATAACTAAGATCAACATCATCATTACTGTGAACATTATTTTAAATTGCTACAATTTGTTGGGTGCTTACTAGATGTCAGATACTATTTTAAACATGGAACACATAATTTCATTTCATTTTCATAGGAACCATAGAATATTAGTAGTCACAGTGCTTTGTTCATATTTTACAGATGAAAGGTCTAAAGTTATACAATGAGTAAGTGTTGCAGTAGCGATTGAAACGTTCGTGTTTCAAACCACAAGCTCTTAACCAGTGCATATTACCGTCTTCCACTTTGCATATTACACTTTAAATGTGTTTTCATTTTTCCTAATACAAAATAAATTGAAGTGTTCTTTGTGAGTCATTCATTCAAGTACCATCAGTTGCCCTTTTCTTGATAATGGCATGATTCAGAACTTTTAATAATGATTATAATTAAGCAATATCATTGCCCCTCTGTTTTATGAGACAATAATCCAATTCCTAAATGGCTAAACTGAAGGCCAAAGGCAGAGCAGTTTATCACAGCTAGAGAATTAGATTACTGCTGAGCAAAACAGAAAGCCTTGATATTATTACTATATAATGCATGTTTGAGGGTTAACAGCCCTCTATCCAACATTTTTTAAAAATGTTTTATCAGCAAGGTTAAAAACAGAAAGGATGCTGGTTCTTTCTATTGGTTATGTCTGCTAAATGAGCTCTGAGTGTGAAGAAATTAATTCTTTCAAATACAGCACCTGACTTGGAGTCAAGATAAATCAAACCTTTCTTGTCTGATATGCTTCTTAAGTCATTGACTTCACTGAAATTCAGTTCTGATGTTTTAAAATAATAGCTTCATTGTTCTAATATCCAGTGATTGGATATGTCATAAAAATGTCACTGAAATCATATGCAATGAAAGTAATAAAATGTATATATTTATTGATCAGCTTCAGTTCATATGTATATATACAAGTAGCACTGTCCTATATTGGTATATAGTACATGTTAGGAAAGAGCAATTTCCATTTTTAACCACAAGAAGGTACAACATAATGCCTCCCATTTCCTTACCTACTATACAGTCAATTTAAAAAGGGCTTTACTACATAGGTTTCTTTCAAAGAATCTGTCACATAGAAGCTACTAGAATGTCATAGCTTCAAAAAGATTAGTGTAAAGACATTCTCATCTTTTTAATCACTGGTTCATAGATCTATATTAAAACTATACCCACTTCCATAAACATCTAAAACCTTCCAGACTGTGGATATGTGAAGCACGTCTTTAAGAATAAATATGCATATATGAAACCTGTTCTTAAAATTGGATTCCAATTTCAGATATGAATACACTAAATCAATAGTGAAACATTTTGCTTAAAATATATTTCAGGGGATTACTTACATGGCTATCAGGACTAATACATTGTTTTAAAGGAAATATAATAATTTTGTGTAATACAATGAATTTGGCTTTTTGAATAACAATGGCATAAACCAAAGAACAAATATGGTCGGTGCCATAAAATCACAATCCCCTTTAAAAAGGGCTATGAAATATTTAAGGATAGGCTTCATTGTCCATTTCAAATTTCAGTTAAATAATTTTAGATGATATGTAAAGAAATAAAAATCAATTGGTTTCAGACTAATAGTGTAGTAAGTGAAACATGGTTTTGATTGATTTCATCAGTTAAGTCACTATTTTATAATTACATAGTTATAACCATAAAAAGTTATACATTTTATCATTAACATGTTTTAAAGAAAAAATATTCATTCACATGTTAAAAAACAGTAAGGTTGATTTTATTCAAGGCAGGGGGGGCAATGAGATTTTGCAGTGGGAGGGAGATTGGCCTCAACTTTGACTACAGCAAGGAAAAGTGGGAATTTATAACCACAGAGCAGGATGAAAGGCAGTGACTGAAAAATTACTAAGAGGACACATCTCCTTAAGACAGGATTCTGGCTAAATTTACTTAACTGGATTCTTGCTAAAGGCATGGATTAGACATCAGTTGCAGGGAGAAGGAGGAACCCAGTTAGATACTGATGGTGATCAGATACTGACGATGGGGAATTCTGGCTAAACTGACATAGCAGGACTTTTGCTAAAATAAAATGCAGAGAAGAACATGGAAGTCTAAAAGATGAGGCTTAGTTGAAAAAGAGCTCAGAGGAGACTGATCAAAGTTTGTCAAGGAGGAATCCTTATTACATGGTTTATAAAAATGGATTCCTTAATCTTTTATTCTCAGACGGGTGTCACTAAGAAAGTGCCATCCACCCAGACCTTGTGCATACCATCTTGTACAAACATCAATAATTTTATAATGGCATGTGATCACTTTTATGATCTAGGCCAGGAGTCAGGAAACTATGCCCAGTGAGTCAAATTCAGCCATTGCCAGTTTTTATAAATACAGTTTTACTGGAATGTACTCACGCCCATTTGGGAACGTTTTACCTATGGCTGCTTTCTTGCTATAATGGCAGTAGTTAAGTAGTTGTGATAGAGTATGTATGGCCTTTAAATCCTAAAATATTTACTCTCTGGCCATATACAAAAAAGTTGGCTAACCTCTGTTCTAAGCCAAAACTTCCATTTCAATTAAATTTTTCTTTGTCTTCTTCACATTCCTTAAAATTCTATCAAAATGGATCATTTTTTGGAGCCTAAAATCTTCCCATTTCCTTTTCTTTCCTACAATTTTGCAAATGCAGATAGTCTTTACCTCAATTAACCTCTTACCTTTTCAACATCAGAAACCATACTCATTTAAGGCCTAACTTGAATTCCTCCCAAAATCTTACATCCCTTCATTGAAATTGAGCTCTCCTTTTTCTGAACTTCCATGGCATTTACTTTTGCAAATTATAACACTTGCTGCATTCTGCTGTATGTTAGAATTATTTTTGCACATATGTCGCATCCCTCATAAATCCATTAGCTCTTTGTGAATCATTGCTAGGAATTACTAATCCAGTTATCCTAATCAGACCTTAGCACATAGCATGTATAAACTTTTAGAGCTGATAAATACTTTGGAGTTCATAGTATTTCATACTAGACAGAGTTTAAGAAATTATAGTAGATTTCATGATGATAAAACAACAGAAAGAGAGAAGAGGGGAGAGAGGTGTATGAGAAATAAGCATCTGCCTATTTACTCTGTGATTCGAGTGGAATCAAAAGGTGCTGTCTGCTTCAATGTAACTAACACTGGACAGTGCCTTACCTGGTGGCCAAAACATGTACGATGAGAAATATTGTTTTAAAATGTATCTGGTTATTTTACTGATTATTTAAAGTGTTCCTGTTGCCAAAAAGACAATGAAATATTTACTCTAGGAAATACTGCTATAAAAATCACTTAAGAATACAACTATAAAAGCAAAGTAATGAGAAAGATAATAGTTAATTCTACTAGAATTTAGTAGTTAAATCTCCTAGAAAGCTTAATCTGACAAAAAAGTAGAGTGGACATTAAAACATATTTTTTATCTTTTTGTCAAGCAAGAGAAGATGAACACATACAATATTGCTTTAAGGAGATGTCAGCAAAAATATGTACAATTAATTCATTCAGCAAGGCTTCACTTGAATAATAAGGACAAAATTTATATTCACTTAACTGGTTGCCTTCAGTCAGAGAAAATTGAGAAAATGGATGTTAGATACATTTTAAGATTTAATTTTAGAGAATTTTAGGTTTTCAGAAAAACTGAGCAGAAAGAACAGTGTTCCTAGGTATCAAACCTCATTTCTTGCATCCCCACACAGTTTCACTAATTATTAACTTCTTGCATTAGCATGGTGTGTATGTCACAATCAATTAACCAAATTGATACATTATTAACTAAATACCATAGTTTACATTACAATACACTTGTGTTGTACAGTTCTATGCATTTTAAGACCTGCATAATGTCATGTATCTATCATTACAGTATAATACAAAATAGTTTCACTGTGCTAAAAAACCCTGTGCTCCATTCATCTCTTCTTCCTCTTTCCCAACATTTTAGGAATTGCAGCATTTTTAACTGTCTCTAAAGCTTTGCCTTTACCAGAATGTCATATAGTCGATATTACAGAGTACAAAGCTTTTTCATACCAGTTTCTTTCACTTAGAAATATATACTTAAGTTTCCTCCATGTTGTCATGGCTTAATAGCTCATTTCTTTTTACTACTGAGTAAGATTTCATCACATGAATGTACCACATTTTGTTTTTCTACCAATTTATCAATAAAATTTTTCAAGAGGTGTAAGTCCTGTCTTTAGATTCAATTTTGTTTCCAATGTGGACTTCAGTTGTTCAAGACCTTTGTTCAAGGACTGTCTTTCTGTACTGAATTGCCTTTGCTCCTTTGTCAAGATAAGTTGAGCAAATTTGTGAGGATTAATTACTCAGTTCTCATTGTGTTCCACTGATCTAGTCATCTACTGTTTCACCAATACCACACTGTTCTGATTTCTATAGTTTTATAATACAACTTGAAGTCAGATAATATTAGTCCTCTAACTTTGTTGTTTTTCAAAATGGTGTTGGTTATTCGGGTCTTTCTCTTCTCCACATAAACATTAGAATCAGTATGTCCACAGTCATAAAATAACTTGCTAGGAGTTTGATTAGAATGTCAGTGAATCTATAGATCAAGTTGGAAAGAATTAACATGTTAACAATATTGAGTCTCTTTACTCACAAATATGGAATATCTATTTCTTATTTAATTTATTCATCAGAATTGTAGTTTTCCTCATATAGATCTTGTACATGTTTTGTTAGATTTTTACATATTTCAATTTTTTATGCTAATGTAAACCATATCATATTTTTAAATTTCAAATTCCAATTGTTTTTTGCTGGTATATAGAAAGCAATTGACTTTTGTATATTAACCTATAATCTTACTATAATAATTTTCTAGTTACAGTGCTTATTGTTTTTGATTCTTTGGCATTTTATACATAGACGATCATGTCATATATATACAAAGACAGTGTTTTTCTTTCAAATCTGCATAACTTTTATTTTCTCTTTTAGGTTTTGTTGCATTGACTAGAATTTCTGGTATAATATTGAATAGGAGTGTTTAGAGATGACATCTTGCCTTTTTTTTAATCTTAGGGGAAACTCTCAGGCAATTTTGGGGGATAGAATAAAAACTGTAAAGATCTTGAACATGGTCGAGACAGAACAGTCCTGTTTTGGGGATAGTGGGTTGAGAAATTATTCTTAGGACCTGGAGTTTATATTCTAACAGCAACTGATGAATGTTGGTGATCTTTGCGGAGAGTACATATCAAAGGACTAAGTAGAATTCTCAGCCAGTTTTTTGATGAAGCCAGAAAAGCCTCCCACTCCACATCCATCATTTGCTCAAGACTGTGGCTCAAGAATGGTGAAAACTTAGTTCAAAACATAAAAAAAATGTGTAGCTAGCCATATTCTCTGAGCACCTTTGAATGGATCATAAGAATTTATTTTAGTTATCAAACAGTCCTTATGTAAGCAGTTAAGAATATTTATTTATCACCCAATATAGCCTGGTCTCTGTAGCTAGGTCTAGAGATGTACATCTAGAGATATAGACAAATCCATTACCAAAGTAACTTCCATATGAGAAGTTCCCTTCACTCTATATTTCTTCAATGTCACAAAACTATTTTAAAACATTTGATTTGTGGTTTAGTTTGTTTAGCAGAGTTTGAGGAGAGCCTGATTAGGATATATTTGGCTTTATGGGAAAAACAAAATTTCGTGGATCAATAGCAAGGTACATTAGTTTCCTATGGCTGCTGTAAAAAATGTTCACTTCAGTGGCTCACAACAACATGAACTTATTACCTTACAGTTCTCTAGGTCAGAAGTCCGACTTAGTATACTCTAGGATGAAATCAAGGGGTCACTATATGATTATATTCCTCATTGAAGACTCTATGGGGAAAATTCATTTCCTTGAGGTTGTAGGACTGAGGCCCTGTTTTCTTGGTGGTTGTCAGCTGATGGCCATCACCAGCTTCTAGAGACCATCTGCATTTCTTAGCTCATGGTCCCCTCCCTCCATATTCCAAGGCAGTGATGGTGGGTTGAATTCTTCTGTGGTTCATGTCTGTGATCCACCCTCTGTCTCCCTCTTTTACTTTTACCGCTCATTTGATTAAATTAGACATACCCAGATATTCTGGAATAATCTCACCATTTCAAGGTCCTTGATCTTAATTACCAAAATGTCTTTTTCAATGTAAGGTAATATATTTGTACATTCTGGGGATTAGGGTACAGATGTCTTTGGGTGTTGGCATTGTTTTGCCTGCCCCATGAGGTACTGAAGAGGGCAGAAGAATTAAAGGCAAGAAAGAAAATATTTAACTGAAGGTCACGGAAAATCACCCACATTTCTTGATAACAAAGATATGTGCCTTAGAAAAGTAAGTACTTCAGCTTAATTGTGTGCCCTTAATACATTTTTTTCAAGTTCAAAGAACACAATGTCCTCAACATAGTTCCTCTTTCCAGACAGTTAAAAAAAAAATTCATATATAATGCAACTGCTCTCTTTAACTTTTTAAAGATACTGTGTAGGTTTTTCATGTTGGGAAATCCTCTTCCTCCAAAGGTTTCAAAAAACTTGTTTCACTGAAGTATCTGGAATGCATATATATATTTTAATATGAACACCTATCACTATGATGAATATTATTAGAAAAGCAAAAAATGAAGGGGAATAAGCACAATTTCTAGGACGTTCAGATCTTAGTTAAATCAAGGTGTCATAGTTTGCTTTCCTTCCTATAATGCTTTGTTCTTATTATTGATCATTTAAAATTATGTATATATATAGATTATTATTGGTCTGATTTATCTCCTGAATTGTATATGCTGCTGGAGGATAAGTATATGTTTTACTTCTTTATTTTTTTTTTCTTTGACTTGCATAGTGCTTGGCATATAGTAAGCACTCCTTTTGCTTATTTGAACTGGATTTAGTGTCACAGCAAAGCCAATACTTTTCTTTGCCTAGGTTTTAATTAGCTTCCACAGAAACTATTATATTAGCCTCGCTAAATAACTATTAGTGTGTTTTATATAAAATGGAATAACCTCCAGGAACCAGTTTCATTTAACCAGCTTTATTACTTCTTAGTGTGGAGTTTTAATGCTTTAGGATAAGAAATATTCTATTTGATTACAGTCTTTTGATTGCCAAGTATTTTAACAAACTAAAAGAATGTAATAAACATGTGCTAGAGTATAAGCAATAAAATTTGCCTACACATTCAAGGTGGTAGTGAGCAAACTTTTATTGTTAATCTAGTACATCCAGACATGGCTATTTCTAATAGAATAGAAATCTGATAGCAAATATAACCCAGCATATATTAACAAAACATTGATAACTTCTTCAACCAATTTTCATAAAAACTTCAATAGAAGAAAGATAGCAATAAATTTGCTTAATAAGTTCAGGTCCACCAGTCTAATATAAAAATGTAATATTTTTTACAATAAAAAGAAATTGTAGTCTGCTGCTAATCTTGCTCCATTAAGTTCCAGTTTTTAAGAGATCTCCTTTTGACAGCACAACTGAGTGTGATTTTCAGCCTTCTTGGGAATTCTCTTGCTGTTGTTTTTTGGCAGTGAGAATGTGAACTATGTCTCCACACTGGGCAAAACATCTATTGCTACGTGTGCTGCTTCTATTTTGAGTCATCACGTAGTCCTTGATTAAAGACTTTTTTGGTTTCACATAAGCAATATGTGACTTCAACCAGTTTATAAAAAGAGGAATTTACTATGAGGGTAATATAGTTTACAGGACCAAAAGGATAAAGCCAAAGTTGGTCATTAGAAGCAAATGGGACTAAAGACTACAGATCCAGATTATAATGCGCTGCTCATCTTTGCTCCTTCGTACACCCAACTCCCTCCCCCTGTCTCCTCTCTCTTCCCCTCCTTATTACTTTACTTTCCTTTCTTACCCTCTCCTCCATCCTCTTTCTCTCCAGACATACATGTTGCTCTTCTATGGAAAAAATAATACTTCACATTTAGCATTAGTACTGCCAAATGCCATCATGTTATAGAACAATGATCTCCATTTTTCCAAATACAGAAAATAAATAAATTTGTATTTAAAAATGTTTTGCTTATTGATAGATTAGAGCTGGGCCAGCACACATTTTCCTTTAAAGGCTAGATAGTAACTGTTTTAGTGTGACTGCTCAACTCTGCCATTATAGTGAAAACACTCATACATAATAAATGAATGAGTGTGGCTGTGTTCCAATAAAATTTATTTACATAAACAGGAAAGGCCTGTTTTCAACTCACAGGCCATAGTTTGCCCGTTCCTGGGTTAGACTAAACCATTTGCATTATTATCTTTCGTAGTGTTATTTTTCAGATATATAGGTGGCTCATCAAAGTTACTTGTGGCTGATTATGGTAAGAAATTAGTTTGAGTTGCTCAGATACCTGTAACCCATCAAATTTACCTGGCCATATGCCACCATAAAAGGTCACTGTGGTCTTATACCAGATTGTTCTCAATCAACAAAGAGACAATAAACAGAAGTCTTATTTAAAGTGTTATGGATTCTTTCTTCTACTTTGATGTATGATAATGTTAAAACCCTGTGATAGCATAATTACTGCTTTAGCTGTTGTACAGTTCTCATTTCCTGCTGACTTTCCTAGAAAGCAAGAAAACTAGTATTTGATCTGAATTAAGAGTTTGATCTAGTGTTAAAACTCATTTCTTCTAATCAGATATTTCTACCTTCTAGGTGCTGTTTCTTGCAAATAAACCTTTCCTCCTTGCCCTCAGAAATTCCTAACATCCTGCCTTTCTCCAATATGGAAGACATAGCGAGTCCGTAACTATTTGATGCTTTCTCGTCTGCCACCTAAATACTGTCTCCATCCTCAGTTTAGAAGATTGGTTGATTTGTCCCCTGTTCTCATCTATTATCTTCTTTTTCTAGGTCATTTGTGATAGTTAATTGTGTGTGTGTTAACTAGATTGGATCACAGGACACTTAGAAATCTGGTTAAACGTTATTTCCAGAAGCAATAAGCATTGAATCAATAAACTTAATAAAGTGGACTGCCCTCCCCTGGGTAGGTGTGCATCATGCAGTCAGTCCAGGGCCTGATTAGAACAAAAAGGTGGAGGAAGGGAGGCTATGTTCACTCTCTACCTGACCTGGGACATAAATCTTCTGTCCTCAGCTCTCCTGGTACTCAGGCCTGGACCGGAATCTCTGAACTATAAAATTGTGGGAATTTTCAGTAACCATAATTGTGTGAGCTATTAAATATATATATATTTCCATTTATCACTTGTCTCTGGAGAACCCTGACAAATACACTCTCTAGAAACTGAGACTAGCCAGTAACTACATATAGATATAGATACAGATATTTAGATAGATATATGGGTAAATGTAATGTTTCTATTCCTGTTAAACTTTTTACCATTGCCAGTTATTGATATTTGGAATTTTATGCTCTAAAAGTAGTCAGAGGCCAGGTGAATACTGAAAAGACATTGAAATACAGGGTAACTCTTAACCTCTAACTCATATTCATCAGATCAGATCTTAAAGTGCTAATCATGATGCCTACCACTCCTACTGCCCATTTCTGAAGAGAACAAATACATTCCCCAAGTAAAATTGTCCAGTAAGACCTGATGTGATTAAGGGCTTTCCACTGTGCAGCAACTCAAACTGCCTTGGATTGTGCAAATCTCTTCAAAGCCATCGACTATGTCCCCATTTTGGTGAGGCCTGGATCTCTGGCCATTTCTAGGTCCTGTGATTTTCTAGTTTCTATTATTAACACATGCTGCCTGATAATACCCCATTATTAGAGATAGTCTAAATTGAGTCTCTGACTCATGTATCCTAAAAAGAATAAATAACACATAACAAAGAAGCATATTAAAAAAAAAACTGGAGAAAAACATTTCAGTTAATGTGCAACCAAACAGAATGCAAAGAGAATAAAACATCGTTAAAACAAAGGGTTTGGCAATTCTTATTTTATTCTCTGTGTACTGATGTTTGTACCATAAATAGGGAGATACTGAACCAAGTTAATAACATCACATTAGAGCTACATAATGTTTGGAACATGCTGTCCTTATGAGGCTAATCGAAAAAGTGTTATTAGAAATGAACAGAACAGTGAGGGTAATTAGTTGAGGATTACCTTTAATAGATATTTATTTCATTAGATCTATTAAGTGTGAGTAATTGGGTGGGTGCTGTGGATGATAACAAAAAACATGGATTGGATGTGAGCAAAAGGTTTATTTTTAATGAACAAAGGAGACTGAATTTTAACAAAAACTGAAAGAGTAGCTAATTCCGTGAGAAGCTGATGCAACCCTTTTAATACATCCTGGCTTTCTGTATGTGAAGTTCATAAAGATACGTAGAAGCTTTGAATTAACTTGACTGAAGTACCAGAGGTTTTAATTTTTAAAATGCAATATTTCTGCTGTGTTGACATAAACATAAAATTTATCCTTGAGGTACTGAAATAAAACATTTGTTTTATAATTAGTTTATGCTTTGTTTCAAGCTATGATTCATTATGAACATAATGATCCTGTCTAGAAATATCTGTTAACTCTCAAACAGTTCTTCAAGAGTACTATGGCTTTTTTTAGTGATTTAGAAGAGTAATCATCTCTTGATTTGATATCATTCCTTAATTTGAGATCATAGCACTGGACAAAACTTTGTAAGTATATGGTCAACATTTTCTACGTATTCGTTATTAACATTTTATTTGTTAAATTGATATCAGAATCAAATTATATTTATTAAGTCACAAGGGTTTTCATTGATTTATTCTGAATGCTGACATAGTACTAGGCACTTTTCCTATTTTGTCAATAAAAATGGAGCTGCCTTTAAGGGAATTATTCATATGTATCAAGCAGTGTGTTGAGCCCTTACATACATTATCTCAATACTTATTACATTTATATACACCACCAGTGTTTAAAAACTGATTAAAGCAGACAGTTTAGAGAGTGAAAACTTTATTTAACACTCCATGAAGTGGATAGTCTCCTATCAGAGAACTACAAAATGTAGCAGAAGGCAAGCTTTTATAGGATAAAGAATAAAGAACAAAAAAGAGACAAACAGAAAATACGTGATTGACTGAGGCCACATAGTCAACGGGTTTGGGATGAGAAGGTGCAGAGTTGGCTTGGCATTTGGAGATTGGTTGACTGGGAATATATTGTGTTTGTGGTCAATGGGCGCATTTACAGAGACACTAAAGTTATTTGTTTCATTTTGTTGATTTGACACCCTGGGAAGGAGTGGCTCCATATTGGAGAATCATTTCAACAGTTCCCCCACTTTGCTCATCCTCTTGACCATTCAAGAAATTGATCAAAACTATTGGTATTAGCGTGGTCGTCAGTTACCATTGCCTCTTCGGATCCCAATGTAGAAGTCACAAGAAATGACATCTGGCTTCTATTTTTGGAACTGGTGATGTTGCTCTGTTCTCTTTTGTAGTTCTATCTGTCAGGTGGTCAATAACTGCCCACATGCATTTAAAACTTTTGAGAGAATGCAGCATATTAGGAAGATAATAAAAGCCAGTTGTCCTGTTAATGTATTTCATGTAATTGTCTCCACTTCTCTAGAAGTGTTTAACCAGTGAGCTTGTTCCAGCAAAACTGATGTGTTGAAATCAGGAAGAAGTTTGTGATATAGGCAGAAAGAACTAAAGGATTACCCTCCTTTGCAATGGCCTGAGATATGTGAACAATGGTCAAGGCAAGAAAAAAGGTAGACCAAAAAATCATAAAGACCTCCATGGTATAAGAATTAGGAAAAGGATTGTTAGAGCTGGAAGAAGGAATGGAAAGGAACATTCTTGATCCCCTCCATTAGACAACTTGGGAGGAAGCAGACTACCTTGGTGTTGGCTACTTCTCTTCCTATTCAAATTGAGTTTGAGGTTTCCAGGGTTGGTATGGGACTGCAATTCAGGTAAAGAGTGCTTCAGTTGTGAAATATGCACCCAAGATTCAACACCTTATAATTTGGCATCAGTGACAGTGATCGAGAGTATCTGGAAGGGTCCTTTTCATGAATCTTACTTTTTCAAAAGCACAAAGTAAAAGAGTAATTGTTTTATAAATGACAAACATTTTAAAATGTCCATAGTTAAAGATCTGATGAGAGTTGATTATAATGGAATTGATAAGGAGATTTGATTATCTCTGTGATATACAACATTTTAAGATAAACTGAAAATCTGACTGAAAATGTGATACCCTATAGAAGCCATTTTGAAAAATCTACCCCAGGTTGTAACTGCGTGGCCTGAGCCCAAACCCGAGTTACTGGAAAAACCACACAATGTCCCAGTAATCCCCACCCCAGATAGTTCCCCTAGCAATGACCGGTCACCTGACCACAGAATGGGACTCAAAGGTCCAGAAGCTCCTTAAAGATAACATACCTTGCATACCTTGCATGTTACATCAGCTTGTGGTCAGGCCAGCTGGACTCGACCAATGAAAACCGTACAAGACATACTTGTTTTTAAATCATCCAACCAGCATATGCCAGGTGTGAGTTCCCCTCTTCCTGAACCTTGTAATGCATAAAAACCTTGCCTACCTGGGGCTCAGGGTTCTCACTTTGGAACCGCCGCATTGGTGATGAGTGTGAGCCTGAGCTCGAGGTTGAAATAAACAACCCCTGTGTGTTTGCATTGGAATCGGCTCCTTGGTGGTCTTTTGGGGTCTCATGACTTGGGCACAACATTTGGGGGCTCGTCCGGGATCCCCAAGATCCCCAGGACTCCTGACCCGAAGGGTCTGAACCGACCGGTAAGAACTTTGTGTGGTAAGAACCTTGTGTCTATTGTTTGTGTTACATACTTTCGCTTTCTGAAAAGGGCCCAATCGGAATCGGAATTGGAATCGGAATCTGAATCTGAAGTGATCGGTATAAGGGCCTGAGCAGATGCGCTGGAGGAGCACTGATCAAGGGGCCTGGAAGATGTTCCAGGCCCGTCTGAAGAGGACGGATGCCCCTAATCTGTTTAGAACCTCTGAGGGAACGAGGTGGGTTGCTCTTGCTGAACAGCAGATTGCCATCTTCCCACTTCCGATTTTGTTTCCGAACGCCTGTGGGCATTTTTGTTCTGCTTTTTGTCTGTCTGTAATACTTGGTTGGCTATTGATAGCTTTCTACCTAGAGAAAATGGGTCAGACTTCTTCTACTCCATTATCTCTGATGACGGACCATTTTAAAGAAGTTAAGGGAAGGGCAAATGACCTCAGTGTGGAAGTCTGGAAGGACACAACCATCCCCACCAGGGGAAGCAGAAGCTGCTCTGAGAGTGCAGGGTGGAGGTGCTCCAGTAGGAAGCCCGCCCTATACCAGACAAAGGGCTCAGATGGAGCAGTCTGCCTCCGCCACTGACTCCACTATTCTGCCCCTGTGGGCCACCGGTCCCCCAAACACAGGGGGAAATCAGCCCCATCACTACTGGCCTTTCACCACTAGTGACCTCTACAATTGGATATCAGTAACTCAAATCTTTGTATCAGTTTATCTGTGTATATGTTCTTTTATGAAAAGTAGTGCTAACTGTAGTTATTACATCTCAATCTGTATGTTTGTGTGTCTAAGTGTGTAAAATAAATAAATAAATAATATTTTTCTACCTCCAGATGGTATTAATAAGCATTAATGCTAATTTAAGTTGAACTGAAACAGACATGTCCTTATGGTTATCAGCTGCCTAAGTTTACCTAAAGTCATTTAAAGTTGATGTTATCTGTTAAATCTTTCAAGAATACAATGCTTAAAGGCTTGACTTTGTCTAATGTTCAGTAAATGTTTTGTAAGTAATCTAGCATAGTTTTTAAGAATGAGTAAACTAAGTGTTGCAAGTGAACATCTTAATAATAGTGTGTTACAGCATGTATACTTACAAACAGCCTGAGAATTTTTGTAGTAACCTAACACCTTAAAGTTTTGGTAAGTTAAGTAGACATACTTTGTGCTTAGTGAGAGATTGTGCTATAAAGCTCATGGTTACAGAAATTATAAAATGTGTTCATAAATTTGTCAATCTAAAGAATGCTAATGTAACAGTTTACAATAGCCTACTTCTCAGTGTTCACTAAAAATTAAAGTTCCTAATAGTTTTGTTATAATTAAAGCTACTTAAAATAATAAGGAAAACATTTCTTTCTGCATGCTAAAAAAAATGTGTCTTTTAATAAAAGTAACTTCGTTCTAAAGTACAGCTGCTTATTTAAAGAGGGAGAACTCTGAATATAAAAAAGAAGTTGTAGAAAGCTGGTCGAAAAATTGATATCGTCATGCTATGTAAAATTAAAGCAAAAGAGTTTCAATATCAAGTACACAGCAAAATTAGAATTTTGTTTTCAGTTAAAAAGACAAAGTTTTCTTAAACTGTTAGCCTGCTTTTAATGTTGAAAGATTGCAAAGAGTTTTCTAATTGTTTTATCAAAGCAGTTTCTCATGCTTAAAGTCTCAATGAGTTGTCTGGGTATTTAAGGAAATGAGATCTTAGTATTAAAAGGACTAAAAGCTAAACTTTGCTAACAACTGTAACCTTCTGTATTTGTCTTTAAAGTATTTTGTTGTCATTCTAGTTAAATAGATAACTATTGCTTCATGGCAACCTATAATCCTATTTAAGCAAGTGCCAAAGAAAATTAAAGTTCATAATGGTTTTAAGTTCTAATTAAAACTACTTAAAGTAATAAAGAAAACATCTCTGCTTGCTAGAAAAGATGTGTGTTTTAACAAGAGGAAGTATAAGGAATGGAGATTCATTTTATTTAGGGTAAAAGAAGGTAACTGTTCTAAAGTACAGCTGTTTATTTAAAGAGGGAGAACAGTGAATGTAAAAAAGAAAGTTGTAGAACGTTTGTAGAAAAATTGATATGGTCGTGCTATGTGAAATTAAAGCAAAAGAGTCTTGATATCAAGTACACAGCAAAATTAGAATTTTGTTTTCAGTTAAAAAGACAAAGTTTTCTTAAACTGTTCATCTGCTCTTAATGTTGAAAGATTGGAAAAGGTTTTCTAATTGTTTTATCAAAGCAGTTTCTCATGCTTAAAGTCTCAATGAGTTGTCTGAGTATTTAAGAAAATGAGATCTTAATATTAAAAGGACTAAAAGCTAAAATTTGCTAACAACTATAACCTTCTGTATTTGCCTTTAAGGTATTTTGTTGTCATTCTGTTAAATGGATAAGTATTGCTTAATAGCAACCTATAATCTGATTTAAGCAAGTGCCAAAGAAACTTTCTTCTGAAAACTTCCCAAAATCAAATTCAAAACGGTGCTTTTACCTCTAGTTAACTCTGATATTTTCCAGAGGGTCCCTGGAAGATGTCAGAGGAATTTTTTTCTCATTGGGGAAATATGTGGCTAATTTGGCTTATTTATCTGATATACAATTATCTGCTTAATTACCTGGAAAGCACTGTCAAAGGAAATGATGCTAAACTTTGTTACTAAATGTTTTGTGTTGCTGAAATATCCAAATTTCCTTATGTCAACTGTCTTATAATAAGCTCTCATCAGATCTTTAGCCACTCTCATTTACAAGTCTTTTGTCATTTATAGTCACTGTTTTATTACTCCTAAACTAGTAAAGAACTAGATTTCAGCAGAACAGGTATTTACATAAGATTAAGTAAACTAAAGATGTTCAAATGTTACTGATAGTGTTTTAAGCTTTTTCTCTTAAGTTGACTGACAATAGTTTAGTAAATGACAATACCCTTATAAGAAAATTGAAACATTTATCTTTCTCTCTACCTGATCCCTCCAGAATTTAAAAACTCTCAGTGACTATTTTTATATTTCATGGCAGTTATTTGCATAAGTTCAATAAGAATCTGCTTTCCTTATAGGAGGACCAATTAAAAACACTGATTATATTTCCAAAGCTTTGACTGGAATGTTATTTCTGAAAGACACGTGCATAAACTCAGATATTAACAGCTTTAAGGAACTGAGATCGACTTTACAAAGCCAACAAAGCCCCTTGGAAGAACTGGCCTGGTACCTTGCTTCCAGCAGCCTTACCAGGTGAGTAAAGAAGGTCACTTCCTGGCAGGTGCAGGAACCTCAGAATGTCTTGGGGACCTCAAGAAGAAAGGAATTCACCCAAATCTACAGGTACTGCAGGCAAAACCTGATGGCAAGTCTGGCTTGGCTTTCTGGCCTTGAGAGGCCTTTAAAAGTCCAATCTGAAGTTCCTTATGAAAAGTTCCAGCAAAGCACATTTAAAAGAGCCTATGTAACCAACTGCTCTTCTTGCTGCACTTAAGCAAATAATCAAGCCAAGTGTTAATTATTTTCTTAATCTTGTTACTTCTAATAAAAATGAGGGTGATTTTAAAGTAAAGTATTGTTTCAATAATGCAGCCTTATCTATACTGAGTCCTAATACTAGTCATTGGGACATAGACTAGATCCAGAATTCTAGTTTCCCCAAGATATCTGGCTATGATTCTCAATTAGAGTTTTACTATTTGTAATCCTCATAGTCAGCCATGCATTTGTCAATCTCCTCGTCAAGTCTGTTCTTCCAGAATAGAAAATCCAACTCCAGATGTTACTGCTTAACCTAATAACATGATTTATTCTATCTCACCTAGAAGCCACAGAACTGCAAATGGTGATAGCAATAGAACCCAGAATGGCAGTGCCCATCTTCCGAGGCACTCTTGACTGACCATTGATGGAGACCTAGCTGCACCCCTTACTGCGCCCCCTCTCAGCATGAAGCAGCCAGAGCGGTCATTGCCCCCTTTCCCTAGCAGCAGCTAGGGTTTTCATCTGTAGAGGGGGGAATGAGATAGGGACTGTGGGTGTAGTCAGAGTATGAGGAGGGCCTCCAGAAGAAGCAAGGCAGAATATTTGCAGTCAGAGCAATGAAACTACATGCAAGGAAACCCCCTACAAAAACTCTGTTAAACATTAAGCTCTAGGGTCATTCTTCAGTGAGATCAGTTAATATTCCCCAGATATAGAAAGAATAGAAAAATCCATTTCTCATTTACAGAAGTCCCTTACTTCCTTATCAGAAGTGGTACTCCAGAATAGAAGAAGATTAGACATTATTTATGCAGCAAGGGGGCCTATGTGCAGCTCTAAGTGAAGAATGTTGTTTTTATATAGATCATTCTGGAGTGATCAAAGAATCCATGGCTAAAGTTAGAGAGGGGTTAGCTAAAAGAAAACATGGGAGAGAACAATCTCAAGGATAGTTCGAATCTTGGTTCAATAGCTCCCCCTGGCTGACTACCCTAATCTCTGCCTTGCTTGGTCCCCTAATAATTTTATTACTCTTGCTCACATTTGGACCCTGCATTCTTAATAAGTTAGTTACCTTCGTCAAAGAGCAAATAAACACAGTGCAGCTTATGGTATTATGTGTGCAATACCAACAATTGAACACAGATGTTCTTTAAAAACTTTGGGCCCATGATTGGACCCAATGTACAAGAAAAGGGGGAAATGATACCCTATAGAAGCCATTTTGAAAAATATACCCCATGTTGTAACTGCATAGCCTGAGCCCAAACCCGAGTTACTGGAAAAACCACACAATGTCCCAGTAACCCCACCCCAGATAGTTCCCCTAGCAATGACCAGTCACCTGACCACAGAATGGGACTCAAAGGTCCAGAAGCTCCTTAATGATAACATACCTTGAATATCTTGCATGTTACATCAGCCTGTGGTCAGGCCAGCCGGGCTCGACCAATGAAAACTGTACAAGACATACTTGTTTTTAAATCATCCAACCAGCATATGCCAGGTGTGAGTTCCCCTCTTCCTGAACCTTGTAATGCATAAAAACCTTGCCTAGCCGGGGCTCGGGGCTCTCACTTAGGAACTGCTGCATCAGTGACGAGTGTGAGCTTGAGCTTGAAATAAACAACCCTTGTGTGTTTGCATTGGAATTGGCTCCTTGGTGGTCTTTCGGGGTCTTGCGACTTGGATACCAGGACATATGGATCTCTGGGAATTTCTTACAAATTCTAGAACACTTATAGTAGGAACATGCATCCCAACAAATATAACCTAAGGAAGTATAGCATCATTTCTTATTTGATAATCCTTCCCATGTAATTTAACATATCAAATAAATCTAAGTAGTTTACCATCTTACCAGTTAAAAGACAAAACCTTTGAGATTTTCTAGGGGCACTCTGGGAAATAACAAAGTTAGTTTGAGGTAAAAAAGATTTTATTTAGAACTTCCGGAAAGATGGCGGCATGAGCAGAGCAGCAGAAATCTCCTCCCAACATCATATTTATCTATGAAAATACAGCAAATACAACTATTCCTAAAAGAGAGACCAGAATACAGAGGAAAGTGCACAGTGTGCAGCTACACCCAAAAGGACTTGGCACCCCACAAGGCGGATAAGATACAGAGCCGTGACCCGCAGGACCCCAGCACTCACCCAACCCAGCGCACCGGCGGGAGGATTCAGAGCCGAGAGGGAGTGGAAGAGCAGGACCGTGAAATAACCAGGCCTGGGGGTCTGTGCCGGGAGTGCTGACACAAGTTGCGTGGTGCATCGAACATTGGAGAGGCAGAAGGTGCAGGTTTTGAGCAGGGAACATGCTGGGTCCATGAAGCCAGTGCCCCGGGGCAAGAGAAAAGCACGTGTGGTTTGTAGCAGTCTAGGAGAGGCAGGCGGCCCAGCGAGGGAACACCCTCGTGCCGGCATGCTCAGCCCAGCCGGCTGGAAGTCCTGAGGAACTTCGGACCCCTTGGCTGGTGACTGAAAAAAGATAGCAGCCACACTAAAACTTTATACAGAGAACAACAGCCTCCCATTCGTTCCCGCCCCGGCCAGAGCTACAAAGAGTGGTGCGCCTGTGGCTGTGGATTAGTGGAGCTACTGTGACACGTACAGCACGCTCAGAGAATCTACTCCAGGTGGGCATTTTTTTTCCCTTTCCTTTTTCTTTCTTTTCTTCCTTTCTTCTTTCCCTCTTTTCTTTCCCTTCCTTCTTTTTGTGCTTGTTTATTTTTTTTCTTGTTTTTTTTTTTAAGTCTTAAAGAGCCCAGCTGACATACATAGCACCTAGCAGCGACCACTCCTATCAACATGAAAAGACAGAGGAATATGGTACAGACAAAAATCACCCAGACCCAGACAACTCCTGAGAGGGAGCCTGAAGGGATGGAAATGCAGAATGTTCCTGAAAAAGAATTCAGAATAAAACTCATAACCATGCTGATGGATCTACAGAGAAATGTGCAAGAGCTAAGGGAGGAAGTGAGGGAAGTCAGGAAAGACAATGCAGAAATGAGACAAGCCATCGATGGGCTCAGCAGCAGACTGGACGAGATGCAAGAGACGGTTAATGCAACAGAAATCAGAGAACAGGAACACAGAGCAGCTGAGGCAGAGAGAGACAAAAGGATAGCTAGGAATGAAAGAATATTAAGAGAACTGTGTGACCAATCCAAACGGAACAATATTCGCATTATAGGAGTACCAGAGCAACGAAATTGAAGCGGTATTCAAAAAACTACCCAAGAACAAAACCCTGGACCAGATGGATTCACCTCTAAATTCTACCAGACATATAAAGAAGAAGTAACACCCATTCTTCTTAAAGTTCTCCAAAAAATAGAAGACGACGGAATACTTCCAAACTCATTCTATGAAGCCAGCATCACTCTAATACCAAAACTGGGCAAAGACCTCACCAAAAAGGAAAATTACAGACCAATATCCCTGATGAACGTAGATGCAAAAATACTCAACAAAATATTAGCAAACCGAATTCAAAAATACATCAAGAAGATCATACACCATGATCAAGTGGGATTCATCCCAGGGATGCAAGGATGGTACAACATTCGAAAATCCATCAACATCATCTACCACATCAATAAATAGAAGAACAAAAATCACATGATCATCTCCATAGATGCTGAAAAAGAATTTGACAAAATTCAGCATCCATTCATGATTAAAACTCTCAAGAAAATGGTTATAGAGGGCAAGTACCACAACATTATAAAGGCCATATATGACAAACACACAGCTAACATCATACTTAACAGCGAGATGCCCACTCTCTCCACTGTTATTCAACATAGTATTGGGGGCCCTAGCCATGGCAATCAGACAAAACAAAGACATACAAGGCATCCAGATTGGTAAAGAAGAAGTCAAATTGTCACTATTTGCAGATGACACGATATTGTACATAAAAAACCCTAAAGACTCCACTCCAAAACTAGTAGAACTAATATCTGAATTCAGCAAAGTTGCAGGGTACAAAATTAACACACAGAAATCTGTTGCTTTCCTATACACTAATGATGAACTAACAGAAAGAGAAATCAGAAAAACAATTCCATTCACAATTGCATCAAAAAGAATAAAATACCTAGGAATAAACCTAATGAAGAAATGAAAGACCTGTACTCTGAAAACTACAAGACACTTCTAAGAGAAATTAAAGAGGACACTAACAAATGGAAATGCATCCCATGCTCTTGGCTAGGAAGAATAAATATTGTCAAAATGGCAATACTACCTAAAGCAATGTACAGATTCAATGCAATCCCAAGCAAAATACCAACAGCTTTCTCCAATGAACTGGAACAAATAATTCTAAAATTCATATGGAACCACAAAAGACCCCGAATAGCCAAAGCAATCCTGAGAAGGAGGAATAAAACAGGGGGAATTACGCTCCCTGACTTCAAGCTGTACTACAAAGCCACAGTAATCAAGACAGTTTGGTATTGGCACAAAAACAGACCCACAGACCAGTGGAACGGAATAAAAAATCCAAACAATAACCCAGACATATACAGTCAATTAATATATGATAATGGAGCCTTGGATATACAATGGGGAGATGACATCCTCTTCAGCAGCTGGTGTTGGCAAAACTGGACAGCTACATGTAAGAGAATGAAACTGGACTACTGTATAACCCCATACACAAAGGTAAACTCAAGCTGGATCAAAGACATGAATGTAAGTCATGAAACCATAAAACTCTTAGAAAAAAGTAGAGGCAAAAATCTCTTGGACATAAACATGAGCGACTTCTTCATGAATATATCTCCCCAGGCAAGGGAAACAAAAGCAAAAATGAACTAGTGGGACTATTTGAAGCTGAAAAGCTTCCGTACAGCAAAGGACACCATCAGTAGAACAAAAAGACATCCTACAATATGGGACAATGTATTCATAAATTACGTATCCGATAAGGGGTTGACATCCAAAATATATAAAGAACTCACACACCTCAACAAACAAAAGCAAATAGTCCAATTAAGAAATGGGCAGAGGACATGAATAGACACTTCTACAAAGAAGAAATTCAGATGGCGAACAGGCACATGAAAAGATGCTCCACATCACTAATCATCAGAGAAATGCAGATTAAAACCACAATAGACATAATCTCACACCAGTGTGGATGGCCATCATCCAAAACACAAACAACAACAAATGTTGGCGAGGATGTGGAGAGTAGGAAACCCTCCTAAACTGCTGGTGGGAATGCAAAGTAGTTCAACCACTGTGGAAAGCAGTATGGAGGTTCCTCAAAAAACTCAAAATAGAAATTCCATTTGACCCAGGAATCCCACTCCTAGGCATTTACTCTAAGAATGCAGCAGTGCTTTTTGAAAAAGACATATACACCCCTATGTTTATCAGAACACTATTTACAATAGCCAAGAAATGGAAGCAACCTAAGTGTCCATCAGTAGATGAATGCATAAATAAGAAGTGGTACATATACACAATGGAACATTATTCAGCCATAAGAAGAAAACAAACCCTACCATTTGCAACAATATGGATGGAGCTAGAGAGTATTATGCTCAGTGAAATAAGCCAAGCCAGAAAAGACAAGTATCAAACGATTTCACTCATATGTGGAGTGTAAGAACTAAGAAAAAAACTGAAGGTACAAAACAGCAGCAGACTCACAGAACCCAAGAACACACTAATAGTTACCAAAGAGAAAGGGACTGGGGAGGATGGTTGGGAAGGGAGGGACAAGGGGGAAAAAGGGGCATTATGATTAGCAGATGTAATGTTGGGGGGGCACAGGGAGGGCTGTACAACTCAGAGAGGACAAGTAGTGGCTCTATAGTATCTCACTATGCTGATCGACAGTGACTGTAATGGTGTTGGTGGGGGGGACCTGATGAAGGGGGTAGTGCAATCACCATAATATTGCACATTTAATTGTAGATTAGTGATATCAAAATAAATTTAATAAAATATTTTATTTATAATTTGACTTTGGGGAAGTTTGTCAAAAAATATCCACTTAATTCAAGTGACAAACACTTTGAAGGCAAGCACACAAAGTTACAGTTGTAAAAACCTTGGCTCTTTTAATAATGAAAAAACTAAATTTTAATAAGTAATTAAAGACATGATGAAGACAACAGGAAACAGTACAGTATTTGGTGAGGTGCAACATCTTTGCTTTTCAGTCATATTGTTTAAAAGGTAAATTAACAAACTTTGTTTACAATTTCTTATTGAGAGAAGACCAATAATTTAAGAAAATGTCATCCTTTTAAGAAAGAGTAAACCTAAATCTAACTTTTCACCACTGTTGTTTGGATGTTAAAACTAATTTTTTAAACTGGAATAAGTCAATTCCAGTCTTAGCCAATTTTTCCACACAAAAATTTCGTTTCCAAAGATTTCTTTCCACAAATCTACAACTTTTTATATCCATTCATATTTTGTCATATTTCCCCCTTTCTTATTCTGGCTAAGTTTTACTTTAGAACAAAAGTGCTTTTTTTTTTCCTTACTGAAAACACATCTTCATACCTCATACCTTTTTTATCACAAACACATCCTACTTTTCTTGCATAGCGATGTTTCCCTGATTATGTCTAGCAGTTTTAATTATGTATAGTAATTAGAATTCTTAATACTTAAAATCCTTAATTCCTACTGAAACTAAAAAGTAAGCAATTTGTGGACCGTCTGTTAAAAAAGCATCCTGTGGTTTGGCAAATTTATCAATACATTTAATAATTTCTAGATGTATATTTTCCTCACAGTAAATTTTTCTGTGTGGCACAAAACATGCTTACTAATAGATCCAAATCTTTCTTCTTGCTCTGGAAAAGGGAGTCAAAGGTGGATGACATATGTTTTGTAATTAATGTTTCAGTATTTTGTCTCATTTGGAAGTGATTTATATATTCACTGAATATCCATTATTTCAGTATATACTTAAAGTTTCAAGTTACCAAAAAGATTTTGGGAACTGTTTTTAAGTAGAATTATAAAGCATAATTATTGTTGAAAAGTCCACTTACAAACTTTTATCTTACATCTATTTACTTGTTTTTAACACTTATGTTCAGATTACACATGAAAAGGTCATGAGCCATTAAACAGCTAATCATCACCTTAAGTTATCTTTCTTGCTGACATATTCTGTAACAGAGATAACATGAGCTTATTTGAATTTTAGTAGACCTATGCAAAATAAAAGTTGTATCTCTACATTATATTTAATATTGATAGTTCCAGAGACATGCATGTTTTAAGGCAAAAAAATGCAACCTAGCTTTTATTTACTGAAAATTATCCTAGATCATTTGAACTTGAAAAACATATGGCTTCATTGTTTTTAATATTTCTGAGATTATACCTGATTTATGTATATGCTTAAATTTATATGTCAGTTAAATAGAGGGCTTTACAAATTAATTTTGGCAATACTATATGGAGGTAGAAAATATCAAACATCTATAGCATGCATACATAGACATACATAAACATATAAGGTGATGCAAAGAGAGCTCTGATAGCTTTCATTTTAAAATTTTAACTATGAGACAGGTATGATAAAGCAAAATTCACTATTGCAAAAAGAGCATTTGGATTCAAATCATGTTCCGGTGGATGGAATAAGTAAAGGTTACCTGCTCAGCTTGGCTTAAACATTTTACAAATATTAACGGAGAAGACTTTTAAGATTTTTCATTCCTTGTGTTTCCTAAATAGCCTTTCTCCCATTTTCTCTACCTCTGGTAAGAATTACCTGCCTGAAGTTTGCATTTCAAAGAGATGGCCTTCGGTTTGTAGAAAGACCAGGTAGAACATTTATGCCTCAAAGAACACAAGTTACTCCAAGAATGTTTTTTGCTTCCAGAGGCCAAAATTGTTATACCTACATGCCCTCTGAGATGAATAAGAGAGATTTTAGGTTCATCAAAAAGATAGGTGGGCTTTTTCTGTCCTTGTAAAGACTCACTTTCTAAGGTAAGTTGTGCAATTTTTCCTCTATTTGTAGGACAGTTGTTTTAAATAATTGGGTTATAACCTGAATGATATCAAAGCACTGATCCACTCATCCAACTACATTATCTTCAGTTGATTTTATTGTATCAAGAAGATCTTCAACTAAGGTAGAAATAGAAAGATTCTTATGTTTGGGATTTACAATTTTTGTTAATTTATTTTTCTAGGTCCTCTAGCGGGTTGTGCTGGGGACTTACCTTGAGGCTTTGAGTTCCCCAACAGCTGCCACCTATGGCAGAATCCAAATATAACTACCCTGAAACCTTTCCAGGATCCCAGAACCTTCCTAGGAACTTTAATAAACCCTGGAACCATTCTGAGACCCAGAAACACTCTTGGAATTTTAATAAACCCCAGGCCTTTCTGGGAAAAAAATTATGTATATTTATATTATATATTCATAAATTTGTATGTGTGTGTATATATATGTTATATAAAATATAATTATATATAATGCTTATTATATATTTTAAAATATTGTTTATTATGTATTTTAGAATATCAATAATTTATTTTAAATAAATATCAACATTAAAATTTTCTTAATTTAAAAATTAACATTTTATATTAAATATTAATATTTCAAACTCTCATATATATATATACACACACACACACACACATATATTTAAAAATTGTACAAATTAAAGTTTGTTTAAACCAGAGAGTTGCATGCAAGGAAGCAAAGCTCAAATCTGAGAGTGACTTACCCATGGTTATCAGCAATGACAGAAGGAACAGTGAACTCAAAGGGTTTCTTTCAGTGGATGACTGGCTTTTGCTCTTGTTGACTTGCAGGCCATTAGCAATCAATTTTGGATTCCATCCTTGTCACCAAGAACTATTTAAAAAATAAATAAAAGAGACAATGTAGGTGTTAAAACTTTATTTAACACTTCAGAAGTGGATTGTCTCCTTTTGGATAACTGCAAAATGGAGTGGAAGGCTAAAAGCTTTATAGGAGAAAGAATAAAGAATAAGGAAGAGACAAATAGAAAATAGCTGGTTGTCTGGGCCACATAGTTAACCTTGTTTGGTATGAAATGGCACAGAACTGGCTTATGTTTGGGTATTGGGTGACTGGATGTAATGCATTTCTGGTCAAGTGGAACATTCACAGAGACATAAAAGTTATGCAAGTTTTGGTTTGCTGATGTGGCACTCCAGGCAGGTGTGGCTCTGCCTTGGGCTTAGAAAGTTATTTCAACATCAGGTATTCAGATGGTGAAAGAAGTGTTCCAGAATTTCCTAAGGTAAAAATTGTTAAAGGAAGAATTCAAACCCACGTCTAACTATAATCACTCCAAATATTTTGCAATTTCATAAAGTTAACCTTCAGAGACATGCTGTTTTTAAGATGCTTTAAATTGAAAACAATTTTCATATGAACTTTAGCAGCTCTACTTACTGCCAATAAATGCAAATAAATCTGCAATAGTATTAATAACAAATTGTCAATGTCATTGCTCTACCAGGTAGAGAGGAGAAACAAAAACTGGAGGTTTTTATTTTTCTGAGAAATTCACACATACCCAAAGAATTCACATGACATTATTTGCTGTTAAAAAAGAAGAGAGCACATACCACTACATTTAGATGTGCACTTGCTCACATCATTTTACATAATTGCCAGTACTCCTTTCTTCTAAGCCAGTTGAAGGGAAGAGTTATTTCTTAATTCTAGCATATGGACTATTTGTTAAATTAACATTTTCTCCATGCACTCATCCAAAATGAAAGTTTTAATTATGTTGCTTTTTTCCTGAGTTTATGTGTTCATCTTCTGCAGTAGGTGGTCTATTAGACTTAAGTTTGAATTGGAAAATGGTAAGTTGCTATGGAAAGACTGTCTAATTATGAATTATATTATGTAACTCAGAAAGGCAGAAAGTTTTTTTTCAAAATTATAAAATTCTTATTTTCACATATAATTTCTTAATTTTCTAACTAGATAATTAGTCATTCAGTAGAAGCACTACTTGAAGAATCATTATAGCAAAACTGCCACTGGAGAAATTCTTTTGGTCTCAATTTTAATTTTGTTTTTCCTTTTTGAGGGAAAATATCCAGCTGAAGAAAACATGCAGTATTTCAGGAGGACTAGTAAGGGGTCAACCAGTAAAATGACCAAAGGGCAATTTATAACTCTTTAATATTCTATGAAGAATTAAAAGAAAAAAAAGGAAAAATCTGCTCCATAAAGTCTTTTTCAAACTATGAAATTTTTGTATTTTAGCTTCTCAAAATTCTATCTCATCTATTTGCTTTTATAAAGTAAAATATTATTTATTCAACATACATTACTGATACTGTTGATAATGAACTAGAGAGATTAATTTCCTGAATCATGTAAAAGAGATTAAACAAGTTATTTCAATATATATAGTAACAAATCATTTTTTCAAGTCTTGAAAATTGGTAGTCCAACTATATAGCATATGGTATGTTCCTAGGATTTGCTTTTTAGCATCTCTTCATTTTTCTAGCAGTGGCCAGTGCATGTCAGTTTCCTAAACAGCCACTTCTATTTTTGGTAGTTTCATTTTTCCAGTCTAGTTTTGTTTATTTCTTGCTCTTGAATAGATTAGTATTTAATAATAATGTGCTAAAACTACAGTATCTCATCTTCTGTGTTAAAATGTTCTCCTAGATTTGTCTAATATATTTGCTGATATAATATCTTTGTAGGCAACAACTGAAGGGAGAGTATTTACAAAGGTGAAACAAATAGTTGTACTAAAATGGCAATATAAGGTAAATTAGTTTGTATTATCATTAATTTTAGTATTTCAAGGCACTATTAACATGTTCACTATATTGTTTTTAATACTATGATGATATTTAAATCTAGTTGTTTGTTTCCTAAAGTTTGTGTGGTAATCAGGATGCTTATATTTTATAAGATTAGGAAAGAACAATTGAAGGAGTTCTTAAAAACATCTTTTATATGCAATACTTTGAAAGGTTTAACTTGCTACAAAAAAAAATTTGTTCCAACTCTCTGGGCAGCTTAAAACTGGAGGCTGTTGTAACAGTATCTTGAAGGTGAAATATATATACAGTTTAGTGATTTTGATATTCAAGTATTCAAAAAGGAGACTTTTTTTTGGTGGGGGGGTGTTGTGTTCTTTTGACAGTTATAAAGTACACTGACAGTGAGAGTTAAAGAAACTGAAGCTGCTGTCTTTGCACAAATGAAGAGTCATACCTCTTGGTAGCCTCAAGTGCTGAAATCAGTAACTCATTTTCCAAAAGGTATTAGCTATGTGGAGCTGATAGTATCTAATGTCCAACATTTGCTTCCTTTGAAAACTGGTTCTAAGTATCAACTTAAGTGTTGACTTTGATCTTTAAGTATCATTATTCTTTCAGTTTTGCCTGTATCAAATCATCTTTCTACATGTAAACATTGTTACATGCTGGTGGAAGCATCACTGAAGTACAGTGGATGGAGTACAATTAATAATCATAAAATGCTGATAGGCTAATCCTAGTAGAGGATTTGTGATTTTAGTATTTTTCCCCAAAGCAGTAGATCTCAAGCCCTTTGTGGATGTGATTTCCTTGAGAAAATTAAAGCTATAGAACCAATTGAAATATAATACAGTCATATATTAAAATTAAATATTATAGCACCATTAAAAAAATAGAAATTAAATTTCATATGATAATACATAATTTTTATATATAAAACACACACATATAAAGCATTAGCATCTTAAAATGTAATCTTTTTAAAGTAATTTCTGAGAAAGTCCAATGTATGTATGTACAGAGTCTGTATAGGGTTAGATAATAATCCAGTTTCATTCTCTTGCATGTAGGTGTCCAGTTTTCCCAGCATCAGTTGTTGAAGAGGCTGTCATTTCCCCATTGTATATCCATGGCTCCTTTATCATATATTAATGAACCATATAAGCTTGGGTCTTCATCTGGGCTCTATATTCTGTTCCATTGATCTATGGGTCTGTTCTTGTGCCAGTACCAAATTATCTTCATTACTGTGGCTTTGTAGTAGAGCTTGCAGTTGGGGAGTGTAATTCTCCAGCTTTATCCTTCCTTTTCAGGATTGCTTTGGCAATTCACGGTCTTTTGTGGTTTCATATAAATTTTAGAACTATTTGATCTGGTTTATTGAAGAATGCTGTTGGTATTTTGCTAAGGATTACATTGAATCTGTATACTGCTTTAGGCAGGATGGCCATTTTGACAATATGAATTCTTCCTATCCATGAGCATGGGATGGATTTCCATTTATTGGTGTCTTCTTTAATTTCTCTCATGAGTGCCTTGTAGTTTTCAGAGTATAGGTCTTTCCCCTCCTTGGTTAGGTTTATTCCTAGGTATTTTATTTTTTTGATGAAATTGTAAGTGGAGTTGTTTCCCTTATTTCTCCTTCTGCTAGTTCATTGTTAGTATATAGAAATGAAACAGATTTCTATGTATTAACTGTGTATCCTGCAACTTTGCTGAATTCAGTTATTAGTTATAGTAGTTCTTTGGTGGATTTTTTAGGGTTTTCTATGTACAATATCATGTCATCTGCAACCAGTTTAACTTCTTCCTTATCAATCTGGATGCCTTTATTTCTTTGTGTTATCTGATTGCTGTGTCTAGGAACTCCAGTACTATGTTGAATAAAAGTGGGGAGAGTGGGCATCCTTGTCGTGTTCCAGATCTTAAAGAGGAAAACCTTTCAGCTTTTCACTATATGATGTTAAGTATGATATTGACGGTGAGTTTGTCATATATGCCCTTCATTATGTTGAGGTACTTGCCCTCTATACCAATTTCTTTGTTGAGAGTTTTAATCATGAATGGATGTTGAATTTATTTTTATTTTTATTTTTTATTATTTTTTATAAGTTTATTTTGATATCATTAATCTACAATTAAATGAGTAATATTATGGTGATTACACTACCCCCTTCATCAGGTCCCCCCCAACCCCATTACAGTCACTGTCCATCAGTGTAGTGAGATGCCATAGAGTCACTACTTGTCCTCTCTGGGTTGTACAGCCCTCCCCGTGCCCCACCAACATTACATCTGCTAATCGTAATGTCCCTTCTTCCCCTTTGCCCCTCCCTTCCCACCAATCCTCCCCAGTCCCTTTCCCTTTGGTAACTATTAGTCCATTCTTGGGTTCTGTGACTCTCCTGCTGTTTTGTTCCTTCAGTTTTTTTTTTTTCCTTAGTTCTTATACTCTACATATGAGTGAAATCATTTGATACTTGTCTTTCAGCTTGGCTTATTTCACTGAGCATAATACCCTCTAGCTCCATCCATGTTGTTGCAAATGGTAGGATTTGTTTTCCTCTTATGGCTGAATAATATTCCATTGTGTATATGTACCACATCTTCTTTATCCATTCATCTACTGATGGACACTTAGATTGCTTCCATTTCTTGGCTATTGTAAATACTGCTGTGATAAACATAGGGGTGCATCTGTCTTTTTCAAACTGGGCTGCTGCATTCTTAGGGTAAATTCCTAGGAGTGGAATTCCTGGGTCAAATGGTATTTCTATTTTGAGTTTTTTGAGGAACCTCCATACTGCTTTCCACAATGGTTGAAATAGTTTACATTCCCACCAGCAGTGTAGGAGGGTTCCCTTTTCTCCACATCCTCACCAACATTTGTTGTTGTTTGTGTTTTGGATGTTGGCCATCCTCACTGGTGTGAGGTGATATCTCATTGTGGTTTTGATCTGCATTTCTCTGATGATTAGCGATGTGGAGCATCTTTTCATGTGCCTGTTGGCCATCTGTATTTCTTCTTTGAAAAAATGCCTGTATAGATCCTCTGCCCATTTTTTAATTGGGTTATTTGGGTTTTTTTTTTGTTGTTGTTGAGGTGTGTGAGTTCTTTATATTTTGGATGTTAACACCTTATCAGATACGTCATTTATGAATATATTCTCCCATACTGTAGGAAGTCTTTTTGTTCTACTGATGGTGTCCTTTGCTGTACAGAAGCTTTTCAGCTTCATATAGTCCCACTTGTTCATTTTTGCTTTTGTTTCCTGGATGTTGAATTTTGTAGAATGCTTTATCATCATTTATTGAGATGATCATGTGATTTTTGTCATTCTTTTTGTTGTTGTGGCATACAATGTTGATGGATTTTTGAATATTGTAACATCCTTATATCCATGGAATAAATCCTATTTGAACATGGTGGATGATTTTTTAAATGTATTTTTGACATCGTTTTGCTAATATTTGGTTGAGGATATTTGTACCTATGTTCAACAGTGATATTTCTCTGGAATTTTTTTTTTTTTCGTGGTGTCTTTATCTGGTTTTAGTATGAAAGTGATTCTGGCCTTATAGAATGTTTGGAAATATTCCCTCCTTTTCTACTTTTTGGAAAACTTCAGGGATTTTGGTATTAGGTTTCCTTTAAATGTCTGATAAAATTCAGTTGTGAAGCTGTTTAGGCCAGTGATTTTGCTCTTAGGTTGTTTTTGAGTACCAATTTGATTTCATTGCTGGAAATTGGTCCGTTCAGATTTTCTGTTTCTTCCAGGTCAGTCAGGGAAGGTTGTACTTTTCTAGAAAGTTGTCAGTTTCTTCTAGGTTATCCAATTCATTGGCATAGAATTTTTCATTGTATTTTCTAATAATTCTTTGCATTTCCATGCTGTTCATAGTGATTTTTCCTTTTTCCTTTCTGAGTCTTTTTTTGTGTGTACTCTCTCCTTTTTTCTTAATAGGTCTGGCTAGATGATTATCTATTTGATTTATTTTCTCAGAGAATCAGCTTCTGGTTTCATTGTTCTTTTTGTGTTGTACCATTCTTCCCAATTTTATTTAGTTCTGCTCTGATATTTATTATGTCCCTTCTTCTACTAACTTTGGTCCTCATTTGTTCTTCTTTTTCTATTTTCATTAATTGTGAGTGTAAACTGTTCATTTGGGATTGTTCTTCTTTCTTGAGGTACGCCTGTATTGCTATATACTTTCCTCTTAGAACTACCTTTGCTGTATCCCACATATTCTTGATCTGTGTTTTAATTTGGCCATTGATCCATGATTATTTAGGAGCATGTTGTTAAGCCTCCATGCCTTTGTTTGGTTTTTCATTTTCTTTGAATAATTTCTTTCTAGTTTAATACCTTTGTGGTCTGAGAGGCTGGTTGAACAGTTTCAATCTTTTTGAATTTATTGAGGCTCTTTTTGTGGCCTAGTATGTGAACTATTCTGGAATACATTCCATGTGCACATGAAAAGAATGTGCATCCTGTTGCATTTGGGTGCAGTGTTCCTTACACATCTGTTAGGACCATCTGTTTTATAATGTATTGTTCAGTGCCTCTCTCTCCTTATTTTCTGTGTGATAGCCTTTTGGTATGAGTAGTGTGTTGAAATCTCCTAAAACATAAGTGTTGCATTCTATTTCCCCCTTTAATTCTGTTAGTATTTGTTTCATATATTTGGGTGCTCCTATATTGGGTGCATAGACATTTATAATGGTTATATCCTCTTGTTGGACTCTTCCCTTTATCTTTCTGTAATGTCCTTCTTTATCTCTTGTTACTTTCCTCGTTTTGAAGTCTATTTTGTCTTATACAAGTACTGCTACACCTGCTTTTTTCTCCTTGTTGTTTGCATGAAATATCTTTTTCCATCCCTTCACTTTTAGTCTGGGGATACCTTTGCATTTGAGGTGAGTTTCTTGTAGGCAGCATATAGATGGGTCTTGCTTTTTTATCCATTCTGTTACTCTGTGTCTTTTGATTGGTGCATTCAGTCCATTTACATTTAGGGTGGTCATCGATAGATATGTACCTAATGTCATTGTAGGCTTCAGTTTTATGGTTACCAAAGGTTCAAGGGCAGCTTTCTTAGCATCTAACAGTCTGTCTTAAATTGCTTATTATTGCATTCAAATGCAATCTAAACGTTCTTTTCTTTTCTCTCCCTTTCTTCTTCTTCTTCCTCCTCTACTTTGTAGGTATTAGATGTCACATTCTGTACTCTTTGTGTATACCTTGACTAACTTTGTGAGTAGTTGATTTAATTTTCTATTTGCTTAGTTATTAATTGGTCTACTTCCTTTACTGTGGTTTTATTTTCTTTGGTGACAGCTATTTAGCCTTAGGAGCAGTTCCTTCTAGAGTAGTCCCTTTAAAATACAATGTAGAGACAGTTTGTGCATGGTGAATTCCCTCAACTTATATTTATCTGGAAATTGTTTAATTCCTGTTTCAAATTTAAATGATAATCTTGCTGGGTACAGTATTCTTGGCTGGAGGTCCTTCTGTTTCATTGCATTAAATATATCATGCTATTCCATTCTGGCCTGTAAGATTTCTTTTGAGAAGTCTGATGATAGCCTTATGGGCTTTCCTTTATCAGTGATCTTTCTTCTCTCTCTGGTTGCTCTCCATACTCTCTCCTTGTTCTTGATCTTTGCCATTTAAATTATTATATGTCTTGGTGTTGTCTTCCTAGGGTTCCTTGTGTTTGGAGACCTCTGCACTTCCATGACCTGAGAGACTATTTCCTTCCATAGACTGGGGATGTTTTCAGTAATATTTCCTCAAAGAGACTTTCTGTCCCTTTTTATCTTTCTTACTTTTCATTATATGTACCCCTATAATGCCAATATGGTTCCATTTGGATTGGTTGCACAGGTCTCTTATTATTCTTTCATTCCTAGAGATCCTTTTCTCTGTGTCTAAGCTTCTCTGTTTTCCTTTTCTCTAATTTCTATTTCATTTACCATCTCCACTACCTCATCTAATCTGCTTTTAAATCCCTCCACTTAATGTTTCTTTTCAGATACTATGTTTTCCAAAGTTTCTATCTCTTTGTTGAAGCCCTTCTGAAGATCTTAAATATTTTTCTGTAGCTCTGGGAGAATGTTTATGACTTTTTGAAATCTTTATCAAGAAGTTTGGTGATTTCAGTTTCATTAAGGCCTCTTTCTGGCATTTTTTCTTGTAATTTTGTTTGGACCAATTTCATTTGCTGCTTCATTTTTTGTGTGTATTCCCTATGGAATAATAACTTTGCGTAGGTGGCATCCTCTAGTGCCTAGAACCTCTACTCTCTGGAGTTGCCATGTGCCTGCAGCAGTGATGGAGGTCACAGGTCAGCAAAACTGGCACCTGCTAGGAGGAAAGATCTCAGCTTTGAGGGTTTCCTGCTTCTTATCTTTAGTGCATGCCTCCACTGCTAGGTCCAGTGGGCTGTGCATGCAGGAAGGATCCTCTGTGCTATGCCTCCATAGCTTCCACTGGTGGGGCCATCCTAGGGCTGGCCTGGGGCAATGGCAGGGCTTTGCTGGTGAGCAGGACTGGTACCTGCCAGGAGGAAGTAGCATCAGGCTGTGTACCACAGTTGGGGGGGCCTCGGGGCTGTGTTGCCAGCCAGAGGGATAGAGCTTCTGAAGCTCCTTAGATTTCCCAACCTGCTAGGATGAGTGTGCCATGAAGGTTTTGTCCACCTGCCCTTTCTCCTGAGCAGCAACCTCTGTGTAATCTTTTCTCCTTTTGCACCCCTCTCACTTCTGGGATGTCCTTTTAACTGCCCACCTTTCTTTTATCCCAAGGGGGCAAGTTGTTTTCACTTGTTCCCCATAGGTGGCTGGAATCTCAGTCTCCCCAAGTATTCTCCTGTCTTTGCTTTCCAACCCAACTAATCTCCAGAGCACCACATAATGTGGGTTCATGCTCCTGGAACAGATATCCAGGGCTGGGTGTTCAGCAGTCCTGGGCTTCTATTCCCTCCCTGCTCCATTTCTCCTCCTGCTGCCTATGGACTGGGTTGGGAAGAAGGCTTGGGTCCTGCCAGATTGAGGCATTGCTACTTTACACTTTTCTGTGAGGTCTTCTCTTTTTCCCCATATGTAGGCACTTTGTTCTGCAGTCTTCTGGTTGCTTTTTCAGGATTAGTTTTATTTGCTGTATTTTCATGTTTTATGTGATTTTGGGAGGAGGTTTCTGCCTCACTTCTCCTGCCACCATCTTTTTTCCTGGAGCTCAAGTACTCTTTATGTTGCAAGAAAATCTAGAATTGGAGTCACTGCTACAGTAAATCTTTGAAAACTTTTTTCATGATTCAAACAGTAACTATAAACAAATAATCATTAAAGATTATTAAATTCATTGTCTTCTATTTCATCAGTTTCATAAATTGACAATATTTCATAGCATAGGCATGCATATAATAAATGATTTAAATGATATCTGTGATACTTTTCATAGAATCTGCTTCAGAAAAGTGAATATATTTTCAATATGTACCCCACAGTGGGAAAAGGCAAAAAATATATATATATATATATATACATATATATATATATATATATATATCAGTCTTTTGTTTTAAAATTCCAATATACCCAGATCTTGCAGATAACATAAGTGGAGCAGCATTCATCATGATAGAAACTAATTTTCACATCTAGCCAAATTCTCCATTGACTAATGTAAAATTGGAAAAAAAATCTGTATCATAAATGTGATGCCTCAGTAGAAAATTTGACAATATTTCTATATATTTGGAAGCTTTTGAGTGAAAATCTATCCAAAAATAATTGCTGGTACCTTTATATTGCACCTCAGACCTAAAGAATATTATTTGCAATTAAAAAAATTTTGAACCAATCGGTCAATAAGACATAAAGGCATGGAGTTATATGGGTATTTCCTTTATGACCTAATTGAATACTTTTTAATTTATTTAAAAATAACATTTTTTTAGATTTTTTTTCATGTTTTTCTAACAAAATTTCCAAACTTGAAATAATTTTTTATTACCTCTTCATGCAATAATAATTTTCTCTTTTGTTCAAGAATTCAAACAATTTTAAAACTTTCCAAAATACAGTTCAGATATGTCTAAAAAATGTTTACATGTTTTGTTGGACATGGAATTCTGGTTTCAGGAAAAAAAATTTCATTGATTATTCTTTTGACTTGAAAGAAAACTTATCAAATTCAGTATACAATTGTTTGAGATGTCTCAACATTTCCTAGTTTACTATCTTTATGTTTTACACAAGAACCAGGATATTCTTATTTTTGCTTTCCTGCAGCAAACTGTGTTTTAATTATCATGAACTTTGTGCCTTCTTCTGGTATCTTTTCTTTACTGTTCTAGTCATTATGCTAATTTCTGAAACTTCACTCAATTCTTCATTATGCTCTTGCTTTTATTTTTACAATTCTTTTTCTTACTTTTTAAACTAGAGAAATTAATCATATAATAATTAAAATAATGGATATTTCAATTTAATTACAAGTTATAACTTATATAGGTTTCTGTGCAACTCACACTGGCTTCTAGAATATTCAAATAAACACATTGCAACATTATATTTGTTTGAAAAAATAATTTGAACTGAATCAAACTATTAACACTAATTATATCAATGATGTATTTATATATGTAACATTAGGAAGGATACAGCTACACAAACACACAGCATTAAATTGTGATACAATGGTTAAAATGAAATGCAATCCTATTAAAACAAAGTTTTAATGTTTATTTCACACTGCCTCATTGTTTAAATTAAATCAATTAAAATTAAATTAAAATATTTGTTATTTAGTCACACTATTCCTATGTGAAGTGCTCAATAGCCATATGTGTCTAGGAGTCTACTTTTATTATATGTAGCTATAGATTCTTTACATAGAATTATGTTGTACATACAACATTCGATGAAAATATCTAGCATGGATGGTAAAAAGTACAGATAGGTATTCCAAAGCAATCTCACTGTTTCAGGGTCATTTTTCTATAGGTTATTTTTTATTATTCCTTTTGTTTTTTTCTCCATATAATTTCTGTCAAACTTCTTTATCTGGTCAACTAATATTTGATAAGGGATTTTATAATTTAATAATCAAGGGATTTGATAATATTAATATTTGACAATTTTAATAAATACTAATATAATGAACTACTTCAATAACACAAATACAATTAAGATTAAGATTTATTAAGATTAATTTATCTTACATATACACATGATCCCTCATTTACAATGGTTCAACTTATAATTTTTGGACTTTATGATGGTGCAAAGACTATATGCATTCAGTAGAAACTGTACTTTAAAATTTGAGTTTTGATCTTTCCTCAGGCTAGCAATGGCACAATGATACTCTCTTGTGATGCTGGGCAATTGGCAGCAAGCCACAGCTCCCAGCCATCTATGAAGTCATGAAGGTAAAATACTGATACACTTACAACCCACTGTGCACTCATACGTACATTCTATTTTTCACTTTCAGTATAGTACTGAGTAAATTACATGATAGTCAACATTTTATTATAAAATAGGTTTTGTGTTAGATGATTTTGTCTCATTGTAGGTTAATGTAAATTTTCTGAGCATGTTTAAGGTAGGCTAGGCTAAGCTATGATGTTTGTTAGGTTAGTTGCAGTATATGCATTTTTAATGATATTTTCAATTTATGGTGAGTTATTAGGACATAACACCATCATAAATCAAGGAAGATTTGTATTAAGATACATTTGCTTAAAATGCATGGAAAGACATTTTCCTTATGTGAAGAAGATTTTGGATGCCCAGTTTCTACATGCTATGTAGCACACATTATATAATATATAGACCAGGATACAGGATGTGTATGTTAAGCCTTTACCTCTTGTTTGATACCTGCCTTTTTAGGGTGGTGTGAGGAAGAGACATATCAGTCTTACTCATGGAGTTTGCTAATAACATCATAAAGCAAGGTTAAAACAGTGTTTATTCATCGTTGCTTCAAAATTAGGTCTTTATCCAAACTTAATAGGAGCCCAAATCTCTTTTTTTCTAAACACAGTAATATCTGTAAATCAGGCAGCATGCTTGGAACATGACTTTAGCAATGTTAATAATAATAGCTTTTTAACAGCACAACTATTTTTTGATTTATTGTTACATGGAATGTCTAGGGAAGAACTTAATGAAATGATTGAATTGGGAAAGTTTAATTGAAAAGGATTTCAGTAATTAAAACAAAACAACTCAAAGGAATAAAAGACAAAATATATAGGATGAGGTGTATGGAAAACATCCTATGTTCATGGATCAGAAGACTTATTATTAAAGATTTTCATATTATTCACATCAATTAACAGGTTAAATGCAATCACCATTAAAATCCCAATGGGATTGTTTACATAATTTGCAAAAACAATTCTAAATTTCATATGGAACCACAAAAGGCTCCAAATAGCCAAAGCAATCTTGAGAAAGAAAAGCAAAGCTGAAGGCATTACACTTCCTGATTCCAAAATATATTACAAAGCTATAGAAATTAAAACAGTATGGTAGTGGCATAAAGAGAGACATAGAGACCAGTGGAATACTTTTTGTAGAGCACTTCTGACTCATGCAGGGAAAGTTTGCTTCATTGAGTCTCAGCTCTCTTTATTCCAGTCTTCAGTCAGTCCTACAGAGCTGCAGGGCTGGCCTTTCAGTTTCTATTGCTGACAGAGTGGAGTGGCTCTCTACTGCCATTCCATGGGAGTGAAGTAAAAATAGATATAGAGATAGGATAGGATAGGATAGGAAAGGATAGGATAGGGTTGTGTAAGATAGGATAGGAAAGTCAATAATAAAACCACACATATAGGTTCAACTGATCTTCAGTAATGGTGCCAAGAGTACATAATGGGGAAGTGACACTTTCTTCAATAAATGGTTCAGGGAAAACTATATCCCATGCAAGAGGATTAAGTTAAACCTTTGTATCACACCAGTCATAAAAATAAACTCAAAATGGATTAAAGACTTAAATGTAAAAAACTAAAACTCTTAGAAGGAAACACAAAGAAAACACTTCTTGACATTGGTCTTGGCAATGATTTCTTGAATGTAACTATTTACAAAGGTATAATCATTGAAAGCAAATATAGACAAGTGCAACTACCTCACACAAAAATGCTTCTTGCACAGCAAAGAAACAAACTGACAGAATGAAAAGGCAACACATAGAATGCGTAAAAATATTTGTAAACCACATATATGATAAGGGGTTAATATCCAAAATATATAAGGACCTCCTACAATTCCATAGTAACAAAACAAATAATGCAGTTTAAATAACGATCAAGAGAAACATTTCTTCAAAGAATAACAGGTATAGAAAAAGAGGTTCAACATTTCTAATAATTGGGTAACAACAAATCAAGACCACAGTGATATGCCACTTCACACCTGTTAGGATGGCATTATCAAAGAGGCAACAAGTGTTGGCGAGGGTATATTTATAAGAAATAAGAAAATGTTTTTTAAATATGGAGAACAAAAGAATATTCAGTAGGAAGAACAAAACATTTTCTGCATTATTCTTTTTCAAACTGAATTACATCCTAATAATCAAAAGTAAAATATATATTTTAGCCTGAAGAATATGGCAAAATTGTTTTGGTGGTGTTTATTCTCATCCACCCAATGCTCTATTTTTGAATGCATGACAATGTAAATATTAGTGCTTTCCTGACTCTACTTCACTGTTCTTTATAACATAAAATTAAGTCATATAAATATAAAAATATGTGTGTGTGTCAAGTCATTGTTTTGAAGTTTAAGTCTAATACATATAACAACAATAAAACAACAAATTCTTGGAAATCCAACTGTGTCTGTGTGTGTGTGTGTGTGTGTGTGTGTGTGTGTGTGTTTATGCATGTTTGAATTTCTACAGTAAAAGGATATTTAGAGAATCTATCCAAAGAATAAATTTTGTCATAAACACTTTAAGCCAGTAATTGACAGAAGCTTGGTCTCATGTTTCTAAAAGCCAACGGAATTTGTATCACCTTTTCCACATGTTATATTTTCTCAAGAGACCTGAGAAGAAAGTATGGAGAATGTCTGCAAAGATCTATAATTTGCTGATAGAAATGGAGCTGAAAAGCTGTTTTGTTAAGCAAAGATATCAAGATATTGAGAATTTACAGCAATTGGTATACCAAACTAAATAGGTAAATATCTGACATTGACAGTGTGAGTCAATATGGACCACAAAATTATCTCATTGGAGTTGTTAATTAAGTAGACCATTTTATAAATATCACTGTGGGCTTAGTACTTCATTTAGCACTAAGAATGTCGAAGAAATAAAAAAAAACTTCCTATTTTTAAGGAGTTTTTAACAACAAACCGTGGTTCCCATCTTTTCTTCAATGAGAAGTGATACTCAAACACATTAGCTCATGACTGAACATAGCCAAGTCGGCTATACTCCAACATAACTGGGGTAGGGAAGAGTTAAGGGCTGAATAGTGTCCTGTTAAAATGTATAGGCTGACATCCTGATTCTCAGTATGACTGCAATTGGAGGTAAGGTTTTAAGGACATAATTAAGATTAAATGGAGTCATAAGGGTGAGGCCTTAAGCTAATTGGACTGGTGTCTATAAGAAGAAGAAGAGACACCAGCATGTGCTTTTCTTTTCTATTTGCAAACAGAAAACACCACCTGAGGACACAGTCCAAAGGCAACCATCTGCAAGCCAAGGAGAAAGCTACAACCCTGAAATGAACCTGAATGAACCAACTCTGATGGTAGCTTGCTCTTGGACTTTTGACTTCCAGGAATATGAGAAAATATATCTTTGTTGTTTCAGCCATCCATTCTGTGGTATCTTGCTTGGCAGCCCTAGCAGACTAATGCAGGATGTTGGCATCACTGCATATCAATAATTGATAACTTCTATGACTATGAATATGAAGTCATCAAAGGTTGCTCACTACTAGATATATGATCAGTTACATGTCATATACCATTCCTATACATGAGCTGTAATCTCACCACTCTCTTTTACACAGAAAAATATATCTGAAATAGGTGAGGGTAGTATTACTGAAAAATGATTTTCAATCTGCTATTTTTATTGTAAAATTAGTTGATAATGAAATGTATTAGTTATTTGTAATAAAAAGAACATTTCACAATATGTGAAACTTATCACATCAATGATAGTTGAGAAAAAATAACCTGGTATAGAACCAGACAAAAAAAGTAAAGAATACAGAGAAATATGGTAACAGTTATGCTAAAGGTGTCCAAACTTACACACACACACAAAAACAATTGATGCCAAGAAAAGAAATGTATTTTATTGTCTTTGTTGTATAATTGTATGGGGAAGGTGTATCTCTTTAATTTAATGATATAGAGATAATAATATAATATAAATTTAGTTGTTCTTAACATATTTCTTTTGGCATTTTCAAATGTCTAGATGAGATTTCTTTAAAGGTAATTAAGGAGAGAATTTGAAGTAAATTTTCTAAGTCAGAAAAGGTAGTAGATATTTTGGTGTCAAGGAATTTTGGTATTATGATTTGAGTGTCAATTTTAGTGATCAGGTCAACAACAAGCAGTAAAAAATGATATTTACAAGATCAATTCTGTCTTAGTTGATATGTAACATTTCAATTGTGCTGCCAGGCTAGATTGTGGAGCAATTTTTTAATATTTTCCCCCATCTAGCCTTCCACAGGAAACAAGATTTTGACATATTCTCTACATGGAACATATTAATCAGAAAATAAATAATTATATTATTATCAGTCATTTATATATCAATGTACTTTGTGTTTGTTTTTTGTTTTAACTTATACAAAGAACAAATAGGATCCTAAGAAAATACCAACAAGAATAAACCTAATGATAAAATTGCATTGAACAAGTGGAACAAAATTCTAGGAAGTTAGGACGGTGCCAAAAGATGCCTGAGGGAAGTTGTGTAAACAGTTCAAGTACTTCAGGCCTACACTCCAGTTTTTCCTTGTCCAAATTTGGATTGTCTTGAAGAAGTAGAAGCCAAAGTCTGCATTGTAGGGAAGCCCAACGTCCCTCTGACAACTCAGAAATATTACTGACAAGTCCTGTTTTACTTAGAAACACTGGCAAAGGAGGCATGAATAGCAGGGAAAAAAGAAACTCATTGCCTTTTACTACAAATAATAAATAGGGGCCTAGCTTACAATGTACAAACACAAGTTCTGGTTGATGGTGGCCTTTTTCCATGCAAATTTTTAAAGTAAATATGATATATCTTTTAATGTCCTGGACACTCTTTGTGTACTTTTGCCATAATCTTTCATGATACATTAGCAGAAACATAAACTTTAGACTAAGCCTCATTTTCTTTATCTGTAAACTTGCCATAAAGTACTTCACAAGATTGTTGGAAGAACTCAAGCCCTAAAACAATTCAAGGTTTAGAGCATGTTCAAAATAATAATTTCCCTTTCTGTTCTATCAAAGACCTTCTGCCTTCTTAGAAGCCTAAAAGCCTAATGCTATATTTTTTTTCCTCCCCACTTACATTCAAAATACAGGGTAACTGACTAAATTACACCTTTAGCTGTTACAAGTAAGGAAATATTTTGTTTTAGCAAGAAGCTTGACTTGCCAAGCCAAATACGTAGCAGCTTAGTGAGAATTTCTAATATCAATAAACTGATGGAGACAGAAAGCAAGCAGATCCTCTGGTCTCCTTTTAATTTTTATTTATTGTGTTCCTAAATGTAGAGTTTGATCATTCCAATCCAAAAATTTGTCATGTTTATACTGTATAAAGAATGTAGCACTTGAAGCCAGGTGGCTGGATTCTGAGTGTCAATTGCTACAATTGAGTAAATAAAAGCAAAACTAAACTAAACTACTACTAATTTTGTAAGTACAAATGGGAATATTATAGAAGGGACCATATTAGCAATCATGTCTGACATTTAGTAAACATAGGAAAAAGGTTACCTCCTTGACCTTCTTCTCATCATATTTGTATTTTTTATTAAAGGAAATTAGGATACTGTTTTTAACTATGCACAGATGCCTGTACACTGAGGTCTGGGCTCATTTTGGATTATGCTCATTGATTCTCCTTAGTTAGGTTAGTGCCAAATGGTTCACCAGTGCCCCATTCTGCATCACATACTTGCCTTTCCAGCAAGTACATTTTCTCTTGCACCTTAGTTTTTCTGGCCTGATGTCTTGTTTATTTCTATACACTTAATTTATATGTTATCATGAGCAGATAATAGAAAACATGATAACACATAGTTATTAGAGGAAAACTACCACATGAGGCCTGGCATATTCACAGCTTTATTTCAACCCCAAGTAATACCCACATGCACGCCCACATACATGCGTGTGCAGACATATACACCAGAATCATATTTTACTACCAAGCTTTGCTATCTAGCTCATATCAAATAAAGCAGATAAACCCATCATTCCTCCTTATTATATCTGATAACAATAGTTCCAATTCAGGCTTTTTTGTTTTGAGGAATTGCAGAACAAAGTAACAAAACAAGGGTTCCACTGGAAGGTAGATTTGTTTTTCTAGTTTTTTTGTGTGTGTGTGTGTGGCACATAATGTTATGTAGGATTCTAGCTCCTCACCAAAAATTCATAACATTTCAAAACTGTATTAATTTTCATTGTGCACATTATTCTCCACTAGTAAGACAATAGGGTATCAGCACAAACCAATGCTGTTTCATTAAATTATGGTGGTTAAAGACACTAAGCCACCAAAATAATTGTCTTAACTGTGGATTTCACTCTCAAACTGACCTTAAGCAAAATGATGATGAAGTCTGTCTTGAGAGATGCTTTCCACACTGCAGGGCCTTTTCCAGTTCTGTTGCCTGATCCCCAAAAGCAATCCTCTGGCAAAAATGTGGGGCTTGGACTGATTATCCGAAGTTTGTTTCCTATTTCTTGACATTTCCCAGCTCTCATACATATCAGAAGTTATATTCCCAGTGTCCAGTCATCTGTCTGCATTTCCAAGGCGAAAAAAAAAAAAACTATGCTAAAAAGTTAGTGTCAGTCTCCTTTTCATAATACTCTCATTTTTACATAGTCTTTATAAAAATAAATAAGACAGCAGCAGACATGTGAAAAACCTTTTTGCGGGATCATTTGTTTATTCACTATCCAACAACTACATTACACAGGAGGTGTATCTAGGATTCTAGCTCCTCCATGGTATATGAATAGTTACATGAATCTCAGCCACAGTGGTATATGGGCATCAAACATAACAATGTGAGTTGAAAAAGAAAAGGGCTCCAGAATGGGGCATCGTGGTATGGTGATGAAATATGTGGATCCTACAATTTTATGCATTAGAAATTTTCAACTGATAAAAGTATATATTATGTTGAGAAATCCATGACCTTCTTAAAATTCAGAAAATGGAAAAAAAATAAAGCACCCATGTGCAGGGTAGCTTGGAGGACTGAGACAATGCATTAGAAGTCCTTCAATACATACAACAGTATAATTGTCATTTTAATTACAACAGTTTTAAAATAGGAAGGTGGGATAAAAGCTAGAAATTTCTGCTGGGCAATTTGTAAATGTTGTATTGTTATTTCACAATTATTAGTTTTTTTATGTATACTTTTTTCATTTCACTACTATTAGTTTAAAGCACCTCTTATTTATATAAGACCCTACACAAAGACTCAAAAAATAGCTATATATTTGCCAAGAGAGATGATTCAATGCATTTATTTTTAGCAGTATTTCTTTTTAACTTCTTGAAACTATGTTAGACTAGGACAGTAGGAAACAAGGAGGGTAAATGGAACTAGAGAACATGGTATGGAGGGAGCCATATTTCTGATATGGGAAAAGAAAGAAGGGCCATCTGTGGTTAGGTGCATGTACTAGAGTGAGAATCAGCACCAAATTAATTTGAGTTTGTACCTCCTGCTGATGCACCATCTGTGAATACCCAACCATTTAACTGTCCTTAACCTCTGGAAATGCAGAAACAGAATAAGATTTTACACACTTTGTATGGAGATCAAGGCTAGCAGATAAACTCAAACTCTAATCCAGATAAAATTAAATATATCAGGTACCAATAACCCATTAGCTGGGAACTGGAGTACATCCATCACTCATATGCATATTATCTAATTTTATCTCCAGGACAACATTGAGTAATACATATTGTTAACCTAATTTACAAGTGAATACAAAACTTAGTCTTCTTCATTTCAAGTATCTTGCTCAATGTCACATATTTAGTATACAAGGTATATAGATATGTGTTTCAAGTATTCCTTGATGTACTAAGCATTAGTCCTGCAGTGATGTTACTATTTTTCATAGAGAGGAAATGGTGACAGAGACCTTAGACATAAGAGAAGGAGGTACAAAAATAGATTCTGAAATTTAGTAGGATAATGTTTATGAACTCATATTTCTAAAATACACCCCAGGCACAGAAAGACAATGGTGCATGGTTTCACTTATATGTGGAATCTGAAATAATCAAACTCATAGAAACAGAGAATAGATGGTGGTTCCCAGTGGCTGGGGGTAGAGGGGACGGGGAAATGTTGGTTAGGGTGTACAAAAGTTTCAGCTATGCAAAATGAATATGTTCTGGAGATCTAATATATGACTATAGTTAATAATACTTGAATTTTGCCATGCTTTTCTTAAAATTCACTAAGAAGTTAAGTCTTAAGCATTCTTATCATACACAAAAAAAGAAAATGTTAACTATTTGATATGACAGATGTGATAATTAGCTTGATTGTGGTGATCACTTAACAATGTATATCAAGACATAAATTTGTATACCTTACATACATGATACAAACTATTATCCAATTTTAAAACATTTATATGTCACAGATGCTGTACATGACATGAGTTAGTTGCTTAACAATACCTTAAAATTTACTCATGGTGACTCACAATATGCTTATTATTATGGTTCATATCTAAATCACATGTTAAAATACACATATAAATAACAATGGATAAATATTTCATGTTTATAATTAGCAGGTTTCAGTAACATGGTGATTTTGTTTATTTTTGGGTGGAAAAATTTCTCTTTTATAGTCTTCATAAATAATTTTGATGGGAATGCATTTTTAACATCATTACAGAGAAAGCATACATAACATTTTTATCTAGTATAGATTTATTAGCAAAATTCTTTGATTTTGACATTCTTTATTCTACAGCTCAGCAAACTTTTCTCTAACTATTTGAGGACTTGAGGGAATACAGACTTTGTAGAAACCATTCAGCTCTGCTTCTATAGTGCAAAAGAGCCATAGGCAATACACAAATGAATGCATTTACTGTGAAACATTATTTGCTAAAATTGATGGCTGCCAATAAAGAATGACATCATCATCATGGGGAAAAAAGAGTTTTCTATGATCTTCTCTCCAGAAAACACCAGTTTGGTGTTTCAACAATCATGACAGGAAATTCTTTGGCCTTGGTGCTTCTGTTTCATGAAAGCCAGTGATTTTTCAGTAAATGACACAAAGGAAATGGAGATCTGCAATTTGATCAATACAGGATTTAAAATAGTAGTTTTAAGAAAGCTTAGTGAGCTACAAGAAAATACAGAAAAAAATTCAACAAAATCACAAAAACAATAGACTCAAAAATTAGAAATTTAATAGAGATAGATATCATAGAAAAGAACCAATAGAAATAATGAGCTGAAGAACATAATGAATGAAATGAAAAATGCATTAATAACAGACTGGATTAAGCAGAAGAAAGAATCTATGAGGTAGAACATAGGTCCTTTAAAATTATCCAGTAAGAAGAGAACAAAATTATCCAGTCAGACTCAGAATGCAAAACAGGGAATAAAGCCTACAGGAATTACCAGATATTGTTATGAGAAACATTATTATTATTGGACTCCCAGAAGGAGAAGAAAGGGAGAAAGGCTTAGAAAGTTTAAAGAAATCATGGCTGAGATCATCTCAAACTTAGGGAGAGAACTGAACATCAAAGTTCATGAAGCTGATAGTTCCCCCCAAATTTAAACCCAGAACTATCCTTTCCAAAACATGTAATAAAACTATTTAAAATGAGGCCAAAGGGAATTTAAAAGAAGCAAGAGGAAAAAAAGCCAACCATACAAGGGAATGCCCCCAAGGCCACCTTTGAATTTCTTCGCAGAAACCTTGTAGGCCAGAAGAAAGTAAAATGATATATTCAAAAGGCTGAAAGAAAAAAAAACCCTGCCAACCAAACTACTTTATCCAGAAAAGTTGTACATCAGGAAGGAAGGAGAGATTTCCAGGAAACCGAAGAGGTGGGTTCATCACCACAAAACCTATCTTATAAGAAATGATACAAGGAATTGTTCAAGCTGAAATGAAAGGGACACTTATTAGTAACATGAGAACCTATAAAAATATAAAACACATTGGTAAAGGTAAATATATATTAAAATAAGGAATACTCTATCACTGGAATATGGTGGTATGTTAACCATTTAACTCTCATATGAAGGTTAGGGATAAAATAAAAGTAACATGTATAATATTTGTATGATGATACACAACATACAAAGAGGGAAATTATACATCAAAATATACAATTGGAGGAGGAATAAAAGGGTGCGAAATTTAAGACATTACTGGCTTAAAATAGACTATTGTATCTATAAGATGTTTTATATAAGCCTCATTGTAACCACAAAGCAAAAGCCTATAATAGATAAAGAAGGGAATCAGAGCATATAACTACAGAACATTAATTCACAAAGGAAATAGCAAGAAAGAGACAAAAGAACAGGGAAACAAAACAGTCAGAAAACAATAACATGGCCTTAGTAAGTCCTTGCCAAGCAATAATTCTAAATATAGATGCAACAAATTATCTAATCAAAGACCATAGAGTGACTGACTCAAAAACAGTGTCAACTATATGCTGCCCATGAGACTCACTACAGCTTTAAGGACCATACAAAGGAAAAAGCAAAGTATACAAAAAGATGTCATGAAAATGAAAACCAGTAGAGAGCAGGAGTACATTTACTTATATCAGACAAATAGACATAAAGTCAAATGCTGAAACAGGAGATAAAAAAGGTGGTTATATACTGATAAAGGAGGACATAACAATTATAAATATATACACAACTAACATCAGAGTACTGAAATATATTAAGCGAATACTGGTAGATCTGAAGGGAATAAGAAATAATACAATAATAATAGGGAACTTCAAAACTCCACTTTTAGCAATGGACAGATCAGACAGAAAGTCAACAAGGTAACACTGAAATTAAAATATACTTTAGACCAAATGGACCTAACAGACATATACTGAACACCCCATCCAACAACATTAGAGCACATATTTTCTCAAGCATACATGTTATATTCTCTAGGATATATCATATATTAGGCCACACAACGTCTTAGTTTATGTAAGAAGACTGAAATATTTTTGATCATAAAGGTATGAAACTAGAGACCAATAATAGGAGGAAAACTTGAGAATTCATAAATATGTGGAAATTAACACTCTGCTAAAGAACTGAGTCAAAAAAGAAATTAAAATATAATTTAAAAATATCTTGAAATTAATGATAATAGAAACAAACACAGTAAAACTTAGGAAATGCAGGAAAGGGAGTTCTAAGAGGAATTTTAGAGTACTAAATACCTACATTAGAAAAAATAAATATCTAAAATAACAAATTAATAACCAGAAAAAAAAGATAAACTAAGCTTTAAGTTAGCAGAAGGAAGGAAATAATAAAGTTCTGAGTGGAAAGAAATGAAATAAGAGACCAGAAAATTAATAGAAAACATAAATGAAACTAAGAGCTGAGTGTTTTTAAAAGAAACAAAATTTATATACCTTTAGCTAGACTAAGGAAAAAGAAAGAAAACTAAAATAAATAAAATCAGAAATAAAAGAGGACACTTTACATCTGATATAATAAATATACAAAGGGTCATGAGATGCTGGTATGAATAATTATATGTCAACAAATTGGATAACCTTGAATAAATTCCTAGAAACATACAACATAACAAGATTGAATCATGCAGAAATAGAAAATATGAACAAAACAATAACACTAAGTAAGAACAATGAATCATTAATCAAAAACTCCCAACAAACAAAATCCCAAGACCAGATGGTTTTACTGGTAACTTCTACAAACATTTAAAGAACACCAATCCTTTAAACTCTTCCAAGAAACTGAGGAGAAGGGAACACTTCCAAATTCATCTTACATGGCCAGTATACCCTGATACCAAAGCCAGATAAGGACACTAAAAGAAAAAAAATAAATCAGGCTGATGTCCCTAATGAATATACATAGAAATATCCTCAACAAAATACTATCAAACAAATTCAGTAACACATTAAAAGGCTCGTACACCATGATCAAATGGGATTTATTCCTAGTATGCAAGGTTGTTTCAAAATATGCATATCAATAACTGTGATACAGCACATTAGTAGAATAAAAGATTAAAAGAAACGATCCCCTCAATACATGTGGAAAAAGCATTTGATAATATTCAACAGCCTTTCATGAAAAGGACTCTCACCAAACTGCTTATTGAAGAAACGTATTTCAACATAATAAAGGCCATGTATGTAATATCAAACACTCAGTGATGAAGACTTTAAATCTACCGTCTAAGATCAGGAACAAGTCACTGTCCCAAATTTCTGCACTGTCATGTTCACTGCAGCTTTAGTCACAATACTCAAGCCATGGAAACAACCTAAGTGTTGGTGGATGAATGGATAAAGAAAATGCATGTCACACATATACATCATGGAATAGTACTCAGCCCCCAAACAATGGAAACCCTGCCATATGTGACGACATGGATGGACCATAATGGCATTATGCTAAGTGAAACAGAGTAAGGCAAAAACTGTCTGATCTCAATTATATGTAGAATCTAAAATAGACAAACTCATTAAAACAGAGAATAGAATGGCGGTTGCCGGGGGCTGGGGAATGAAAAAAATGGGGAGATGTTGGTCAAGGGGTACAAACTTCCAGTTAAAAAATGGATAATTTCTGAGGATCTAATAATTGGCATGGGGACTACAGTTAACAATTGTGTATAATTGAGAGTTCATAGGTAAGAGTACAGATCTTAAATGTTCTCAACTCAAAATATTTTAAAAAGGTAATTTTTTGAGATGATGGAGGTGTTAACTAACTTTATTGTGGCAATCATTTTGCAAAATATACATACATCATATCATCACAATGTATAACTTAAACTTAATACAGTGTTACAGCTCAATTATATTTCAATAAAGCTGGAAAAAAATAAAATAGGTGGCTACCAGCTAGGACTTGACTGCTGGGCTGTAGTTGGCCAACCCCTGTTTTAGCCTATTTAACAGTTTTCCTCTAATATGACAAATGGTAATGACTAATGTAGAAAAATTATCAGGCCTAGTCAGTCCTTCACACAAGGGAAAATATTACAAAAATTGATGAAATTGAGAAAGATTATAGTATGAGCTTGAAATCCATACTCAGGATGATGTACTTTAGGTCTAAGAAACACAGACTGGAATTACAGCTTTTGTAATTCTAAGTGCCTGAAGTTATTACATAGGAGTATAGTATATACTCAATAAAAGTTTTACATGATGTCATTAAGAGAATACAAAGTTTGGAAGCAATATTAATTGAAAATGAATACTGTTTATTGCAATTAAATAATCCACCAAAAATTCAAAACATTTCCTTTTAACTTATTTTATCTGAACCTGAACCTTTCCTTGTAATATGTGACTAAATATGTACTGTGTAGATAGTGAAAGAAAAAAAAGAAAGAAAGAAGAAGCCACCTTAGCTTGAATAAAAGTAGTTCACATCAGTTGTAAGAAATAAAAGCATCAACTTTTCTGGCAAGACTTCACTGGTGGTGTTTATTTTTCACTGAACTTGGATTCTTGACAGAATAGCTTACCAACAGTAAATAAGTAAGTTAGTTAATTTATTAATTGTTTAAATAAAATGTAATACAGAAAAAAAAACTTGAGCCATTCTAGGTAAAACATTTCTGCCAGAAAGATTAAAAACACACTTTCAAATATATTTTTCTAGTTGAATGGTTGTATCAAAAAGTAATTTTAAATATCATATACAATGCCTGAATTTCAGATTGGAATGAACCTTTTAAGAACTGTCAGATTACTGTCAGATTAATTTGAATTTAAGGAAATTTTAACCAAGAGGATGGTAATAACAATGAAATATTTAAGATGAAGATAAAAATAAAAGTAAACATTAATAAAATATTCATCAGTGTAAGTAGGTGAATATGATACAGAATGAGCTGATTGTGAACATTTTCACATCAACTGTATATCTGTGTAGTTAGATGTTGATAAAAACAGATGGTGTGGTGAGTTAAAACTGCTAATGTAAAATATGTGAGATGGAGTGTAGGAGTTGAAAGAATTCATCTGGGCTGGATTCAAGATGCCAAGGTAATAATGCATGTATCACACTATGTCAGGAATAAGTGTCATTTTTTTTCTTTGCCAAAATAAAAGCATACTTACACAAATTCTGGTAAGCAGTCTACTCCAATAAAGATTTGGTATGTCAGTTTTAATTCAGATATGTCAATTTTAATTTAATTTACATTATGCTTAACACCTGTATTCATGTGAGATTTTCTTAATGTACTGTGAAAGAGATGAAGAGAAAATAATCAAGGAGGGAAATGAGAAAGGAGAAAGTAAAAGAAATGACAAAAAATAAAAAATACAGTGGAAAGGAAAATCCTTCCTATCCTACCAGTTTTTTAATTATTATTATTATAAGTTGTGATTATTAGATACAGAAGTTTGGAAAAATTGTAGGAAATAAGGGCTGATTTTGTTTGGTTATTTTCAAGCTTTTCTTGGCTATTTTCAGAAACTATGCTAAGAGGCATAGCAATAACACCAATGAAGAGTTTACATAGTTTTTCAAACCTATTATTCATCTATTCCAAGGACAAGACATGAAAAAATCCTGTGTTTGCCTAAGGTATGATTATCTATATATGTATCCATGTAGAAAATCTTCTAGATATAATAAAAGTAATGAGTTGATATGGTCCAGGCAATTATTTTGCACAGGATGAGGACATCTGTACCTTTAGGCTCTGAAATCTTTTTGTCTTCACACAGACTAAGAAGAAAAACATGACATCGTATTGGCACTGGGGAATCTTTTGTTTAATGATGGATGTGTCCCTTCTAGGAAGAGGAGGATGATATTGGGCCTCGTTCATTAAGTTGATGTAATGGTGGCATGAACTACGATCCACAGAGATTTTCAATTGAATGTTATTCCACCAATCACTTTCTCACAACCTAATGGAGTGTCCCTGACATCAAAGTCTGATAAATTGTTCAGTGCCAATTAAAAAGGACACTTTCCCTGTCAGTCATTTGGCTGCAATATTCTCCTTTACTAGATTAGATTCCATAAAAATGACAGGAATGATGAAAGTTTATTTGTAAAATTATTCACTTTAATTTCTGAAGCTAGGTTGGATTCTGCATTTCCACACTAGGTCCAAAGTCAGGAAGAGCACTTACTGATGTCATTAGAAAACCATTCTAAGGTGATATTATTATAACAGAAATACTGAAAGACTCAGTCTTTTAAAGTAAAAATGAAATAACTGTGAAGAAAAACACACCTATCTGTTTATCAAATATGTATTGACAACTCCCAAATACAAAATGGGCCATGTTTTTTAATAGATGAAAAAGCAGTATTAACTCTGAAGCTGTCCTCTGCCTCATACTTTCCATGTGTCCCAGTTCATCTCAAATTGCTGAGTTTTATACAACTACTCTCTTTCCTATGGAAACATTTTCTACTTTAGTAAGCAGATTTCACACAGAATGCAAGGTGTCTGAACATACATCAGCTTCTGCTTTTTGATAGGTCTGCTGTTGCCAACCTAGTGAATAACAGATTTTAATGCTCTACATTCACACCCATTAAAATCTCCTTTACGATCATTTAGCATTCAACACAGAGGAAGCAATCTTTCAGTGAACTTTTACTATGGGAATTCCTTAATGAATACATCCTGTTCTCTTGCTTGAGAAGCAGCATATCACACTGGTTAAGAGCTTTGTGTCAGACTATTAGAGTTTGAATCTCATCTCCATTATTCAGTAGCTGCATGAAACTGGGAAAATCACTTAACTGCTCTTTGCTTATATGGTCTTCTAATAAGATTATTATAAAGTTTAAATATAAATTAAATATTTAGGAAAAGTGGCGAGCACATTATTAGCACCCAGCATATGTTAGCCATTATTAGATATTCACATCAAATACAAAAATTAACATCTCTCTGGAAACAAAGCAAATCTAAATGCAGTCATTCTCTCATTTAAAAAGCATTTGGTTTACCTGGCTATGGAATAGATATTAAGGACATTTAGTTGAAAAAAAATGCCAGTGTTCTCAAGAATTTATGGACAACTAGAGAAATAGATGCATATACATAATGCAACCATGAAAACATTAATAGGTGCTAAGTTGTAAGGTAAAAATACAATAATTGGATTGATTACTCCTTTAAAAGTTATCTCTCACTATCTCTTCAAAATTTTATATAGAAATATGGGTATCCATAATTTATTCATTTCTGTCAATCCTGTTATTTAGGTTTCTGGTACATTGGCCCATGTTAATATAATTAAAGGAAACACTTAGAGGAACCATTCTTTAACTGCCCAAAGGACAAGGTTCATTCCAGTGCACTGTGGTAACTTCTTCAGCTATTTAATGATGGAAACTTATTTTAAACCTTGTTTGGAACACATGATTTCACTTTGACATTCATAACTTCATATTATTTGTCATTTCTTATTTTTCTCTTCTACAGAAATATCAAATTGTATTACAAAAGTTTGAAGGACTTCTGATACCTGCCCATCATAAACAATTATAAAATTGCATAAAATAAATGAAATACTTATTTTCAGGCATTAGACAATAACTAGCCCAAGGCTGTAATCCTGAAGACATGTAAACTAAAGAGGTCCATAATCACATTATTTTGATTGTTTGTTTTTAATTTTTTGTTTGTTTCTGCTTTGGAGCTCATTATAAATAGCTGTGATCCCACTGACATTTTAGTGGCTGCCAAGGAGACAATAATCTGTGGCATAATGTTACAGAGAGGTGAGAACTGAATAAAAATACCCTAGAAATCTGCCTAAGGATCCCCTTGAGACTTTTACCACATTATATATGCATACTTAGAGTCAGATGCCATAAGACCTGGAAGAACAAAACTCTTGGGAGGAGAGAGGGCCAGGAGCTGATAAGAGATTCTGAGGTCATACAGTATTGGGAGAAATGGAGTTCTGAACAAAGTAGCCAAGTTCAACACATCTTGGTGAACATATCGGGCATTTAATTAATACTTCCTCTCCTCCAAAAAATCTATACTTTAGGACTGGGCAAGTAAGCCTTGACAGAATAAAACTGATCCCTCTGAAAATTAAATGTCAAAAAGAAAAGAAATTAATGCTCTTTAATAGAAGGACAAAATCAAGATTCTAAAAAAATAGCATACAAAGGGCCCAGTATACAATAAAAAGTTATTAAACTTGGGGACAAGCAGAAAAAGGTGACTGCCAATAACCAAAATAATAAGCAGTTAACAGAAGCAGAGGCAGAGATGACAGAGATATTGAAATTAGAGGACTGTGGGTAAAGCTGCAATATTTCCAGAATCTCTTGCTGGGCTTTAGTGCATCTACATATCCATAGGTGTTTCCAAAGGGTGGAGAGAAGTGGTCATCTCCATATCAATAGGTAATTACAAGGGCGTGGTAGGGTTTATCTGAACAGGAGAGGTTGGGTGGAGCTCTCCTGCTGCAGCCTGGTCGGGAAAGAGATGGGATGACTGCTTGTAAGAAATAAACAGGTTTCTTAACTTTGTTTCTCCCTTTGACTGATTTCGGTTTCAGAGGTATTTTGACCTGGGATATTCCCCCTTCAGCTACAGGATAAAGAATCGAAAATAGAAATTAAAATATATTTTAAAATATGTTTAAACATTTAAAATGACATTTTAAAAAATGATGGGTGAATAATTGGAAATACAAATGAAAATCATACAAATCTGCTATACAAATGGAAAGTATCAGAACAAATCAAATCGAAATTTAAGATATGGAAAACATAAAATCTGGAATAATAAATGTGTGAATTTGATTAATTGTAATTCACAATAGTAATTTAAACTGCAGAAGAAGGGATCTATGAATTTGAATAAAAATGCAATAAAAATACACTGAATTGAAGAAAAGAATATATATGAAAAACTGAAAATAATGAAGACTGATTCAGGACCCATGGGATATTTGGAGGTCTGATGTAAGTAAGAGCTTATCTCTGAATCACTTTGTCCTTGTTAGCTTCACAAGAATATAGTACTTTATTCTCCATTTACTCCATGGTCCCAAGCACATAGGCTGGTAAAAATCATGTCTGGACTTGCCTCACCTTATCTATAAACATTTCGCCCCACCCCTTAAGATCCAATCACCAACATCCCCATAGCAGAACACACTCTATCCCTACTCCTTAAAAACATGCTTCCTCACCCATGAGCTGCTGCTCTCTGCTCAGAGGCAGCCATTCTCTTTCAGCCATTAAAATCTCTTGCATGGGCCCGTGTCTCCTGAGTCATGCTGGGGTAAGGAGGGTTACAGCGAGATACCCGTTCATATACAACTTCTGTGAGCACACGGGCAAATGAAAAGAGATCCCATATATCCAGGCTTTCTCCTACCTCTGAACCAAGCCCTCCGTCTGTCTTCCCTGCAAACCTAAACACCTACTACTCACCTTAAAGTCCTCACCCTCCAACAAAAGAGATCCCACCACCTCCTCTGACTTTGACCCTGTTGACGAACACCCACTATACTGACCCCAAATCCCCATGGCACCTCCTCCTTTTCCTCCTCCTCCTCAACCACCCAGTCTGCCTTGTGCTGCTGTGGAAACTGCCCAGCCTCCTCCCCCTCAATCCCCACCAAGTATCCCACCACAAGCTCCCATCAGCGGCAGAGCAACAACCCTGCCTCCTCAACCACAACTAGTTTCCCTCCCATCCCAAGATCCTCTACAAAGTCCTTGTCACTCGCTCTCAAACCCAGATCCCAGCCCCAGTACGGAGGGCGTCATCCGGGTCCATGTCCCTTTCTCTCTCTCCACCCTATCTCAAATTGATAAAAGACTAGGCTCTTTCACCTCCAACCCAGCTACTTACATAAAAGAGTTCCAGTACCTAACTCAGTCATATGGTCTAACCTTTCATGATATTCACAGGATCCTATCCAACACACTTTTGCCCAAGCAGCATAGGCGACTCTGGGAACAGGCTAGAACTCATGCCAATGAGGTTCACCAAACTACTCCAGCCCATCCAATACGTGCTGAGGCAGCTCCTGACCGAGACCCTAACTGGGACTATAATACGGCGGGGGGAGTCACCAGCTAAGATCAATTCATCACCTGCCTCATGACGGGTCTCAGGAAGTCAGCCAATAAAGCCATGAACTATGAGAAACTCCAAGAAGTTATTCAAGATAAAACTGAGAATCCCTCTATGTTCCTACACCGCCTCACCAAAGCTCTTTTACAATATACCAAACTAGACCATGAGACTCCAGATGGGAGACACTTATTAATAACCTACTTCTTCACCCAGAGTTTCCCCAACATTAAGACTAAACTTAGATATCTAGAGAAGGGGCCCTTAACTCCTCAGGCAGAAGTCCTGGCAGTGGCCTTCAAAGTATATAATGGAAGAGATGAAAAGGCCTGTAAACAAAAATATCAAATGCTGGCTAAGGCCTTTCAACCTACACCACCCACTGGTACTTGGGTATCCTCACTTCCTAAGAAGCAGCCGGGAGGGCCTCCCGGTCCGTGATTCAAATGTGGTCAAACAGGTCATTGGGCTAGAGCCTGTCCAAATCCCAGGAGACGTCCCCAGTCCATGCCCTAAATGCCATCAGGAGGGACACTGGGCTGTTGACTGTCCTCACACGAGAGAGGTGCCAGGCCATCCAGCTCTAACACTCCACACATAGACCTTCTGAGTCTGGAAACTGATGATTGAGGGGCCCTGGGACTGCTCCACCCAACCACTACCATCACTGTACAGGAGCCCAGGGTAACCATGTGGTAGCAGGTAGGACCATCTCTTTCCTTTTGGACACTGGGGCCACCTACTCAGTTCTGAAGGAGTTTTGGGGACCTACCTCCCTCTCACAGTCCTCTATAGTCGAGGTAGAGGGGACATTTTATCAACCTTTACAAACTCCCATGCTTCACTGCATCTCTAGAGGCATTGCCCTCTCTCACTCCTTTTTGGTGATTCCCCATTGTCCCATCCCCCTTATGGGAAAAGACCTATTACACAAGGTTGGAGCTTCCATTACTTTCGCTCCTGGACTGTGCCTCAGCCCCGACACACCTTCAATCCCACTTTTACTCACCCTCCAACCCGCTGCAAAACCACCTCCCTCTCCTTTACCTCTGCCACCCCAACTGGTTAACCCTGTAGTCTGGGATGCCCTCACCCCCTCTATCGCCACCTGCCCCCCAGTAATTATCAGACTTAAAAACCCCGCCTCTTTTACCTCTCCACCTCAGTACCCACTGCCCCTCAAGAGTTTACTGGGCCTGCAGCCAATAATCCAGGAACTTTATACAAACGGCTACTACGACCAGCCAATTCCCCTTTCAATACTCCTATACTGGCAGTTAAAAAGCCTAATGGTTCTTACGGGCTTGTCCAGGATCTAAGAGTAATTAATGTGGCTGTTGTTCCCATCCATCCTGTAGTCCCTAACCCCTATACTTTGTTGTCCACAATTCCTGCTTCCACCACTCACTTTTCTGTCCCTGACCTCAAGGTTGCCTTCTTCACAATCCCCATGCATCCCAACTCTCAAGATCTATTTGCTTTCACCTGGACCAATCCTGCCACCCAGACTTCTACTTATTTGACCTGGACAGTCCTTCCCCAAGGCTTTAGAGATAGTCCCCACCTTTTTGGACAAGCTCTAACACAAGACCTCGAATCCCTTACTTTCCCGAGCTCCACCCTTCTTCAATATGTACATGATCTTCTCCTGTGCAGTCCCTCCCTACAAACCTCTTAAAAGGATACTGTTCTCCTTTCAAACTTTCTCTCAGAACATGGCTATCGGGTTTCACCCTCCAAAGTTCAGCTGTCCACCACTCAGGTCACTTACCTGGGAGTTCAGCTTTCCCTGGGCTACAAGGCCATTACCATAGACAGGAAAAAACTCAAAACCATGCCAGTTCCAATCAACAAAGATGAAATTCTCTCCTTCCCGGGTATTGCTGGGTTCCTTCATTCATGGATCCCCAACTTTTCACTCCTGGCTGCCCCCCTATATGAAGCATCCCGAGGACCTCTCACTGAGCTCCGCCTGACGCCTGTAGCTAAGCCCTTCTATAAACTCCAGCTAGCCCTTCTACAAGCCCCCACACTGCACTCACCTTATCTCACACGCCCCTTTTCTCTATATGTCTCAGAAAGGCAGGGCTTCATCCTGGGAGTTTTGAGATATATGTTAGGACCCTCCTTTGTCCCCGGTTGCCTACCTTCCCAAAAATCTAGATCCTACTATTCGGGGATGGGCTCCTTGCCTGCGAGCCCTAGCAGTGGCTGCTGTCCTCATTCAAGAATCCAAAAAACTCATCTTTAGGTCACCCACAACTGTTCTCTCCCCCCATCATCTTTCTGAACTCCTTACCTACAGAGGCCTGCAGACTCTTTCCCCTGCCGGATTCTATCACTTCAGGTTGCCCTAATTGAGGACACCTCCCTCAATTTCAAAACCTGTCCTCCCCTTAATCCCTCCACCCTTCTTCCATTACCTCCCAATCCACAGGCAGGATCACAACCCCCCTTCCATAACTGTTTACAAACTCTAGATGAACTCCTACCCTGTCCCTCCCACATTCAGGAGGGCACCCTTCCTCAGGCCACATATACATGGTTTACTGATGGCAGTTCCTTTATCCATGAGGATGACTGATGGGCAGGATATGCCATTGTCTCTCTGGACAAAACTGTCAAGGCAAAGCCCTTACCTCCTTACACCACAAACCAACAAGCAGAACTGATCGCCCTTCCCCATGCCTTCACTTTAGCACAGAGGTCCTCTCTTACTATCCATACTTATTCTAAATATGCTTTCCATATCCTACTGCCCCACACAGCAATCTGGAAAGAACAGGGACTCCTCAACACCAAGGGCAGCTCTATCACCAATGCCAAACACATCATACCACTGATAGAAGCTTCACATCTCCCAACAGCCATAGGCCTAGTACATTGCCACTCCCATTGGTCAGACCAGTCATCCATCTCCCTTGGTAACAACAGGGCAGATGTGGCAGCCCGAAAAGCAGCATTAGCCCTTGTAATAGGTGCCCTTGTTCCAGGCCCTAAAAAATCTGTTTCCACAAGTACCAGCCCGCCTTCCACTGAGGCCATACTCTCCTACTTACATCACTTATTCCACCCTAACCTCCAATATTTACAATGTTTTCTTAAAAGTTACCTGCCTCTTTCTCATTCAGAGACTGCCTTCCTCAAAACGCTCACCACTTCATGTGATATCTATCAAAAAGTTAATCCCAACTCACCTTCCTGACCACCCACCTTTCCTACCCATCAAACATGAGGGCTCATTCCTGGGACTGATTGGCAACTTGACTTTACTCACATGCCTCCAGTAAAACGCCACCAGTATCTTTCAGTACTGGTGGACACATTTTTGGGATGGGTTGAGGCCTTCCCCACAACTAACAAATGAACCCAGACTGTTTCCAACATCCTACTGTCTGAAATTATCCCACGCTTTGGAATACTTACTTCCTTACAATCAGACAATGGCCCCGAGTTTATCTCTCAAATCTCCCAAGCAACCACTAAAGCCCTTAATATTCCATGACATTTTCACATCCCCTATCACCCACAATTCTCAGGTAAGGTGGAAAGAACCAATAGAACCCTCAAATCTATTCTTACTAAATTATCCCTGGAGCTCCACCTTGACTGGATAAAACTCCTCCCCTTTGCCCAGCTTCGACTTGGCCTTACCAAAAAAACCTGCTATACATTCTCCTTTTGGACTCATATATGACTGCCCCGTGCTTCTTCCAGGTCTCAACTCTGAACCTCCTATCCTTCCTCCTCATCTTATCAACCCTTTACTTCAACATATTCGCTCTCTACTCTGTTCCCACACTGACGTCTATACACCAAAACCTCAAGACCCACTTCTACTTTCTATCACCCAGGAGACTTTGTGCTCCTATCCCCACCACACCAAGTGACACCATCCCCAACTCCCAAATGGCAAGGACCATACATGGTAATCCTTTCCATGCCAACTGCAGTTAAACTCCAGGGTCTTCCCCATTGGATACACTACTCCTACCTTAAACCATTTGTCTCACTTTATTCCCCTCCCACCAAATCTCCCACAGGTTCCTACTCCTCTACCTGAAGGGACCTCTTTCTCTCCGCATTTTGTGATGCTCATCTCCACTTCCACTCATCACTGAAGAATTTTCCACCAGCACGGAGTCCTAAGGCTTCCCTTACAACCGCTATGCGTCATGTTTCAGGATTGTTAACCCTGGTCTCAACACTTATTCTCTCACCAGACCTATCTTCCCCAACATCAGCCCTTTCTTCTCTTTCAGACTGTCCAAGAGATCGCACCATGAGGATTCACTTTGCCCTACAGGTTGCTTTTATGTCTACACCTATGTCCCCAAGGAATGCTATGATTCAGCCACCCTATGTAAACATAGCAATCGGAAATACTGGACAGGGAAATCCAACCATAAGGCTAGGATAAGCCAGTGACCCTGGAGAAGTAGGGGAAATAATGCTTCCCACAGTTATTGTTGGAACTTCTTTACCCACGCGGGCATGTCAGATGTGGGTGGAGTACACATCAAGCCCGCCAGGAAAATGTCTTTACAGTATTGCCCCAAATACTTCACATGTTCAATCCCACCAGGCGTCCCCTCAATCTGTCAGTCAGATGGGAACCCATATATAAAGACCCTCTCCTAACTCAAATAGTTAATAATACCCATCACTTACTTAACCTTACCAATCCCTCTCTGGCTCAGGGGTGCTGGATGTGTTTGAAAGCAGGCTTCTCTAAAACAGAAGACAACAGCTAGCCCAAAACACCTCTTCGTCTATCCCTAGTCAACTATGGCAAATCTTCCTCCCATTTGCTACTCCCCCTCTCCCAATCCTCTGATCCTGCTCACAGCCCCTTGTCTTATTTATTGCATTCAAAAAACACTCCACTCCCAAATGCAAAAAATTTCTAACCAGACCTTTAACCAGCTTATATTACAGGATTACCATACCCTGTCCAAAGACGATGATCCTTATTAAACCTGGAACACGCCATCGCCACTTCTGACCAAGGGCTCATCCGAGGACCACCCCCCATCAATACAAAAATGAACTTCATCACCCCTAATCAGCAGGAAGCAGTTACTGAAGACTGACCTTCACCCCTTCCCCAAGTCCTCTACAACTTATAAAACAGAAAAGGGAGGAATGTACTTTATCCTCCATTTATTCCATGGTCCCAAGCACATAGGCCGGTGAAAATCATGTCTGGACTTGCCTCACCTTATCTATAAACATTTTGCCCCACCCCTTAAGAGCCAATCACCAACATCCCCATAGCAGAACACACCCTATCCCTACTCCTCAAAAATGCACTTCCTCACCTATGAGCTGCTGCTCTCTGCTCAGAGGGAGCCATTCTCTCTTTCAGCCATTAAAATCTCTTGCATGGGCCCATGTCTCCTGAGTCGTGCTGGGGTAAGGAGCGTCATGGCGAGATACCCTTTCAAGCCTAATGATAATACACTTAAATGACCTACCAACTGCAGGCTGCTATAGGGTATCTAGTTCTAAATATGAAAATATAACACAAAATATGCCTATGTTTCAAGTAATTTGAAAAGTGGTTTAGAGAGTTCTGCCTAATTTGAAGATAACAGGAAGAATGTACTGCAGCCACCAGCTGAATAGTTACTTAGATGAGTTGCACAAGTGCTAAGGTCTTCAGACTTGCAATAGGTCATTTATTCAGACATATCTCTTGTGTATCTCAATATATAAAATTCTTAATTTTGTTCTATACTAGGATATGATTCTGACTTTACTTACAGGTGTAGTCTACTACCTACTAACCTCTGTATATGTATATATACTTTTGATTTTTTAAATTACATACATGTAATTTAAAAAATCAAAAGTAACCAGAATTTTAATACTTACCATTGCCTTTTAAACCTCCTCAAATACATGGATAACTCTAGTGAGCCCTTGCATTTTAGAATTATCTCTATTTTCTAAACAGATTTAAACAAACAAAAAATATTTTAATACCTATCATTTTCATCAACGACTAAAAATTTTTTTAATACCTATCATTTTTTTCAACTGGCCAAACATAATAGTTTACTTTCCATTAACTAATTTTTCCTTTCAGATTTGTTTTGCTTATCTATAGTGTATCAAAGAAATGTTATGTTTTATATCAAGTTTTCCAAATATATTGTCATTCTTTGCTATATGATGCCTATATTAACTACTTGCAATTGGTATAATGCTGCAGTACTGAACATTATTAGGAAAGGAAGCCAATTGGCATTTATCAAGGCCTACCCTGTCTCAGACACTGTACTGAGTCTTAACCTGACTCGGGAGAGTGATGTTATTGTTACCATCTTGCACAGGAAAAATTTTAGGCTAGAATGACCAAACTGAGTCAAGCAGCCAATAAAAGATAAAATCAGAATATAAATTCCAAGGATCTTACTCTTACCTCTGGAATACTTTTTTCAGTAAGAAAGTGGAAAACCATAGGTGACTTTGTCTTAAGGTTTTATAATTCAGATACTAAATCAAGCTATTTTTATTACATGTAATAAAACCTTTTTATTGGGTTCTTTTTGTCCACACCATTCATTACATGGGAGATTAGTGTGACTATCTTTTTCCTCAAACTAATTTTTAGGTAAATATAAACACCTTACTGCATTTTTCAGTATTCATCTTCTCCACGAGGGCTTCAAAAATCTTTAAGCTCAAGGCATACAGGGCACGAAATCATAAAACACCTAATAGTTAAAGACTTAGATTTACCTCAAAGTGATCAAGTCAGTGTTAACTTAGAATTGACACTTAGGTCCATAAATGTTATTTTTCCAAAGGCACAAATATTTTAGGTTGGAGCTCTGAAAACCTTTGCAGAAACTTTCTTGCATATTTCTGTCAGTTTTTCTTTTTTTCCTCTTATAATACCTCATGAATTTCTTATAATCTTATGACTTTTAAGAAATTTCCCACAGTGAATTTCTTAATAAATATTCTCTATGTTTAGTGAAAAATATGTTGAAGGTCATATAAATGTGGTAAACATGGGTCTAACAAAGTCAGATGGATTTGATTTACTGGTCTTCCCTAAATAAATCCATTTGGTTTTATTAGGCTCATGTGCATTGTGATTCTCTGAACCATATAAAAAAGCAGGTTTCTCTGGTTTGTTTACTAAGTCACTCCTCTTGTAGTAGTTTTAAAGTACTGTTTCAAGCAACAAATTTGTGTTTTCTGAAAGGGTCTGTTGATCATAATCATAGGTCAAAGTCAACTTTCCTTTTAGAAAAGAATTTGAAACAAGTAGAGTTCTTCTATATGTCTTCCACAGTAAAAATTATTTTATATACATTATTTTTATTTAATCAGCACACTTGGTCATATCTTACACTTACATTTTACAGACATGAAAGCTGAGTAACAGACTTATTTGCTCACTGTTAGTTTATGATGTGGCAAAATGTACTACTGTCTCATCACCTCCCAAAACAAAACACTGACAAGTTCTAAGGTAAAACTAAATGAAAAGGTATTCAATCAAACCCAAAGCCTGAGCTGGTGGGCTGGCAGCTGGTGGGCTGGGTGTGAATCAGCTCATGGCTGAGGAAAAGTAAGGAGAACCAATGAGGTAGTTACAGCCAATAATAAATGAAAAAGTCCCAACAGCAGTATGAGAGTCATCACGGCAGTGCCCAGTCGGTCTTGACCACTGACACATTCACTACTTCAGTTGCTTCAGAGAAAAACTACTGACAGCCTTCATAGTGTTAATCTCATCTTTATCCTCAACTGTTTCTTGCCCATTCAGACAGGTCACCACAAACAGAGGAGGCATGGGGTACCTGTCTGAGTTTCTGTTTCAGCAAATGTGCATGTTTGATTCTACTTGATCTGTCTTAGTTGTAAACTCTTGTTTCCCAAAGAGAAAGGAAATATCTAAATTCATCTGTTATCTTTTTTGTTTTTCTTTTCTGCAAAGAGTTACTCTAACTCTCTAGAGGACCTGGGGATAAATCTGCTTTGAGATACTCTGAGAGGTGAAACATCTGTTTTTTCCAAATCATGGGAGGGAAGCTGGAGGTGTTTCAGATAACACTCTACCTCATCTTCTCTGTGGCTATGTTTTAGATTGATAATGGGGCTGAATGGTTTGAGAACTGTTATATAGAGCAAGAGGGATCTGTGGCCACTTGAGAAGGAGAGCCATCACCAAGAGCTAAAATTCAAAGGCTACAGAAGCGGTGAGAGAAGAAGCTACTTTGAGCTGCCTGGCAGAGCTCCTGAGGCCTTCACGTGCTTGACACCTAGACTCTCCATATATTGTTAATATATTCTGGACACAAATTTAATGTGAGATATATGTTTTTTAAATATTTTCTTCAAGCCAGTGGTCTGTATTTTTATTCTTTTATAGTGACTCTCAAGGAGAAATTTTTAATTAAGATGAATTCACCATGCAGAAACTGTCTCTATATTGTATTTTAAAGGGACTGCTCTAGATGGAAGTGCTCCTAAGGCTAAATAGCTGTCACCAGAGAAAATAAAATCACAGTAAAGAAAGTCAACCAATTAATTACCAAGCAAGGACAAAATTAAATCAAACTCTCACAAAATTAGTCAAGGGATACAAAAATAGTATAGAATATGACACCTAATGTATAAACAGTGGAGAAAGAAGAAGAATGGGGAAAATTTTAGATTGTGTTTAAAATAGTGCAGTGAGTTAACAGAGACTATTAGATACTAATGAAGCTGCCCTTGAACCTTTGGTAAACATGAAAATAGAACCTACAATGGCAATAAGGACATATCTATCAATAATCACCCTAAAGATAAGTGGACTGAATGCATTCATCAAAAAACATAGATTTACAGAATGGATAAAAAAACAAGACCCATCGATAGGCTGCCTACAAGAGACACATTTCAAACCTGAAAAAATACACAGACTGAAAATGAAGGGATGGAAAAAGATATTTCATGCAACTAATAGGGAGAAAAAGGAGTTGCAGTACTTATATCAGACAAAATAGATTTCAAAACAAAGAAAGTAACAAGAGACAAAGAAGGTCATAACATAATGATAAAATGGTCAATCCAACAAGAGGATATAACCACTGTAAATATCTTTGCACCCAACATAGGAGCACCCACATATGTGAAGCAAATACTAACAGAATTAAAGGAGGAAATAGAATGCAACGCATTCATTTTAGGAGATTTCAACACACCACTCATACCAAAAGAAATATCAACCAGACATAAAATAAATAAGGAGACAGAGGCACTGAACAATGCATTAGAATAGATGGACCTAACAGACATCTACAGAACACTACCCAAAAGCAGCAGGATTCACATTCTTCTCAAGTGCACATAGAACATTTTCAAGAATTGATCACATACTAGGTCACAAAAAGAGCCTCACTAAATTAAAAAAGATTGAAACTGTGCAAACTACCTTCTCAGACCACAAAGATATGAAGCTAGAAAGAAAGAAAACAAAAATGCCCACACATACAGAAGCTTAAAAACATGCTCCTAAATAATTAGTGGATCAATGACCAAATTAAAGCAGAGATCAAGCAATATATGGAGACAAATTAAAACAACAACTCACTATCCCAATACCTGTGGGATACAACAAAGGCATTTCCAAGAGGAAAGTATATAGTAATACCGTCTTACCTCAAGAAAGAACAATCAAAACTCACAGTCTAAACTCACAATCAATGAAACTAGAAAAAGAAGAAAAAATGAGGCCCAAAGTCAGTAGAAAGAGGGGCATAATAAAGATCAGAGAAGAAATAAATAAAATTGAGAAGAATAAAACAATAGAAAGAATCAATGAAACCAGAAGCTGCATCTCTGAGAAAAAATGAAATATATAAACACTTAGCCAGACTTATCAATAAAAAAAGTGTAGAAAGATAAACAGAATCCAAAATAAGAAAGGAAATATCATTATGGACACCATAGAAATAGAGTCATTAGAGAATATTATGAAAAATTACATGCTCACATACTGGATAACCTAGAAGAAATAGACAACTTTCTAGAAAAATACAATCTTCCAAGACTAACTCAGGAAAAAACAGAAAATCTGAACAGACCAACTAACATCAGTGAAACTGAATTGGTAATCAAAAAACTACCTAAGAGAAAAACCTCTGGACCAGATGGCTTCACCACTGAATTTTAACAAACATTCAGAGAAGATATAATACCCATACTTAAAATTCTCCAAAGAGTAGAAGATGAGGGAACATTTCTGACCTCATTCTATGAGGCTAGCATCACTCATACCAAAACCACACAGACATCGCAAAAAAAAAAGAAAATTACAGACCAATATCTCTGATATACATAGATGCAAAAATATTTGCAAACAAAATTCAAAACTACATCAAAAAGATCATCCATCATGATCAAGAAGGATTTATTCCAGGGATAAAGATGGTACAATATTCAAAAATCCATCAACATCATCCACCACATCAACAAAAAAGGACAAAAACCATATGATCATCTCCAGAGATGCTGAAAAAACATTCAACAAAATTCAACATATATTCATGATGAAAACTTTCAACAAAATGAGTATAGAGGGCAAGTATCTCAACATAGTAAAGGCCATATATGATAAACCTACAGCCAGCATCATATTTAACAGTGAGAAACTGAAAGCTTTTCCTTTAATATTGGGAACAAGACAAGGATGCCCACTCTCCCACTTTTATTCAACATAGTTCTGGCAATCAGACAACATAAAGAAATAACAGGCATCAATATTGGTAAAGAAGAAGTTAAATTGTCACTGTTTGCAGATGACATGAAATTGTACATAAAATACCCTAAAGAATCCACTCCAAAATCTAATACACTTTAGATCTAATATCTGAATTCAGCAAAATTACAGGATACAAAATTAATACACAGAAATATATCACATTCCTATATATGAACAATGAACTAGCAGAAAGAGAAATCAGGAAAACAACTCTATTTCCAATTGCATGCGAAAGAATAAAGTACTTGGGAATAAACCTAACCAAGGAGGTTAAAGGCTTATACCTTATAAACTGCAAGACAATCATGAGAGAAATTAAAGAAGACACCAATAAATGGAAATAAATCCCATGGTCATGGATAGGAAGAATTAGTATTGTCAAAATGGCCATTCTGCCTAAAGCAATCTATAGATTCAATGCAATCCCTCTCAAAATACCAATGGCGTTCTTCAACAAACTAGAACAAATAGTTCTAAAATTTATATGGAACTGTAAAAAGCTCAAAAGCCAATGCAATTCTTTGAAGGAAGAACAAAACTGAGGGGATTATGCTACCTAACTGCAAGCTCTACTTCAAAGCCAGAGTAATCAAAACAATTTGGCACTAGTATAAGAACAGACCCATAGATCAATGGAATAGAGAGCCCTGATATAAACCCAAGCATGTATCATCAATTGATATACAATAAAGCAGCCATGAATATACAATGGAGGAAGACAGCCTCTTCAACAACTGGTGTTGGCAAAACTGGACAACTACATGTTAGAGAATGAAACTGGATTATTGTTTAACTCCATACAGAAAAGTAAACTTGAAATGGATCAAAGATCTGAATGTAATTCATGAAACCATAAAATTCTTAGAAGAAAACATAGGCAAAACTCTCTTGAATATACATATGAGTAACTTTTTCATGAACATATCTCAGGCAAGGGAAACAAAAGCAAAATGAAGAAATAGGATTACCTCAAACTAAAAAGCCTCTTCACAGCAAAGGATACCACCAGTAGAACAAAAAGGCATCCTACAATATAGGAGAATATATTCATAAATGACTTATGTGATAAGGGGTTAACATCTAAGATATATAAAGAACTCACACACCTCAATAAGCAAAAAGCAAATAACCCAATTGAAAAATGGGCAGATGATATGAACAGACCCTTCTCCAAAGAAGAAATTAGAAAAAGAAGAGGTCAAGGGATACCTGTGCAGAACTCTAGCGCTCTCTTTTTCTGTACTTTTTTTCTGCAATACTATGCCCTATGAGCACTAGCCTTATTGGTCTTTCTGAGCTCCAACTTTATTGTCTGCAAGTTAAACAAATTTCAGTAGTTTTGTCTCATTCCTTTTCCCTATATTGCAACTTGGAATCTCTCTTCAGGAATCAACCGAGGCAATTGTTGGGCTCATGTTATTTCACTTCTCTTAGGAACCACTGTCCTACACTTTCTACAGTTCAAATTCTAAAAAACAGTGTTTCATTACATTTAGGGCAGTTTCCCACTTTTTGTGTTGTTTTTTTGGTGCGGGGAATTTCTTTTATTTTGTCTTGGCTGGAAGTGAAAGTTATATCAATGGATATTTGACAATTGTTCTATAAAGGCACTCTGTGTATTTTGATGGGAGAAAATGAATACAGAAACTATGTTTCTAGCATGTTTCTTCCCAGAATTTACTCTTACATCCGCTTTCAAGATGACAAGTTTTTTTTGTACCTGTGTAATCTATATATTATCTTTTCATACTTTGTTCACTGTAAACCATTGCAAAGTTCAGTTTGACTTACTTTTCTATTTTCCACAGTCACAGCATGCCTAGATTTATATGTTCTTACATGAATTCCTTCCTGATTTTACCCTTACTTTCACCCTATGTCTAGTTTATGAGGTTATTTCTGCCAGTAGAGAATTTGTAATCTCAAAATGTGTGCTTCAGCAAAATGCCATTTTTTTCAGGAATTACCAAGAGTTTGGTATTATTTTCCATACTCTCCACACTGAAGTATATATACTTTGGGTAAATTTTCATTGTTCAATTTTTCCCTACTTTTGGGTGTTACTATTGTCTTGATAACCTTTAAACATATCAACGTATGTAACAGCAAAAGATGCTTTATGGTCTTTCTCTTTCATCTATGTTTTTAATTAAGAGTGCTATATAAACTTTTTTTTATAAATTTAAAAAGGAGAATTTGTTTTTTTTTCTACCTATGAGGGAAATATCTTCTGGAGAACAACATCAGTTTTGAATGTGTAAGGTTAAGAAAAATTACTATGATAAGTATAAATTTCCAAAATAGTTCACCTTTTTCAGTACAGTTAATTTTACAGTCATACCAATTTTGAAATTTACAAATAATGCTTCTAAATCAGATTATCAAAGTCTTGTCACAACTCAAATTACTAAATGAGGAAAGTATTTTCAGTAGTGTCTTTGCTTTTCTACTCTGGTGGCTAAAAATTAGTGTAACTTCATAAAAATAACATACTAGAGATTATTAAATCCATAATGCATTTTAAAGCATTTAGATAGTTAAAATAAACATGGAAACTATATCATTCTTTCCATTATATAAGATTATGTTCCTATTTAAACAAACTAGCAATGTAATAACCTTTATATGGAGGGCATAGACCTTTTATTAAAACAATTGTGTGTTCAGTAATATTTACAAAAGCTCTTTATACTTTGTATAAAGGCCTAATTTCCTGTATTTTCTTTCAAGGAACACAGTTCAATTCTCTTATTTTAGTACATCACTTTAAGTTATTTAAGTAAATGGATATACAAAGTAAATATTATAACAAAAGAACTAATCAAGAACAAGGACTCTTACCTTAAATTAATTCAATACACATAAAAAAATTTCCTATTAAATCTGAAAATGTTCTCTAAATTGGATCTGTACTCATGCACCAATGTTTGTACACACAAACACACACACCTTGAATAGGAAGCAGAAACACTAAGAATAAGTGGTTAGAAAGGAATATGCAAACAGCAAAGTGTTCATCTTTAATAATCACAGAGATTGGAAACCATTAAAAGCTACTTGCTGTTGTAGTTAAATCACAATCTTGGAGAATGTTTATCAATTCAGAACTTACTCCGTCACTTTTCTCTAAGGGACATAGTAATTCTGTTTCCCTTGATCTCTATGATCTTCTAAAATAGAGAAAAAATACAGAAGGAAACCAAACCTAAATAATGCATTTACATTAAAGGCAAAGGATCTATATTCATTCTTCACACTGTATTTGGCAAACATATGCACTATTTATTCTTTTAATCATTCAATATGTGCTTGACACACCCTAAGCACTTGAAATACTCCAATTGTTAGGCATAATTTTTGCAGTCCTTGATTATGCAGCCTAGTGGAGGAAGTCAGTAAATAAATAAATGAGTAAATTTAATTTTCAGAGATAATAAACGTTAAAATTGGATATGAGCAATTAATAACAACTCCAAACTATGGAAATTATATAATAACATTCTGTAATTATGTAATAACAAACCAAATACAGAACTTATGTAAATATTTATGTATTTGTTATTATTCTCTGGTTGTGGCCTGACTGATCCATCACTCATTGGTAAATTCTTGTTAATTTATGAAGTTTCAATACATGCTATTAAAATGCTACTTCTTCAATTAAATTAATTTTAAAATAAATGTATATATCCCATTTCCTAACATTACAGCTAACTACAAGAAGAAAAAACAAACTGTCATAATAACTCGATATTATTCATCATTTTTTTCCCTAAAGTTTCAGAAAGAATAGTTAGCTAAAATATACCATCTTTCTGATGGAGAGGGGCCTCTTGTGGAATAACTTTCATTTTTTGAACAGTATCCACACTGAGATGAAAGAGTGTATGTGGAAGTCACTGAATTAATTCTTTTGTGTTCAGTATGTAGGTGAACCTTAAGCTTTCTTTTTTGTAAAATAATTCACACATTTGGTTATAGAGCTACAAACAGGTACTAGGTTTACTAACTACTATGTGAAGGCCCTTTTTTCCACTCGAGTCTGTGATCTGAATTACTTTACTGGAATCACTTAATTTACTTGCTTAGAATGTGGTATTAATGAGGTGAAGTCATGGGATCAATACTGTTCTATTCAGTTATGTTTGCTCAAAGAAAAATATAAAAAATAGGCCATAGAAGTTGTCCTTTCCCAGAGAATGTTCTAAGCATGTTGGTATTAACTAGCATCAAGGGAGGAATGCATAAGGCAAATGCCCTGTAACAATAGACAGACTACTGTGAGAGTATGTCCTTCTGCTGCGGGTACAGTATCAATTTCCTACAAGAGGGATAATACATTTTCCTGGAAATTTTCTGAAAATAGCATCTTTAATTTTGCCAGTGCAGTAAGAACAAGTTTCCTTTTAAGTACCAGTTAAAAATTAGTATTGTACTCAGAAATTCTTCTTTCCTTTAGGAAGACAAATTGTCAGAGATTGTGACACCAAGCCATTCTCTCATTAGAGGAATCACAAACCACTGCTATTTAGTTTTCTAAGATGAGAAAAGAGTCAATACGTCAATATTCCTACTGGCTATTGAAATATCCCTGCATATAATAGGCTTTTAATCTTTACTCCTTTAAATTTTCAGTACTTTTTTTCTTCTCACCCACCAAGCTTACACATGTAAATATGCCTATCAGTAAACACAAATCTATAGATTTTATCTTTATACACATTTATTTTCTGATCTGTATTAAAGAGTATCTTTTTTTAAACATATTGTAGTTTTTACCCATAATCTGTATTTTTTATTTCTCCAGACTCTCCTATCACTAGTAAAATTAATTTACATAGAGCTATTCATATTATCTTCATTTTACTTCTACTTTTTAGTAAAGGTATCTATTTTTACTTTTTTCACACTTATTTAAAACATTTTTTTACACAGAATTTATTTTTTAGAGCAGGTAGGTTCATATCCAAACTATGTAGAAACAAAAAACCAGAGATTTCCAATACATCCCCTGCTCCTGCACAGGCAGGGTCTCACTTCTTATCAGCACCCTCCACCATGAGTTGGTGTTTGTTACAGTTGATGAAACTTCACTGACACACCATTATCAATGAGTTCATAGTTTACATTAAGGTTTACTCTTGATACTATACCTGTGGAACTGGAAAATGTATATCTGCATGTATCCATCATTATAGTATCATACAGAATAATTTCATTGCCCTAATGTTCTGCTTATTCATGCTTCCCTTTTCACTAACGTCCAGCAACCACTTATCTTTTTATTATCTGCATACTTTTGCTTCTTCCAGAATGTCATATAGTGGAGTTATACAGATTGGCTTCTTTCATTTAGTTATAGACATTTAATATTCCTCCATGTCTTTTTATGGCTTGATAGCTCATTTCTGTTTAGTGTTGAATAATATTCCATCATTGTATGTATCACAGTTTATTTACCCTTTCAGCTACCGAAGGACATTTTGGTTGTTTTTATGTTTTGGCAATTATGAATAAAGCTGCTGCAAACATCTGTGTGCAGGTTTGTATGTGTGTGTGGATATAAGTTTTCTATTCATTTGAATAAATACCAAGGAGTGGGATGGATAGATCATATGGTAACAATATGTGTAGTTTTGGAAGAACCCACTAAACTGCCCTCGAAGGTGGCTGCATTATTTTGCAGTGAGTACACCCACACTAAATGACAGCTCCTGTGGCTCCACATCCTCATCAGGATTTGGTCTTGTCCTTGTTTTGATTTTGGGGACAAGTGCAGAGTGGTAGCTCACTGTTTTAATTTTGCATTTCCCTGATGACATCTGATGTGCAACATTTTTTCATTTATTTTCTCTCTGCATATCTTCTTTGTTGAGGTGTCTGATTACGTCTTTGGTCCATATTTTAATCTAGTTGTTTGTTTTCTTATTGTTGAATTTTAAAAGTTGTTTGTATATTTTGTACATTTTACCTCTTCCAATGCAAAATTGACTAAATGAGATAGTGTAGGTGAAAGCAGTTTGCAATTTGAAAAATGTTGTACAGATATAAAATGTTATATAGAGATGCAGATTAATACAAAAGATAATTCAGAGGTGATTATGTTCTTCATAAGAAAGTTTTTAGTATTGTAAAGCATGATTTATTATAGGATTTCACTAAATGGTGATCACTTAGATTGATTTGAGAAAATTATTTTATTTCCAAAATGTAATTTGCTTTCTTTTGAAGAGAAGCTTCCATTACATAAACGGGTGCAGAACATATTTTATGTGAAGTGGTGCAGGGGCTTTAACTATTCTCACGTGACTTTTCCTCATACCGTCTGAATAGTTACCTAGACTTTTTTGTTGTGTAGTTTAAAGGTTTGCTTAATAAAAACACTTTAATAATCTACTAACTTGAATTTCTGATAAACTTAGGAAACTGATTAGTTCTAAAAATGCTAGTGTAGATATAAGTGGGGCTTTGTCTCTACATGATTCATTAAGTCATAGTTTTAGGGTCCAGAAGTTTGGCCACTTCCTGTTATTTTAATGATCCACCTTTATATAATGGGTCAGATCTAATTTTCAGCTGATCTAGTTCTGTCATTAACTCTCCCGAAATCATTGACTCAGCCATTTTTTATTTCAGTGCTTTTGGTTACTTATTCAGTTTTAGAGTGCTTAAACTTTTCAAACTCTTAGGTTATAGGGAAGGACTGTCTCTAGTCATAATCTAATTCCTCCTCTCATGACAGGTTCTGATACCTGTTTTAGACCTTGTCTTTTCATCTGGGCATGTTGGTGTTTCTTATTTGGGTGCTATTTCTGACACTTCTTTTTCCTTCAGGGTAAGATTTTAAATGAAAGTGATGATTTTTAAACTTGCCTACTAAGCAGTACCTGTCATGTACAAGTCTAGAGCCAACCACTTTGTGGTTTATGACATTTCTAGAGGAAAAAAAATTATGATTTGTACAATTCTTCACTTAGTGTTTTTCCTAGTTTTTTTACTTGTGGCACAATATTATTGTTAGAGTTAGGAAGTACCATGGGGAAGGAAATTAGAATTTATTGAGAATATAATGTGTGCTAGGTGTTATATAACACATTGTTTTATATATATTATCACATTTAAATCCTGTGGTAGGCTAGATAAGTATTACTTTCCCATTTTATAGGTGAGGAAACAAAGGCTTTTAACTTTCTCACAGCAATATGAGTTCCAGTTATTACACATCTTTGCTAACATGTTATGATTTCTTTTTTCAATTTCAGCAAGTCCAATAAGTTTATAGTGATAATTTATTGTGATATTAATTTGCATTTCCCTAATGACCAATGATTTTGAAATATTTTAATATGCTTATTTCCATTCCTGCCTGTATTTTCTTTTCTTAAGAACTTTTTTTGTATCATTGATCTACAGTTACATGTGCAACATTATACTTACGAAACACCCCACGACATCAGGTCCCCCCCACTTACCCCATTACAGTCACTGTCCATCAGTGTAGTGAGATACTATAGAATTACTACTTATCTTCTCTGAGTTGTACAGCCATCCCCATGCCCCCACAACATTACATCTGCTAACTGTAATGCCCCCTCTTCCCCCTTGTCCCTCCCTTCCCACCCATCCTCCCGAGTCCCTTTCCCTTTGGTAACTCTTAGTCCATTCTTGGGTTCTGTGAGTCTGCTGCTGTTTATTTCTTTCAGTTTTTTTCTTTGCTCTTGTGCTCCACATGTGAATGAAATCACTTGATATTTTTCTTTTTCCACTTGGCTTATTTCACTGAGCATAATACCCTCTAGCTCCATCCATGTTGTTGAAATGGGAGGATTTGTTTTCTTCTTATGGCTGAATAATAGTCCATTGTGTATATGTACCACTTCTTCTTTATCCATTCATCTACTGATGGACATGTAGGTTGCTTCCATTTCTTGGCTATTGTAAATAGTGCTGCAATAAACATAGGGGTGCAACAGTCTTTTTGAAACTGGGCTGCTGCATTCTTAGGGTAAATTCCTAGGAGTGGGATTCCTGGGTCAAATGGTATTTCTATTTTGAGTTTTTTGAGGAACCTCCATACTGCTTTCCACAATGGTTGAACTAATTTGCAGTCCCACCAGCAGTGTAGGAGGGTTCCCTTTTCTCCATATCCTTGCCAACATTTGTTGTTGTTTGTCTTTTGGATGTTGGCCACCCTTACTGCTGTGAGGTGATATCACATTGTGGTTTTAATTTCCATTTCTTTGATGATAAGTGATGTGGAGCATCTTTTCATGTGCCTGTTGGCCATCTGAATTTCTTCTTGGAGAAGTGTCTATTCATGTCATCTGCCCATTTCTTAATTGGATTATTTGCTTTTTGTTTGCTGAGGTGCATGAGTTCTTTATATATTTTGTATGTCAACCCCTTATCAGATATGTCATTTATGAATATATTCTCCCATATTGTAGGATGTCTTTTTGTTCTACTAATGGTGTCCTTTGCTGTACAGAAGTTTTTCAGCTTGATATAGTCCCACTTGTTCATTTTTGCTTTTGTTTCCCTTGCCCGGGGAGATATGTTCATGAAGAAGTCGCTCATGTTTATGCCCAAGAGATTTTTGCCTGTTTTTTTTCTAAGAGTTTTATGATTTCATGACTTACATTCAGGTCTTTGATCCATTTTGAGTTTACTTTTGTGTATGGGGTTAGACAGTAGTCCAGTTTCATTCTCTTACATGTAGTTGTCCAGTTTTGCCAACACAAGCTGCTGAAGAGGCGGTCATCACAGCATTGTATATCCAAGGTTCGTTTATCATATATTAATTTACTATATATGTTGGGGTTCATGTTTGGATTTTCTATTCTGTTCCACTGGTCTGTGGGTCTGTTCTTGTGTCAAAACCAAATTGTCTTGATAACTGAAGCTTTGTAGTAGAGCTTGAAGTCTGGGAGCGTAATTACCCCTGTTTTATTCTTCCTCCTCAGGATTCCTTTGCTTATTCGGTGTCTTTTGTGGTTCCATATGAATTCTAGATCTATTTGTTCCCATTCATTGAACAATGCTGTTGGTATTTTCAGAGGGATTGCATTGAATCTGTACATTGCTTTAGGTAGTATAGCCATTTTGGCAATATTAATTCTTCCTAGCCAAGAGCATGGGATGCATTTCTATTTATTAGTGCCCTCTTTAATTTCTCTTAGGGGTGTCTTGCAGTTTTCATGGTATAGGTCTTTCACTTCCTTTGTTAGGCTTATTTCTAGGTATTTTATTCTTTTTGATGCAATTGTGAATGGAATTGTTTTCATGATTTCTCTTCCTGCTAGATCATCTTTAGTGTATGGGAAAGCAACGGTTTTCTGTGTGTTAATTTTGTATTGTGCAACTTTGCTGAATTCAGATATTAGTTCTAGTAGTTTTGGAGTGGAATCTTTAGGGTTTTTATGTACCATATCATGTCATCTGCAAATAGTGACAATTTGACTTCTTTACCAGTCTGGATGCCTGGTATTTCTTTCTTTTGTCTGATTGTTGTGGCTAGTACCTCCAATACTATGTTGAATGACAGTGGGGAGAGTGGGCATCCCCATCTTGTTCCCGATTTTAGATGTAAAGCTTTCAGCTTCTCCTTGTTAAGTATGATGTTGGCTTTGGGTTTGTCATGTATGGCCTTTATCATATTGAGGCACTTGCCCTCTATAACCATTTTGTTGAGAGTTTTTATCATGAATGGGTGTTGAATTATGTTAAATCTTTTTCAGCATCTATGGAGATGATCATGTGGTTTTTGTTTTCTTTTTGTTGTTGTGGTGGATGATGTTGATGGATTTTCGAATGTTGTACCATCCTTGCATCCCTGAGATGAATCCCACTTGATCATGGTGTATGATCTTCTTGATGTATTTTTGAATTCAGTTTGCTAGTATTTTGTTGAGTATTTTTGCATCTATGTTCATCAGGGATATTGGTCTGTAATTTTCTTTTTTGGTGAGGTCTTTGCCGGGTTTTGGAATTAGAGTGATTTTGGCTTCATAGAATGAGTTTTGAAGTATTCCCTCCTCTTCTATTTTTTTGAAAACTTTAAGGAGAATGAGTGTTATTTCTTCTCTATATGTCTGGTAAAATTCAGAGGTGAATCCATCTGGCATGGGGGTTTTGTTCTTAGGTAATTTTTTGATTACCGATTCAATTTCGTTGCTGGTAATTGGTCTGTTTAAGTTTTCTGTTTCTTTCTTGGTTAGTCTTGGAAGGTTGTATTTTTTAAGAAGTTGTCCATTTCTTCTAGGTTTTCCTGCTTGTTAGCATATAGATTTTCATAGTATTTTCTTATAATTCTTTGTATTTGTGTGGAGTCCATTGTGATTTTCCTTTCTCATTTCTGATTCTGTTTATGTGTGTAGATTCTCCTTTTCTCTTAATAAGTCTGGCTAGGGGCTTAACTATTTTGTTTATTTTTTCAAAAAACCGTCTCTTGGTTTCATTGATTTTTTTCTATTGTTTTATTCTTCTCAACTTTATTTATTTCTTCTCTAATATTTATTATGTCCCTCCTTCTGGTGACTTTGGGCCTCATTTGTTCTTCTATTTCCAATTTCAATAATTGTGTCTTTAGTCTATTCATTTGGGAATGTTGTTCCTTCTTTAAATAGGCCTGGATTGCAATATACTTTCCTCTTAGAACTGCCTTTTCTGCGTCCCACAGAAGTTGCCGCTTTGTGTTGTTGTTGTCATTTGTCTCCATATATTGTTTGATCTCTGTTTTAAATTGGTCCTTGACCTATTGATTATTTAGGAGCATGTTATTAAGCCTCCATGTATTTGTGAGCCTTTTTGTTTTCTTTGTACAATTTATTTCTCGTTTTATACCTTTGTGATCTGAGAAGTTGGCTGGTAGAATTTCAATATTTTTGAATTTACTGAGGTTCTTTTTGTGGCCTAGTATGTGGTCTATTCCGGAAAATATTCCATGTGCACCTGAGAAGAATGTGTATCCTTTTGCTTTTGGGTGTAGAGTTCTGTAGATATCTGTTAGGTCCCTCTGTTCTAATGTGTTGTTCAGGGCCTCTGTGTGTTTACGTATTTTCTGTCTGGTTCATCTGTCCTTTGGAGTGAATATTGTGTTGAAGTCTCCTAACATGAATACATTGCTTTCTATTTCCTACTTTATTTATGCTAGTATTTGTTTCGCATATGTGGGTGCTCCTGTATTGGGTGCATATATACTTATAATGGTTATATCTTCTTGTTGTACAGACCCCTTTACCATTATATAATGTCCTCTATCACTTGCTACTTTCTTCGTTTTGAAGTCTATTTTGTTTGATACAAGTACTTCAACACCTGCTTTTTTCTCCTTGTTGTTTGCATGAAATATCGTTTTCCATCCCTTACCTTTAGTCTGTGTATATCTTTGGTTTTGAGGTGAGTCTCTTGTAAGCAGCATATAGATGGGTCTTGCTTTTTTATCCATTCTATTACTCTGTGTCTTTTCATTGGTACATTTAGTCCATTTACATTTAGGGTGATTATTGATAGATATGTACTTATTGCCGTTCCTGGCTTTAGATTCATGGTTACCAAAGGTTCAAGGGTAGCTTCTTTACTATCTAACAGTCTAACTTATGTCTTTTGTTAAGCTATTATAAACACAGTCTGATGGTTTTTTATTTTTCTCTCTCTCTTCTTCTTCCTCCTCCATTCTTTACATATTAGGTGTTTTATTCTGTACTCTTTTACATTTCCTTTCACTGTTTTTGTGGATAGTTGATTTTACATTTTGCCTTTAGTTAGTATTTGGATGGTCTTTTTTCTTTGCTATGATTTTATTTTCTCTGGTGACATCTTTTTAGCCTTAGGCATGCTTTCATCTAGAGCAGTTCCCTTAATATATCCTGTAGAGGTGGTTTGTGGGAGGCAAATTCCATCAGCTTTTGCTTGTCTGGGAATTGTTTAATCTCTCCCTCAAATTTAAATGATAATCGTGCCTCATACAGTATTCTTGGTTCAAGCTCCTTCTGTTTCATTATGTTAAATATATCATGCCATTTACTTCTGGCCTGTAAATTTTCTGTTGAAAAGTCTGATGATAGTCTGGTGGTTTACCTTTGTAGGTGATCTTTTTTCTCTGTCTAGCTGACTTTAATATTCTGTCCTTACCTTTGATCTTTGCCATTTTAATTATTATGTTTCTTGGTTCCTTTGTGTTGGGAGATCTGAGGGCTTCTGTGGACTGAGAAACTATTTCCTTCCCCAGCTTGGGAGGTTTTCAGCAATTATTTCTTCAAAGACACTTTCTATTCCTTTTTCTCTCTTCTTCTTCTGGTACTCCTATAATGCGAATATTGTTCTGTTTGGATTGGTCACACAGTTTCTTAATAATCTTTCATTCTTAGAGATCCTTTTATCTCTCTCTGCCTCAGCTTCTCTGTATTCCTGTTCTCTGATTTCTATTCCATTAACAGTCTCTTGCACCTCGCCCATTCTGCTCTTAAGCCTGTTGATCGCTTGTCTGTTTTCTGCATTGTCTTTCCTCACTTCCTCCCTTAGCTCTTGCATATTTCTCTGTAGATCCATCAGCATGGTTATGACTTTTATTCTGAATTCTTTTTCAGGAAGATTGCATAAATCTATCCCATCAGGCCCTCTCTCTGGGGTTGTCTGAGTAATCTTTGTCTGTACCATATTCCTCTGTCTTTTCATGGTGATAGAAGTGGTTGCTGGTAGGTCTCATGTGTGTCAGCTGGGAGAGCAAAGTCCCTTCCTGCTTGTTGTTCTCCTTGCCCTTCTCCAGGGCCTGAACTGGTTTCTCGCCCACCGTGAGGCCATCTCTGGGATTATCCCCAGAGCTCCTGTGTGCAGGGTTGCCCTCAGGTTAGCCTGTAACACTGCGGTGTTTGAAGTCTCACTGGGTGCTTTCTGGTCCCCTTGGTGCTTTCCAGCCCTTGATGTGGGCTCAGGGGTCCTTCCCACTTAGCTGCGCTCCCTCTTTGTGAGGCACTGAGTTCTCGCAGGTGTTGCTGTAGCCTGGCTGTTGTACTGGATCTTCTGGTCTCTTTCTTAGGAGTAGTTGTATTTGTTATATTTTCACAAATATATATGATTTTGGGAGGTGATTTCCGCCGCCCTGCTCATGGCGCCATCTTCCCAGAATTCCTCTCCTGCCTGTATTTTATTTGGTAAGAAGTCTGTTCAAATTTTTATTCATTCATTTATGGGTTTTTTTATTTTCTTTCTATTACGTTTGGGGTCTGTCTATAAGATTTGGATGTATATCCTTTTAAAAATATATGATATGCAAATATTTTCATAATCCATGGCTTGACTTTTCATTTTCTTATCAGTATCATTTGAAGAATAGAAGTTTTAATTTGGATAAAGTGCAGTTTTGTTTGATCTATTAATCTTTACACCAATATCAAACTCTCTTGTTTACTATAGAGTTATAATAGTCTTAAAACTAGGTAGTGCTAGTCTCTCAACTTTGTTCTCCTTTTCAGATTTTGCAGTGTAAAGTGATAATCAATGTTAGCCTGAAGGGCTAATACAAGAAATGGGTGACATTGAGGAGCCTTGTGGAAATTGTAGATTTTTGGTTCCATTTGAGGTAATTGGTAAAAGTTCAAATCTAACTGAATTTTATTATGATTTCAAATCTTGGACAGGTAAAAGTCTGTAAAATTCATTCATTCAGAGGAAAGCACCGAAACCTAAAATTTTCCTTGGTTTCTCCATTACTGGCTAGATCTCATCTAAATTCTCAGTCAGCTTAAGAAAACAAAATGACTCAGGTTAAATGATCTCTCAACTATATCACCCTGGCCACCCATGGAAGGTTGACATTTTAAATAAATAAACAAAAATGTCAGAAGCTGAAGCATTCAGTGGACAGGTTACCACTGAACCAAGAGATATTTATGCAGCTTACACTGACTCTTTCAGGATTCCAGACTGTGAAACATTGTTCAAGGGTCTGCCACATAAAATTAAGTGCATCCTGGTAATGTGTCTTTAATACATGAATGTAAATTTCATATGGTTCCAAATGAAGCATAAGAATTTAATTCTTAGGTATTGTGGAGAAATATCAGATGCATAATTATTTAGTAGTCATAATGTCTACCCCAAGTGAGAAAAAAAACAATAGAGTAATGACCCAGTTAATAATATTTCAGTTTTAAGAACATAGTCCAACTTCCATGTACATGTTTCCTTTATATTGCCTATGACTAGAGCCATGTGATTACAATTGAGAATAAAATTAACCATATGGTGAAACCTGTTCATTCCACATTGAAAATACCTGTCTTAATATTACTTTAATAAAGATTATATTATGAGTAAGTTATTCCACTGTAGCTGAGTAGCTTTAATTATTCCCTGCTTTTACTATTAGCTATATGGTAAACTATAGAATATGCAAATGTCTTTGCCATATAAGTTTGGGACCACAGTAATCTGGAATATTTTTTGATGAAAAGCAGAATTCCAGAGATCTATGAACTGAAATTTCATCAAATATTCCAGTGTTCTTGTTCATTCATTTAGATTTATTTTTTCTTCCAATGATATATATAGACACTATGAACTATTTTTTCTTTTTAAAAATATGCCCTCAACATTTTCCTTAGAAAATGTGTATTTAAGGAGCCTGTATGCCTAATTTCTATTTACTGCATGTAGTCCACATATCAGTTATATGGTTATCTTTTCAAAGCTTAAAGGGAACCATGAAAAAATATAAGGTCTTGATTCAATCTCAAACGCCCAAATTAACTATTTTAGATGCAATTCAAACTTTGATAAAATGCCTGGAATCATACAAGCCAAGTTATGGGCATTGCTTCTTACCTTTTTCTCCTCGCTTCATTGAAGAAATAATTTCTTTGTTATTAAAATGGAACTTATAAATGGCACTGCTGCTTACCTTAATATTCTTCTCTGAAATTATAAGAACTTTTGAAATTTACATGCAAACTCCTATAACTCTGAAATAAATACAAAGAAAGAAGTTGTGGTTGCCAGCCTTTGATATTGATTACAATTTTGTGCAAATCTGGTGTCAAGCATGTCTTGGCAAGGTTGTAGATGTGGCGGAATGCCTGTAACAACTGAATATAATTATCTGTCCACTGACTTTTCATCTGACAATGCTAGTGACTCCAGGTTAGAAGAACATTCTAGGAGGAGATTTATAATATCTATTTGAGTTGAGCAACATGACAATTGCAATCATAAGCATATCTACTCTCACCAACTTATTTATACCCATTAATGCAAATAGTTATGCTCAGCTATTGCAGTGGAATATATATAATACATATTTAGATACATGTGTTTTTAAACATGTACTTCCAGGTATATTCTCACAAAATGCCAGCCAGTATTATATACAAATCCAAACACTCACATATAACATCATTTATATTTTGCTATCTGGTAAAAAAAAAATCTTGAACAAATTATAGATTTTTCAATTTGCTGCAATGTAAGCAGTTTTGTTTTTAAGCATGAGGAGTTGGCACATAAATTTGAGAGAGATAATACATTCTTATCAACCCTGAACATTATAACAAACACAAGTCTCACTTGTTTCTAATAAAACATTTTGTTGATTTGTTATATTTGATGGCACTAGTCATGAACCAATGACAGTAGTCATGAATGAGAATTTAGCTGATTTGAATTAGTCTCACTAAAGATAAAGCAGTATTTAAAGGATTACTACTTAAAGGCATGTATAATTGAAAAAGATGCTGCTATGTTTTATAAGTCATTTGAAAAAGTCTATTTCAAACATTTCACCTTAAATTATGAAATCAGATATAGTACAGCTCAATACTAAGACTAATAAAGCCCACATGATGCTTCGTTGTGTCCTTCCTATAAATTGTGTTACTTTTTCCAAGACATCCTAATTACAAAATCCATGTTTCAGTTATTTAAGTGAACTGTGAATAAATGGACCAGCTTTAAGTCTGATTTCACCACCTATATTAATTTCAGACCATGTGTCTCCTTTCTTTGGTTTCCTCTATTGATTCTGGAAAAAGAGAATAGTATTTGATTAGAATGAAAGTGTATACTCCAGCCAATTTTGATATTTCATTTGCAAGTGACTTCATGTAACATCTTTCTGCTTTGATCTAATAATGAAAATGTGCCAGTATATTCTCATTACAGCATCAAGGTAAAGCAGCCCAAGCCTCCTGGGGCCAGAAGGACTATACTTTGTGAATTTAAAATGGGAAAGCTATACTCCCAGTGCTTACTAAGGAGTGTGCTGAAGAACTATTTTCTTTCTTCATTGAACCAATGAGAATTTAAAACCAGATGCCACATAAGGGATCTAATATTGAGAAAGAGAGAGAGAAATAGAGAGGCATTGAAAATGCAAGTACATATTTACAGTTGCCTTGGAATTTTCCGTTCATGGTAGAATTATGTTAACTAAAAAATTTAAAACAAAAATCAAAATGCTTGTATACTCATCTCAGTTGACACAGTCATTATTCTTGAAATAGAATTAGGTTTCTTTTTTTGGTGTCAAGAGTATTTTGAATAGAAAGGCTGACATGGATTTGAGCAGTGGTTATACAGTTCAAAACATTTCCATCAAAGCTGTTATAAAAATATTTTTGAATAATATTCACTTCTAAAGAGCTGATAAGATATGAATATATCTGGAAAGCACCAAAATTGAGTATACTGGATAGCTGAGTTTGATAATTAGATGTATTTAACAGGAAATATATGTGCTAAATGAATTTCAGTTCTAAAATTCCAGCTTAATATGTAATTCATGCATATATCACTTATAGGTGTGAAGGTGGTTAATGTCTTTAAAGTTAGAAGAACACTTAAAATCTTTCAAAAAAAAAGGGTAGACATACTGTTTTAACTCTGCTTTAAAAGAAAGACTTGGAAAACACATATAAGATATAATTAACATAGTCACATGCATGTGTTAAATAACATATACATGTCATTCCTTAGTTGTATATATTTAGAACACAGTGATTTTATATTGTCTTGAGTAGTGGTTTGAATAGTGTCTCTCCAAAGACATGTCCAGGTTCTAAACCAAGATACCTGTGAATGTGAATCTATTTGGATATTGGGATGAGGATGTCCTTGATTTAGGATTTGCCCTAAATTTAATAATTAACATCCCTAGTAGAGAAAAGAGAGAGATACTGGAGACACAGAGACAAGAAAAAATCCATGTGAAGACAAACATACAGATTGGAGTGACTGGATCTATAATAAGTCAAGGAACGTCAAAGACTGCCAGCACCCCTGGAAGCTAGGAAGGAGGCATTGAAGAGATTTTCTCAAATACTCCAGAAAGAAGCAACTCCTCTGACAACTTGATTTTAGTTTTCTGGCCTCCAGACTGTGAAAGAATACATTTCTGTTGTTTAAACCACCAATTTTGTGTTAACTTGTTACTACAGCCCTAGGAAACTATTAGAGTGCTGCAGTACTAAATGAAAGACATCAAATCACCATTTTACTTAGCTACCTGTAATCTCAAAAATCAAGGATAACTGGATGTAACGATTCAAATAACTGAGCAAGAACCATCACCTAAAGTATTCATACTTTGACTGCAGAGGTGACTACAGACAGAACAAGATTCCTATGAAAATTCAAAGACAGCATTCTAAGTATTTCAGGAGAAAGCAGACATCACGTAAGTGGGGAAAGGATAAACACAATTCTACCAGCATTCATTGTTCAGAAGGCAGGTTGATAATTTAACAGCTAGTGTTGCAAAGCTGCCTTTAATCCTTTAGAAAGAAAGAACTCATTTCAAAGAAGAAATTCTTAGTGCTTTCAAGTAACTTGAAATCTGCTCTTTTGACCAGTTTTCTTTTTATTCACACACATTTCTCAAATTTAGGCCTAAAAACCTTTCCCTAAAAGGTAGATTCCTGGGTTCTTTCCCAGAGTTTTTCATTCAGCAGGGCTGGAGAGATGTGAGTTTGTTGCATTTTTAGGATTCATTTGGGTAATTGTGACAAAGGAGGGACTGGACATTTTGAAGTATATTGCTTAGGAAAATGGGTTTCATCCTTACTCCATCATAAAATACCCCAGGACAACTTGTTGAAAAAACAGATCCTCCAATTCTTGCTCCTGATCTACTGAATTAGGATCTGAGGTTTGTAAGACTTAATGTAATTATTGTCATTAGGCAGTTTCACAAGACACTGGCTTAAAACCAAAAATCTGGCCTTGATTAACCTTGCATTGTTATTATACAATAACTGACATCAATATAAGAATGGAGGAACTTAAAGAAGAATATGAACCCATTAAATACCATATTTCAAAGGATATGAATTTTGGTAAGCATGGCAACCTGTCCCTGTGGTAGAAAATTCAAGTTTTGTTCACAAGTACCTTTGAGGTCACTGTTCATCCTAGTGTCTTTCTCAGCATCTGCAGATTCCCTCAGCCTGCTGCTTGAACAGTTGCTAAGGAATGAAGATCATCCCAGCCTGCCCTCCCTGCTGCTGTTCATTTGCCCATTAGCATCTGCTTAAGCAGCAGGCTGGGGGAAGCTCTGGTGCCCAATCAATGTAGCTCATGAGGGCTGGAGTAGGGAGGCCTCTGTTGCCAGCAGAGCCACAACATAAATCAAGTCCAATCTTGGCAAAGGTTATTAATCTTAGAAAGGGTGACATATATCACAGTGTAGGGTTGGAGAAAAGCTATCCTTGACATTTATGGGAAATAGAATAAAGCTAAAACATTACTTGTATACTAACTTTACAAAATCTCCTAAACACCAAGAGGTCTCAGGCTCCTTACCTGAAAAGTGATTTACAATAAGGTTCTTCTTTGTTCAAACATTATCTAGTGCTAAGTATATGCCTGAAAATACAAAGACATACCTAGAAAGAAAAGCATCTGTCTTGCCTGAGGGTTTCAGCCCCTGGCAAATTTACTGTGGATTTAGTGAGACCAAGAAATGACAATGGAACGTTCTTGAGGTAAAAGGGTTTATACCTGGCTTTACTCTCCCAGTGGCAGGTCAAGTACCAGAATCACCTCTGCATCCAGCAGTCTGCAGACCCACAACCTCCATCCATCTTTGTCTCCACCCAGAAACCTCTGCAGAGCTCTTTATACAGTGACTCAGGCAGTGATAGCTCATTGCCTGCAGGTATGGAAGTAGTAACCTAGCAGTAGACCAATTACATCATCAAGTAGTTTAGGATCAGGTGGGGATCCTGGCCATAGGGGCTTCTATTTTCCCCATAGCATCCTTAAGACTTTTCTGGAGCGAGCTACCTTATTGTTTTTACTTAAAGCACAAAATCACCTCATTATCAAACTTATCAAGGAAAGACTCATTCCACTATATTAGTCCAACTGGATATTTGTTATTACCATAGTTTCCAACTTGGAAATTAGATGACTTAAGTTAAACATAGATAATAAAGTAAGTTGACCAGAAACTACAAAGTAAAATTACACTCTATTCTAAGGATGATCACTACCTTTACCTTCACATGAGATGGTCTACTTTTAATACTCTGAGCAGAGGCTGAATGCCTGTATGAAAGAGGATTATATGTGGTAGTGTAGTGGGAATAGGAGGGCTGGTACTGATTAGGGTGAGGTTAATGTGAGTTATTGCTAATAAAAATAAACTGTGTGTAAATTATACAGAAAATATGCAAGAGCAAGTGTTTTGCACACTGGAAAGTGCTAAGTGTAAAAAGGTTAGTCTATGAAAGAGATGTTAATACTATCTGGTGTGAGAGATTTCTAAATGGCACAACAAGTAGCATTCAGACAGACCCACTGAGGATTGTTAAGTACCTTACAAACAAAAGGCACTTCAGAGAAAAATTACTCCACATTTTCTATAGCCACTATAGACCAAGTGCAGTGCTTGGAATTCACTCTGGGGTATAGCAGGAAAATAATAAATAAGATTTCCTTTCAAGAATTTTTATAGGCTGTTAGGAAGATGTCATCCACAGAGGAAAAATAAAATAACTATACAGTAATCTAGGAAAATGTGCCAAAATTAGAGAAACAGAACAGTTTTATTTATAACAATGTTATAAATAAAATCACCTTTCAGCATTTCAGTATGCTTTAAGATGGCATACAATTATTTACATCATTTCTGTTTATAACATCATAATTTGCTTCAAAAGATTTTGAGAATTATAGCATTGGGAAATCATTGCTTGCATTTATCCATCTGCCCACCAGAAAATTAGCACAAATTGGTGTTAATGTTTTTAAGTGGTTTTGGGAATCACTTTCACATATAAAAATTTCAATTGAAAAGTAAAAAAAAAAATGTTAATACAGTATTCATTTTAGATTTTTGCATTAATTAAAATATCGAGGGGATTCAAGATGGCAGTGTGAGAGGTGAGACAGAGAATCCTCCCAAAACCACATACAGTGTGAAAATATAGTTAATACAACTAGCCCTAAAACAGCAACAGAAAAGAAGGCTACACCAGACTTCACACAAACCTCATGTACAGAGCAGACCTCACGAAACAGGGTAACATATGAAAGCCTTGATCTGGCAGGACCTGAGCCCTTCCCCCACTGCAGCTCACAAGTGCAAGGAAGAGAAACGGAGCGGGGAGAGGGTGGAAGCCTAGAACTGCTGAACACACAGCCCTGGAGGTCTGCTTTGGACCACAGACCAACATTGTGTGGTGCTCTGGAGGTTGCTGGGGTTGGGGAGCTGGGACAGGTGGAGTGCTTGAAAGACGGATTCTGGCCGTTTGTGGAGGATGGGGATCGACATCCAGCCACTCTGGGACAAAGGAAAGGCAGACGATTGAGGGGCTTCATAGAAGTGACAGGGCTGCCAAAGGGGTGGGGTTTGCACTGAGCTTGCTACATGGGAGAAGGGATAGGTGGACAAGGTTGTCTGGGTGCACTCTGACCAGCAGGTTGGGAGTGTTGAGGAGCTCCAGGCGGCCCATCCCTCTTGCTGCCTATTCAGCTCCGAGGTCCCCCATTGTGCCTGCTGCACCTTCCTCCTGGCCTGCTGGCAGCAGCTCTCAAACCAGCAGTCACTGTGTTGGCTTCAGGCCAGCTGGAGGCCACGCCTACAACAGCTAGAGATGTCAAGCACAGAGGCTTACACCTGTGTGCTCGGCCCACTGGCTCTGAACTGGAGACAGGCACTGTAGCTGGGAATCAGTAAACAGCTCTTTCCTGCCCAAAAGCACCAGTGCCACTCCCCTATGAACCCCAATCTCACTGTAGGGGATGAGCAGCTCCAGAGACTAGAGCTTCTGGGCACTAGAGATCACGACATGGAATTATTAAATGTCAAAGGAACCTGGATCAGACCAAAATATCACAAACCCCATAAAAAGGATCAAATGAAACTGAACTCACCAATCTTCCTGAAAGAGAGCTTAAAATAAAAATCATAAACATGCTCATGGAGGTACAGAGAAATATTCACAAACTCAGGGACGATCATTAAGAAATACCATATCTGAAAGGAAACATACAATGGAAGGATTTAAAAGCAGATTAGATATAGTAGAAGAGACAGTAAATGGGACAGAAATTAGAGAAGAGAAAAGGATTACAAAGAAGCTGAGGCACAGAGAGAAAAAAGGATCTCTAAGAATGAAAGAATATTGAAAGAACTGTGTGACCAATCCAAACAGAATAATATCCACAATATAGGGGCACCAGAAGAAGATGAGAGAGAAGAAGGGATAGAAAGTGTTATTGAGGAGGTAACTGCTGAAAACTTCCCCAATCTGGGGAAGGAAATAGTCTCTCAAGTCACGGAGGTGCAGAGATCTCCCAACACAAGGGACCCAAGGAAGACAACATCAAGACATATAATAATTACAATGGCAAAGATCAAGGATAAAGACAGACTTTTAAAAGCAGCTAGAGAGAGAAAAAAGATCACATACAAAGGAAAACCCATCACGCTATCATCAGATTTCTCAACAGAAATCTTACAGGCCAGAAAGGAGTGGCATGAGATATTTAATGCAATGAAGCAGAGGGGCCTCGAACCAAGAATACTCTAACCAGCAAGGTTATCATTTAAATTTGAAGGAGGGATTAAACAATTTTCAGATAAGCAAAAGCTGAGAGAATTTACCTCCGAAAAACCACCTCAACAGTGCATTTTGGAGGGATTGCTACAGATGGAAGTATTCCTAAGGCTAAATAGATGTCACCAGGGGAAATAAAACCACAGCAAAGTAGAACAATTAATTACTAAGCATATTCAAAATCAAATCAACTACCCCCAAAGTCAATCAAGGGATAGACAAAGAGTACAGAATATGATACCTAATATATAAAGAATGGAGGAGGAATCAAAAGGAGGGAAAAAAAGAACCTGTAGTCTGTGTTTGTAATAGCGTAGTAATTGAGATAAGTTAGGCTTTTAGATAGTAAGGAAGTTAAACTTGAACCTTTGGAATCTAAAGCATGCAATTGCAGTAAGTACATACCTATCTATAATCACCCTAAATGTAAACGTTCTGAATGCACCAATCTAAAGACATAGAGTCACTGAATGGATAAAAAACAAGAGCCATCCATATGCTGCCTACAACAGACTCACTGCAAACCCAGAGAGATACACAGATGGAAAGTGAAGGGATGGAAAAAGATATTTCATGCAATAGGGAGAAAAAAGCAGGAGCTGCTGTACTTGTATCAGACAATATAGACTTCAAAACAAAGAAAGTAATAAGAGACAAAAAAGGACATTACATAATGATAAAGGGGTCAATCCAACAAGAGGATATAACTATTATAAATATCTATTGTAAACATCTATGCACCCAACACAGGATCACCTACATATGTGAAGCAAATACTAACAGAATTAAAGGGGGAAATAGAATGCAATGGATTCATTTTAGAAGACTTCAACACACCACTCACTCCAAAGGTCAGTTCAACCAGGCAGAAGATAAGTAAAGAGGCAGAGGCACTGAACAACATATTAGAACAGGTAAACCTAATGGACATCTACAGGACACTTCATCCAAAAGCAACAGGATACACATTCTTCTCAATTGCACATAGAACATTTTCAAGAATATATCATATACTAGGCCACAAAAAGAGCTGCAGTGAATTCACAAAGACTGAAACATTACCAACCAGCTTCTGAGATCACAAAGGTATAAAACTAGAAATAAATTATACAAAGAAAACAAAAAAGCCCACAAACACATGGAGGCTTAATAACATGCTCCTAAATAATCAATGGATCAATGACCAAATAAAATCAGGGATCAAGCAATATATGGAGACAAATGACAACAATAGTTTAACACTACAAAATCTGTGGGATGCAGCGAAGGCCGTGCTAAGAGGAAAGTATATTGCAATACAAGCCTACCTCAGGAAAGAAAAACAATCTCATATGAACAGTCTAAACTCACAATTAATGAAATTAGAAATGGAAGAACAAATGAGGACCAAAGTCAGTAGAAGGAGGAACATAATAAAGATTAGAGCAGAAATAAATGAAACTGTGAAAAATAAAACAATGGAAATAATCAATGAAAGCAGTAGCTGGTTCTTTGAGAGAATAAACAAAATCGATAATCCTCTAGCCAGACTTATTAAGAAAAAAGAGAGTCTACACACATAAACAGAATCAGAAATGAAAAAGGAAAAATCACTATGGACAGGACAGAAATACAAAGAATTATGAAGGAATACTATGAAAAATTGTATGGTAACAAACTGGATAACCTAGAAGAAATGGACAACTTTCTAGATAAATACAACCTTCCAAGGCTGACCCAGGAAGAAACAGAAAATCTGAATAGACCAATTACCACAAGGAAATTAAATTGGTAATCAAAAAACTTCCTAAGAACAAAACACTGGGACCAGATGATTTCACTGATGAATTTTATCAAACATTTAATGAAGTCCTAATACCCATCCTCTTTAACGTTTTCTGAAAAGTAGAAGAGGAGGGAATACTCCCAAAGTCATTTTATGAGTCCAACATCATTCTAATACCAAAACCAGGTAAAGACACCACAAAAAAAGAAAATTACAGACCCATATCCCTGATGTACATAGATGCAAAATATTCAACAAAATATTAGCAAACTGAATTAAAAAATACATCAAAAAGATCATCCAACATTATCAAGTGAGATTCATCCCACGGATGCAAGGATGGTACAACATTCGAAAATCCACCAACATCATCCATCACATCAACAAAAAGCAGGACAAAAACCACATGATTATCTCCATAGCTGCTGAAAAGGCATTTGACAAAATTCAACATCCATTCATGATAAAAACGCTCAACAAAATGGGTGTAGAGGGCAAGTGCCTCAATATAATAAAGGCCATATATGACAAACCCATAGCCAACATTATACTTAACAGCGATAAGTTGAAAGCTTTTTCTTTAAGATCAGGAACAAGACAAGGAATCCCCACTCTTGACACTTTTATTCAACACCGTTCTGGATCTCCCAGCCACAGCAATCAGACAGCAGAAAGAAATAAAAGGCATCCAGATTGGTAAGGAAGAAGTCAAATATTCCCTGTCTGCAGATGACATAATACTGTATATAAAAACCCTAAAGAATCCACTCCAAAACTACTAGATCTAATATCTAAATTCAGCAAAGTTGCAGGATACAAAATTAATACACTGAAATCTGTTGCTTTCTTATACACTAAAGATGAACTAGTAGAAACAGAAATCAGGAAAACAATTCCATTCACAATTGAATCAAAAAGAATAAAATACCTATGAATAAACCTAACCAAGTGAGTGAAAGACCTATACTCTGAAAACTACAAGACACTCATGAGAGAAATTAAAGAAGACACCAATAAATGGAAACACATGCAGTGCTCATATATAGGAAGAATTAATATTGTCAAAATGTCCATCCTGCCTAAATAAAACTAAAGATTCAATGCAATCCCTATCAAAGTACCAATAGCATTCTTCAATGAACTATAAAAAATAGTTCTAAAATTCATATGAAACCACAAAGACCCTGAGTAGCCAAAGCAGTCCTGAGAAGGAAGAATACTGCAGGGGGAATTATGCACCCTGACTTCAGGCTCTACTACAAAGCCAAGTAATCAAGACAATTTGGTACTGGCAAAAGAACAGACCCATAGACCAATGGAACAGAATAGAGAGCCCAGATATAAACCCAAGCATATATGGTCATTTAATATATCATAAAGGAGTCATGGATATACAATGGGGAAATGACAGCATCTTCAACAGCTGGTGTTGGCAAAACTGGACAGCTACATGTAAGAAAATGAAGCTGAATTATTGTCTAACCCCATACACGAAAGTAAACACAAAATGGACCAAAGACCTGAATGTAACTTATGAAACCACAAAACTTTTAGAAACAAGCATAGGCAAAAATGTCTTGGACATAAACATAAGCAACTTCTTCATGAACATATCTTCCCAGGCAAGGGAAACAAAAGCAAAAATGAACAAGTGTGACTATATCAAACTAAAAGCTTCTGTACAGCAAAGGACACCATCAGTAGAACAAAATAACATCCTACAGTATGGGAGTATATATTCATAAATGACATATTCGATAAGGGGTTCTCATACAAATTATATAAAGAGCTCACACAAATCAACAAACAAAAAGCAAATAAGCCAATTAAAAAATGGGCAGAGCAGCTGAACAGACACTTCTCCAAAGAAGAAATTCAGATGGCCAACAGGCACATGAAAAGATACTCCACATCGCTAGTCATCAGAGAAATGAAAATTAAACCACAATGAGATATTACCTTACACTAGTTAGGATGGCCAACATCCAAAAGACAAACAACAGCAAATGTTAGCGAGGATGTGGAGAAAGGGGAACCCTCCTACACTGATGGGGGAATGTAAAATAGTTCAACCATTGTGGAAAGCAATACAGAGGTTCCTCAAAAAACTAAAAATAGAAATATTATTTGACCCAGGAATCGCACTCCTCAGAATTTACCCAAAGAATGCAGCAGCCCAGTTTGAAATAGACATACACAACCCTATGTTTATCGCAGCACTATTTACAATAGCCAAGAAATGGAAGCAACATAAGTGTCCATCAGTAGATGAATGGATAAAGAAGATGTGGTACATATACACAATGGAATATTATTCAGCCATAAGAAGTAAACAAATCCTACCATTTGCAACAACATGGATGGAGCTAGATGGTATTATGCTCATTGAAATAAGCCAGGCGGAGAAAGATAAGTATCAAATGATTTCACTCATCTGTGGAGTATAAGAACAAAGGAAAAACTGAAGGAACAAAGCAGCAGCACACTCACAGAACCCAAGAATGGACTAACAGTTACCAAAGGGGAAGGGAGTAGGTAGGATGGGTGGGGAGGGAGGGATAAGGGGGAAAAAGAGGCATCACGTTTAGCATGTATAATGTGGCAGGGGGGACACGGGGAAGGCAGTATAACAAAGAGAAGACAAGGAGTGACTTTACAGAATCTTACTATGCTGATGGACAGTGAGTGTAATGGAGTATGTGGTGTGGACTTTATAATAGGGGGAGTCTGGTAACCATAAGGTTGTTCATGTAATTGTACATTAATGATAGCAAAATAAAAAAATAAAATAAATAAAATAAAATCTCAGTCTGAGGCTCAGAGTAAAAATGTGTCTAACAATTTCTTCAAATACATATAGTGTTTTCTTGCCAATGGGTTTCAATACCTGGCAAGTTCACTATGGATTCAGTGACCAAAGAAGTGACAGAAGACCATTGTTGGGGTGAGGGGTTTTTTACCTGGCTTGTTCTTCCAGTAGAAGGTTGAGCATTAGCATCTCTACCTACTCCCAGAACACTGGGCCAAGCTCCCTATATAGTGCAATAATAGCTGATTGCCTAAAGGTGTGGAAGCAGTAGCCTAGCAACATGCCAGTTACATCATCAGTGGTTGAAGTTCAGTGAGGGTCTTTTGCCGCCTTTCCCACGTGAGGGCAAACTGTTCCTGACTTTCCTGCTCAATGTCAATGGAAAAGAAGGCCTTAGGAAGATCTACCACATAATGATATGTTCCTAGTTTATGGCTGAGAGTATCCATCAGGCCTGCAATAGAGGGGACAGTAGCATGCATAGGGGGTATGACCTTATTCAGTTCTCTGTAATCAATAGACATACACCAGGAGCCATCTGGCTTTCTTACTGGCCACAATGGAGAATTGAATGGACTATGGGTGAGCTTTATAATACCCACCTTTTCCATCTCCTGGAGAGTTTCTCTAATCTCTTTATGCCCCCCAGGCAGTTTGTATTGTTTGGTATTAGTCACCCGCTGAGGTACAGGCAAAGCTATGGGTGGGTGCCTAGCATGTCCCCTCAGAAATGCCTTCACCACATGTACTCTCAGTCTGAACTCAGCTGCAGTGGTCTGAAACCATAGACACTGCAGTATATCAATCCCCAAAATATACTCAGGGATGGGAGATATATACACGGTATACTCTTTTGGGGGTAGACACCCTATTTCCAAAGGGTTTGGGCTTTTTTCACTCTGATAGCCTTACCCCCGTATCCATCTATGATAGTGGGGGTCCCGGGGAACTGCTCAGGGTTACCATGAATCAGTGAACATTCAGCCCCAGTGTCCACCAGAGCCAGCACACGTTGTATGTTCACTGGGGACCAATGGATAGCTATTTCAACATGTGGTCTCTGGTCCCACCCTAGTCCCTCAGGGCAGATACCTTGACCTTCCTTTCAGTCAAACTGTGTTCCCCAATCACCTTCCTGTGTGGGCTCAAGTGAGGTTGGCTCACTTTCCAGCAGGAAGTCTTGCAAACACACAGGCCAGACTCATGGCTCTGACCTCTGCCTCTTTGGTCTTAATGGCTGGAACTGCTGCTCTGGTTTCAGTTGTTGCCATAGCTCTAGAAAGATCCTATTTGACTTCCCATATAATTTTCTTCCATCTGCTCCTGCCCATATTAAATCAACCCACATCTGGGTCCTCGTAATCTTCATGGGGCCCTGTAAATTCTTCTTGTGAGTAACAGATCTTATTTCTTTCTGAATTCTCATTGGTACAGCTTCTCCTAGGTCTACTACTGCACGTGTCACCTCACTTATGGGATGCCCTAAGTGAGGGGAAAGAATGGCCACTAGAGACCCAAAGAGGGATGTAGAAGCCATTTGAAGTACAATATTTCTCATCCCAGTAGTGAAAATCTCTTCATCTGGGCCGTAATTCTCTGGACTATAGATGGCATTTCTCATGCCTAGCTCTCATAGCACCTGTCAGAGTTCAACATATGTCTGCCATCTAACAGAAGAGGATGGTAGATCACCTTGATTGGGCCACACAGCACGAAGTGCCCCCATAAGCCAATCGAGGAGGGAGTGACTCCCTGGAGTCTGATTTGCATTTTGTAATCACTGCCTCAAGGCAGGCTGCACTGTCAGGGAAGACAGCTTTCTCATCTCTGACCCCGACAGAACAATTCCATTAACCCCTAAGTCCCACAGACAGAGGAGCCAAGCTGATATTGACACCCAGGGCTTCTGCCTAAACTTGGAGCCCAAATCCACCAGCTCAGCCTGAGTGTAGGGGCGGACCATAGAGTGCTCCACAACCTGGGAGAGGGCTGCTCCTCTCCTTCAGCTACTGGGACTTTATTTTCTTTACAACCACTGGGCGTGCTTTCAATTACAGGAGGCATCAGTGCCTCTGGCATCACCCCTTCATCTTTCTCCAGCTCCTCCATTTCTGGGACTGATGCCACCTTTCTCTCCCCTCCCCCGAGTGCCTTCTCTGCTACAACCTTTATCTTTTCTACTGCACCTCGCAGCAATGCTACCTCAGTCTTCAGAAGGTCTCTTACCTTCAGCTCAGTGCTTCCCAGCTGACATTCTCGTACCACCTCCGCCTGTGCTTCCCTTAGGAGTTCGTCTTTTTCCTTGATGGCCTCTTCCTCCTTCAGGACACCTGGCAGCACTGCTGTCTCATCTCCAATGGCACCTTGCTGCCCATGCTCTTGTATCAATGCCATCTCTTTCTTCAGGGAATCCACAAAAGTTTGAAGCTCACGTTCTCGTGCTGCCATTTCTTGGGTCTCTTCTGTAGACCTTTTTAATACTGTGAGAAGCAGCCAACCCACAGTCCCTGTGCCTCACGGGCACTCTGCTTCTCAAAGGATCTACTTACTATACGAGGGGCCCCCTCTACAGCCTCAGGTGTCACCTCCACTTGCCTCCAGTCCTGGGGTGGGGCCCAGTCCTCTAGGAGGCAAGCCACCTCAGACCACATACCCATTGGGGGATGATCCACTGTTTCCCCATTCACAGGGGCAGCCTACCGAGCCACCCCTCCCATAAGGGCAGCCTGTCTTTTTCCTTGGTCAACAATGAATCCTATCAACTATGCCAATTGTCTTGCCAATGGGTTTCAGCCCTGGGAAAGTTCGCTATGGATTCAATGTGACCAAAGAAATTGACAGTAGAACATTCTTTGGGGTGAAAGGGTTTATTACCCAGCTGTTCTCCCGGTGGTAGGTCGAGCACTAGCGTCTCTGCCTCTGCCCAGAGCACTGGGCCGAGCTCTCTATATAGCGCAATAATAGCTTATTGCCTAAAGGTGTGGAAGTGGTAGCCTAGCAACAGGCCAGTTACATCATCAGTGGTTTAAGTTCAGTGAGGATCCTGGCCATAGGAACCGCACTTTCCCCACATCCAATAATCTTATCAAAATATTCAGAAAGTAAATTGCATGTAACAATATCATAATAAATTGTGCACATCTGACACGAATATTGATGTTCTAAACTTAAATCTATGAAGTTAAAGTTATATTAACTACCTCACCAAATGATTCTGAGGCATGCCAACATTGAGAATCTAAGATCTACCTAAGCCAGGAATAGGGCAGATAGGCCAGAGCAGCTAAAGACGACTGTTAAATTCAGGCACATGTGAGCTACTGTCTGTTCAATCAGTTTCGTCATACACCCAGATGGCTTTTTATTTGGCCACCAATCACCAGAATCAGCTCTTCCTGACTTGAATGCCTTCACAAGACAGTCCTTACCTGGTCCTAACATTGGTGGCTGGCCAGGGTGGAGGATCACTGTCTACTACTTATAATAGACCAAATTTTTAAAAAGTGAGATCTGCTTAAACATAGATTCTGGGTCTGGGGCAACTTGCCTGGAACCAAGAGGTCTCAGGCTGTTGCGTATAGGTGATAGTTATGGAAGTCTGTTTTTCTTCATTTTGTTTTGTTTCAGTCAGAAACGTATTAAGTAGGCTGCTGCCTACATGAGGATACATCATCCCTTCTCTTGGCCATTATCAGTTTCTAGTATCAGTTCTCTCAAGAATTCCAAGAGATCTGCTTCAAAACCCTGCAAGTCTCGGAGATCCAGAATTCTCTGCTCCAATGTCCTGTGTCCCTACAGGCGAACAGTTTCTGTTTCTAACTCACTCCCTAATTCTCTCTGGAGCGAAAAGCCTAATATACTTTACTTCCATATCAGACATTCTCTCCTAATGCCCAGCAGGAATATTCACCCTCAGCCTGGCATACACCCTTCCAAGACAAACATTAGCCCCTTGATACCCATACATTACTGCAAGGGGTATAGATGAATTTTCAACAGCACTTGAATCTGCCCCTGCATGCTCTGTGTTGTAGAAATGGAGGAACTCTCTTAATTACATGTAAAAGGGAATTTAGACTATTTTTCTTTTATTTGTTTATTAGTTTATATGAGGGATGAAGATAAATACATGAGCTTGCCTGGCAGAGCTCATGGTGGCAATTGGAATTGTCATTTCAGTCAGAACTCTTGGTTGTTATAATCTATGTGTTATGGGTTGAATTGTGTCTTGAAATTCATATGGCTAAACCCTAACCCCTTGTACCTAAGAAATGTGATATTACTTAGGAATAGGGTCATTACAAATGTAATTAGTTTAAATGAGGTCATACTAGAGAAGGGTGGCCCTTTAATACAATATGAGTGGTATCCTTATAAAAAGGGGAAACTGGGACACAGAGAGACCACCATGTTAAAGATGGAAGCAGAAATCAGGATGATACAACAGAAGCAAAGACCTGTAAAGATTCTAGCAAACCACAGAGCCAGGAGGGAGGTTTGGAACAGATACTTTCTCACAGCCCTCAGAAGCAACCAATCCTGTCAACACCTTGGTCTCAGACTTCTAATCTCTGGAAGTATTGTTGGGGAAGGGGTGTGGATTATGGAATTCCTTGGTTCTTGTCATCTTGAAGGAAATAACTCAGTAGAGAGACTTGATAGAGAGGTAAAGACACAAAGTATATTTTATTTAGCAAAGCAAAAGTGCAAGTACACTCCAGACAGAGGAGCAGGCTGACCCTGAGGGTGGGGAGCAGCCTGCTGATTTTTGCTTTTTTTTTTTTATGGGGGTTTATTTGGTTTTCTTCCTTTTGTCATTATCATACCACCCTCTGGATCTACCTGGATTCCTCCCCTCCAACCGCTTTGTGCATGTTTATGTTCACCATCTTCCCATAAGTGCCCAAGTGAAGCCCACAGGGGTGGGGGCGTTGGGCATAACTGCAATATAAACAATATGATAATGGTTTCAGGGTTACCAGTGGACAAGGTTTTCCTTAAGTGTGGTTGCTCCAAAACTAGGAGGGTCCCTGAGACCCATATCTTTTGCTTATCAGTCTGTGTTAAACAGCAAAAGGGATTAAAAGAGGTTGGCCTAAGAGGAACAGGGAGGTCTCTGCCTTCTCCTTTCTCTCCTCCTGCTTATGTCTAACTAACTGCCTACTCTAGCCCTGTGAGACAACACATTTCTGATGTTTAATACTCCCAGTCTGTAGTAATTTATTACGACAGACTAGGAAACTAATATGTTTTGATTTTTAAGTCTCATGATCCATCTTGAAATATCAACAAAGCAAACCTGTATTTCATGTACTAGATAAAATATTTAGCCCATATTACAGATTCCTTGCATTATACTCAAAGCCTAAAACCATAACAAATTTTGCAAAGATGTCTGAAGCAAAAAATACTCCCTCATTCTTGATAGACTGTGTGAGAGAATGGAAAGTAGGAGTCTGCAGTCTAAGTTTTATCCCCAAAATAGTTTAACCTCCCTGACACAGTGCTTTCAAATACTTTACATATCTGAATGACTTTAGAAAGGAAATACATATTTCAGAATACAGATGCTGTCCCATTCCTTGGTCTTATGTGCAACGATTTTACACATTTCTATAGTTTTCTTGGCACTTGAATTTATTGTTTGGCTGTGAATAGATTAATCCAAGGATAGTTATGTGAAATATCAATAGCTTGTACTGAATCAAGTGTTTATCTACATACTAGGGTTACATTACTTAATCATAAGCTATTGCTGAAGGCGTTTTCCACTCATTCAGTGACAATGGTTAAAAAGTATTATTTCTTTATAAATGTTAGTGAAAAATGACAATCATATTTTCATGGTATATCTCTTAAAAGCCTTAAATTTAAGTATTTTTTAAAAAACGTTTGTTATTTTATGTATCTTAAAATCTTTTTCATACTAATGTGAAGTGCAAGTACAAATAAAACCATTAGATGAAAGAGAAATGTGACAATAACTGTATAATATAACAGGAACATATTCACATGGCAATATTTCAGGAATATTTCACTTTTTAGACTGAACTGTACCCCACCCAAATCCACAAGTTGAAGGTTAACCCTCAATGTGATTATACTTGGAGGCAGGGCCTTTGAAGAGGTAATTAGGGCTAAATGAGGTTATAAGCATGGCACCCTGTCTTAGTCCATTTGGGCTGCTACAACAAAAATACCCCTGAATGGCTCACAAACAACAGATTCATTTCTCACAGTTCTGGGGTGTCCAAGATCAAGACCCTGGAAAATTCAATGTCTGGTGAGGACCTGTTTCCTGATTCATAGATGGCTGTGTTCTCACTGTGTCCTCAGATGGCCAAAGGGCAGAGGAGATCTCTGAGTCTCCTTTATAAAGACGCTAATCTCATTCACCCAGAACACTGATGACTTAATCACCACCTCCAGATACCCTCAGACTGGGGATTAGGTTTCAACATATGAATTCTGGGAGAAACAAACATTCAGCCTAGAGTAGATCCTCATCCAGTAAGACTTGTAACCTCATAAGAAGAGATGCGAGGAGTCCTACACAGAGGAAAGGCCATGTGAGGGTTCAGTGAGAAGGTGGTTGTCTGCAAGTCAGAAAGGGAAGTCTCAGAAGCCAATCCTGCCAGCACCTGATCTTGGACTTATGATTCCAGAGCTGTGAGACAATAAATTTCTGTTGTTTAAACCACTCAGTCTGTAGTATTTTGTTAGAGCAACATTTGCTGACTAATACAATCACTTATCAACATAGCTTGACTTTCAGTAGTGATGTGTTAGATAAATAAAATATAATCATGTAAAAACTATGTTATTTTATATAAAAATTAACCAGGAATTGATTAAATGTGCAGATTTTACGATCACACAAACAAAAATCAAACTTTAATATTACCTGAATTTTAATTTGGAAAGAAATTTTAATGATGCTAAAAGGAAAAAGATACAGAGGAAAGGTGGGAGACTGTTAATTTAGCATATTGCTAAGAAAAAATTTTATTTTCTTACTATCCTCTCCTATATTATACCTTCCTGTTATCTTTCCTTGCACCCATACTAGAAAATATTTTTCTTCATGAACTCATTTTCTATTATGAATAAATAAATTTTATTTTCACTTTAAAAAATACCACCAAAAAAAAACAAAGGACTCAATGAAAAGAATTTGAAATAGGTGTTTTTGCCAAGCAGAACAGCACACCAAAAAGCAAAAACAAAAAATCTACTTTAGGAATTTAGTTAATTTTATAGAAATCGCAGAAATATCAACCATAATGGTAAAAGTGTTATAATTAATATTTTGGGAAAGAAGCCAAAGCTAAATTCAGACATAGAAATAGGTACATACACAAACCAAAGGTCAAAGTAGTCAGAATTTTTTCCTGTTGAAATCTGCTAATAAATGGTTCTCTCATGTCTATAGCTACCTACAACATACTGCTAAAAGCATACTGGAATAACGTTAGGATTAATTTAAATAATATCAGAAAATCACATCTAGATGATCTGGAAATATATTTATATGCTTTAGAAAACTTCATTCAACCATTAGTTAGAACCAATTTTGTTTTTGTAATAAGGACTTTAGTAGAAAAAAGGAAAACATTTTATATATGGATATACCTATTCCTTGCACAATACACAAATGGCTAGTGAATCAGTATCTCAATTTTAGTGATAATTTGTAAAGCTGACATTACCAGTTAGTTTGACATAACTTCTCTGTTTAGAAGTAGGTCAAGAATTACTCTCAAAACCTTATTTGGGGGAGGATTTCCTTGGAAATGACCCAGTTTATCAGTGGTAAGGAATTGTCTTCGTTACTCTGCTTAGACAGCCGGTGAGCACTGTTTTTAGAATTAAGATCATATGGGGCATGAACAGGTGGAGTAGAGAGGGACTAGTGATTGAGAGAGAGGTGCTAGTGTTATAACGCTAAAGGTGGGAAAGGGTTATTTTAAGGAAGAAGAGGCAAAAGCCCTAGAAGTTTTGAGGCAGTGAAGAATTGGAAAATATGGGCATTTTAAAGAGTGATTATAATTTTGAACTTGGATTATTGTAAAATTATTTGAGACATGATTGTAAAGATTGGAATTCCTGTTTGGACTGTCCTTTGAATAGGACAATACCTCACAGCTAAATTACATGGGCCATTCTTTATTTTCCTCAATTCAAGAAAAAAATTATTTGTATTGTAAAACTTATTTGAAAGGATATAATTTTTATTAAAGGAATTCAAGGCTATAAAAATGTTACCAGGCTTTCAGACAATAGTTGGAATTAAATTAGATACATATACTGATTGTATATGCATATCATTTTATAAATATAGATATTATACACACACACACACACACACACACACTAATACATATACATACATAAGCTATCTTTTGGCACATAGCAGGTACTCAACATTTTAGTTTCCTGTATCCTGTTGGATTATAAGAAATATAGTACTGGGGACTCTCCTAGGAGTTATTACACTAGGAAGATAAGATTAGGTGGATGACTATAACAGCTACCTAACAAAAGTATAAGACCTTCAAATAAATAAATAATGAATAATAATAATAAATAAATAATGAAAAACAGTAATATAGTAAATGATCAGGACAAACGTGTTTAATACAACCTCACTGAAGGAAAGGTGACATAGACATGACATACTAAGTCGTTAAATGTAAAACATCTGATAAAATATTATTTCTTAATGGCTCAAGTTGCTTAGTGAGTCTTATGTATATGTAAATTAGGATCCTTAATAGTATGCTTTAAGTACTTTAGATGGTTCAAAATTAAATCCATCCCTTTTCTTATAGTCACTACAAGTACTAGACACAGAGTAACATAAAAGAAGAGAGATTGGACACCTATTTTGTCAACAACCTTAGTCCTATTCAGCTTCCTTAAAATATTCTCACATTTGATTTGGGGCCAATTCTATCACTTCATCTATTGATAACTGGATAGGTTTTCAGATCCACCTTACAATAATTCTGATTATACATCTCAATAAGTTTACCTTTGGCAATATCCAGTAAATATTCTTCCTGGGGCATCCTGGCACCAGAGTGCACAATCCCTTTCCAGGCAACACTTCTGCTCATCCTCTGTTCCTTAAGTGGTGCTCCCATCGCTCTTATACCTATCCTGTGAAGAGAAGTAGCAAAATGCTTTCTATGTTTTATCTCCCACATTGTTCTCAGTAAAATTTCTAATCTCTGCTAGAAATGGTTTTATGAAGAAGGGAGATATTTTGAGCCATTGAAGAAAGAAACATTTTCCAGGAGTTTAATGAATTATTCAAACAAATTTGTTTGATTTTGTTGCAAGGAAACATGCAACCTTGAAAGAAAGAGATATCAAGAGAGCAAGAAAGCAAGAGATCGAAGAAAAGAGTGCATGCTATCTTTGCTTCCAGCCTTAGAATGACAGGTAGTAGATATGGGAGCAATCTATTAAATCATATGAAATCATCAATCTTATTATCCAATCATTATAGAAAAATAATAGAACTCATTATTTCAACTATTTTCATTCTACTAAACTTGTGAATATAGATATTAATATATAAATGACATAATTTTATTGTTTAATCTGGAAAAGAATGTTAAAAACTTCTTCATATTACATAATTGTTTCAGTATTCTCTAAAAAAAATGACTTTATTTCCTCAAAGTTGTCATCATCCAAAAGGTAAACTGGGCTGTGGGTCTATTGGAAATCAAGCATGATCTGTTCAAGGGTTGATAGGTCTACTATGAACTCAAACTAAGCTAATGATAGATAAGAAGGACAGGTGTATTTCTCTGCTGCTGTCATGGAAGTATTCTCTGATAAGTTACTGAGTTATTATCTGTCTCTTTGAGAAAAGACAAATGGATTATGTACATGTCAGAGTCTTGTCATTTGCAAAGGTGTAAAGTATGAAAATTACTAATTTAAAATGTCTCAGAGCTTGAGACAGATATAATCTTTCTCTCTATAAACTCTCCATATGTAATTTTGAAGGGAGACATGAGTCACATCCTTCATGTGTCTGATGTTTTCTTAAGTGGGATAAACTCCAAAATTTACTTGATGCATAAAGACTTACATTTTGAATGTGATATTTTGTGGTTTAAGTAGAATAGTGATATATAACTTAAAATTTTATAGACTGCAATGTGCAAGTCCTCAGAATAGAATCTAGCAGTGATTCCTAAAAGTATCTTATCATCTGCTGCCAGTGTGTATTTCAGCTTTGTTTTACTTCATTCTTGATGTCTATTGTATTTCAGTCCTGTATTCTAAACCAATTTTATCTAAAATTGTTGGATTGAACTTCAAATTTTAAAAAAGCTATCCCTTTCCCACTTGTGCTTTTTCCAAAATAATAAGAGGACTTTGGATAAACTAACCCATCTAGTTTAGCTACCTAAAGAGAATCATTTTTGCAGTATCTCTGATAGTCATTTTCTGCAGAACTGCTGCTTATTGTAGCAATCTCTTTACTTTTGAACTGACACTTAGAAAATTCCAGTTCATATGTTCATCCTCTAATTGCCAAGAACTCTTTCTAGTACTGTACACATTGGAGAAAAACAAAACAATTTTATCCCTTCTTCTGCATGGCAGATCTTCAAACATGAATTCACTCATTAATAAATATACAATGAGTGCATGCTACATCTCAAAGGCAGAATTAGTTGAATAATACATTTTCTTTACATGAAGGAACTTATATTCTACAGGAGGTAAATATGTATGATAGTGTTTTAAGTGTTCAACTTATGTAAATTGCCTTATGAGAACACAGTGATCTCTCATGATTTTGCTAGTTTTCTCTCTTCTCTAGGCAGGTAGTAAGTATACAGACTCTTGATCTTGTAGTATAAGTGCTAATATTGTTTTTAGCATACACCCCCAATAATGTTATTTATTTATATTATATTAGGTAAGCACGGTATGATAATACAAAATTTTTAAATCATGCAAAAGGAGATAGTACAAAAATAATTTTAAAAATAAACTCATAAACTGATATGTAAATTTGATATTCTCTTCCCAAACCCAAAATAGATTACCTTGCAGAAGCATAAAATAACATTTCCTAAACTTCAAGATAGTGAAGATTTCAATTTAGTTATTTTTGCCATCATTTTAACAGATTTGCATGAAATACATGAAGTGGAGGCAGGCTTCTTACCTATTCTGCTGGCAAACATAATTGTGTATGTGTCTGGTCTCCTGTGGTGGTATCTTCATCATGACCAGTAACTGATTATGATGATTTTATGAACATGTTGGTTTTCATAGAAGAAGTAGCTTTCTTGGTGGCTTGGTCCCGTAGTACAGCTTTTGGGGTCTTTTCCTGAAAGATTAACCTTCAGTCAGTTTCTTCAGTCTTCCTCCTAGTTTTGTAAGCTATTTAGTATGCAATAGGATATTCTTTTATGCTAAAATTAGCTAGAACAGATTTATTTCCCATGACTTAACCTCCAATAATACATTGCTATCTCAATATTATTCTTCCCAAAGGCAATGCATCTTAAATTTAAAAAAATATTATTTCATCTAACCATTATTTATAGAGCACTTGCTAGGTATCTGGCACTTTTGTTGACCCTAGGAATATATCTATGGGCAAAACAAATAAAAAGCCCTGGATTTTAAACTCTAATAAACCCTTGTTTTATATGATTTCATATACTTACAACCAAGATTACTTATCTACATGATTATGATATTTTAAAGGCTATTTTAAATTGTCCACCAAATAAATAGTTCCTGTAAGTAGCTCACTTAGCTTCTATTATATGGAGATTTATCTTTACCCTTTAGTCCTATTTTGAAACTCCTAACACCTTCTAAATCACTAATTTTAAGAGAAAAACATAACTTCTATGATAAGTAATAAAAATATATATTTTAAAACTCTGACAGTTGTTAAGGGACTCACTAATGACATTTTAGGTTAATACAATAAATTTTTGAATTAAGATAATATATAATATACTATAAGATACCCCAAGTACAACATTCTAACTAAAGAGTACTTAACTTAAAAAATGTATTAGAAATCTAAGATTTGTCAAAAACATAAAATGGCCAGCTAATTCTGGTGCTTATTTTCCTTGGTTTTATCAACTCCATATATATTTGCAAAATGCTTTCTTCTAAGTGCATGTTCATTTTATAATGAAAAGTAAGACAACAAAATATTAAATGGTGCATACAAATGTATTTGAAAATTGTAAAAATATCAAGAATTAAAAAATACTTTCATCTGGGAAAATGGCATAACAAAACTTGAATAAGTTCCCAGACTTGGGATTTAGAAAAGTCAATTTTGAAAGACATGAACAATGAGGAAAATACAATTATGTAACTGAATGTTTATGGAATTCCAAGAACATGAACTTTTTTAGCTATATGGGCCACAGATCTGAAGTGAAGCCATATGTATAAGACTCAAAGATTAAGTTTCTATGTAATTTTAAATCAAGTTATGTGGGATAGTTCCAAGAAGCTCTTTTTGTTCCCAAGTCTATTTTTTCTGTTTAATTTTCTGTAGAATTTTTGCTAGCCAACAGATGATTTAAATTACTGTCATTTTTATCCAAAGTACATGTATTAGCAGTGGGCTCTAGGGAAAAATAACCTTTGTCATACCATCTAAAAATTAAAATTTCAGTTTAGTCAGTACTTTCATTAGTTGGAGTGTGTGTCCGTTACATAAAATGCCTTTTCACAAATGGTATTATGATATACAAGATAACAGTGCATATACATCTCCCTAATTGTTTTGTCTGTTAGAGAGTATTATTTTCTCCATATGAATGTTTTAATAAGATATTTTATTAACTGCCATGTGAGCAATCATTATAATTCTAGAAAGCCTTGGAATTTATAGGTGGCTTGAATTCGAGATTTCAGTATTTTGACTCTTACCAAAAAGCATTCCATTCACTATTTAATCTGCTTTTTCCCAGCTGTACTAATTATTTTTTAATACCTATTTGAGATAACATCAGTCTTATTCCTGGTATTTGTCAGAAAGACATGAACCTATGCTTTTCAATTTGTATTTTAAAATTTCATAGTTTCTACTTGGACAAAATAGCAGATATAAGTATTAGTAATATTAATATTTAACTGAAAATCAATGGTTACCTCATTGCTAAGAACTTTTCAGAAAATGCTAAATAATCTTATGTTCATCTCAGCAGAATTATAATTTTACCAAGCACACCAATACATGGCAATTTTCATGTGTAACATAGTCGAAAGTCAGTATTGTGCACTGGCCAGAAAACTTTTGCTGATGTTGACCATGGTTAAAATTTGAAGATCATAACTAGGTTGAATTCTGAGAATTTCACTAATTGATTTCAATGCTAGGCAGCCAAATATGTTGAAAATATATAATTATACCTGGATTTGAAAGGTCACGGGTAAAAATTATAAAAGTTTGAGTAGGCAGGTTTTAATATTATATGAAAATGATTAATTTTTATAATGCATGTTTTGATATTTAAATTTCAAAAGTCCTAGAAACTAAAATCTCAAAAACTGCATTGCCATTCCTCATAAATATCTACAAATATTTGACTTCACTACACCCATGTTTCAGTTACTTTATATTTTCTGTAGAGGATTTGTTCTCATAAGAGATCCAAACAACTGTCAATTTTGATATTCTATTCTGTTTAGTATACTTTTTATTAGGTGAAACCATAAAAATTAAAAAAATCCTTACTTCATCTCCTGTATCAGCAAGAGTTAAATTTATAATTGAGACCATCTTTTGTAAAGAATTATAATTTCATTTTTTTCTTTTATTTTGTTTTCATCACGTCTCCAAAATTACTATGATATTCATAGCAATGTGATAAAATTATACCAATATGTCCATGGTGTAACAACAATTACTCCAATACACTAACTTGGCAGTGAACACATGCTTAGTAAAGCTGAAAGCAGTATCATTGACCCTTTATGATAATAGAAAGCTACTATGCATACTGAATGTCCATTATGCATTTTTTGTTTGGCTTATCTTTCTCATGAGGCACTAAGTGTCTTGAGAGTTTGCTCTCCTCATATCTTCATGTCTCTTTAAGCCTTAGTTTTTTTTTCCTTTGTAGGATGAAATAATAGGATTGTCTCTTAAAGAATTACATCAGATAACTATGCACATTAAAATCTCTGGTGCTATGGTCTGAATGTTTGTGCCCCTCACCAAATTCATATGTTGATACCTAATGCCCAGTGCTATGGTATTAGGAGGTGGGGCCTTTGGGACGTGATTGGGTCATGAAGGCAGAGCCTTCATGAATGAGATTAGGGTCCTTATTAAAGAGAGTCCAGAGAGCTCCCTCAACTTCTTCTGCTGTGTTAGGACACAGTGAAAAGACAGCCATCTATGAACCAGGATGTGGTCAATCAGTAGGTACTGAATCTGCCTGCCCCTTGATGTCTGACTTCCCAGCCTTCAGAACTATAAGCAATAAATTTCTATTGTTTAATTTAGTCACTCAATCTATGGTGTCCTATAATAGCCTGAAAGCACTAGAGCATCCAGCTGTTAGCAATTACGTAGTGATTAATATTATTATTATTATTGTTGTTGTTTTGTTATTACTGCTGTTATTCTTCATTATTATTTTGCCTTTAGTTATCTTCCCAAGAGTTTCTTAGAAAGCATTATTCAGAAATCATTAGTCATTATTAAATAAATAAATCTTGATTCTCTCTTATCCTGAAGCGTATTATATTATATACCGTTGCTCAGATTCAGGTGGATTGAAAAATCAACATGTGCAATTTAAAACATCTATACTTTTTACATGTGATTTATGACTTATGTTTGCAAGCACTATACTTTTATTCTTAATAAAAGTCAGAATATCTTAATATCTCTTGCCTGTCTCTCCTGATGTGCTGTCCAAGGGTCCTGTTAGGATATATCAGTTTCAGCTTTCTGGAAGCTGACTGCCTATGACTCTAATATAACTGCCATGATTTCCCCTATCCCCATAAGAATTGTGAGTATACTCTATTGCCCATTGCCTTTTCCTATAACCTCCAGTTAAAAATTAATCAACCAATCTTAAACTATAATTATATCTATATGTATTCTGGAACTCTCTGCTTCATGTCTCCATCTCTCTCCTTCTATCTTAAAATTTTGTTAATTGTGCAGAAATGGTAGGTTAAGCACAATCTCTACCTCCAACTTCAAATCTCTTCAAATCATAGACATATACATGAGACTATGAGTAGGAAAAACAGGAAGCTGCACCATAAGCAAACCAGAAGTTGTGAGAAATCTCTGGAAAGTGTAATTTGACAGAATCATATTTACAAGATTAATATAAATCATACAAAGAAACAGTTATAAGAAAAAATTTCCATTAAGTGGCTCAGAGAAATTCTGATTTCAGAGAAAGCAAATGACAAATAGAAGGAAGGTGTTAGAAAAATTAATATTAAGGAGCTACATTCTTAAGAACTTGTCCAATGTGTTCTTCATCTAATTATTTTGGTGAATCTAACATTGCAAAATCATGAACTGTGCTCTAAGAGAAAGTGAACTACTGGGCTGGTGAAGGCTTTTAGTGAGGGTTGGTATAAGGCCCTGGGTGCAAAGCTAAACTTGAGACTGAATTTCCCACCTTACACGGGAGCTGGAGGGGATGACCAAAAGAAAGAGAAGGCTGATAAATATTAGTAGGAAGGAAACACAATGAAGAACCCTCACCCAAAGAATAGCTTAGACCTGTTTCATAAATTATAGAATAAGAGCTATAAATGGCCAGTAAGCACATCTATACATGATAAAATTCCTGATAATATGGGCTGTGTAAAATAAATCATCAATAAGATATTTTTCATCCATTACATTGGCCAAAGACATGAAGATCTACAGCAAAATCAAAGGCTAACTTCATACTGTTTGAGGGAAAATTCCCAAAACTGATGCAGCAGTTCAGCTTCTGCGCATTGATTCTAGAGAAAAATTTTCACATGTTCATAAAGTGGCATGCACATGATTCTTAAATGCATTATTGGAAAATAATTAGAAAATACATTTAAAATGGATCAATGAAAGTATTGTAAAATAGTTTTACATTTCCATAAATCATTAAATATACTACAGCAGAAGTGTATGTACAAACATAGAAAATATTCTAAATATCATTAAGTAAAATAAAATGGTGTCATAATAATATGTGTGATTAGATAGGATACCATTTATTAAGGGGTTTCATTTTATTAATATATGTTGCTGTGTCTTGCATGGTTTACAATGAGAATGCATTCATAAATTAGTTCTTTAAATTTTAATATAAAAAGAAGCATTCTTCTAAGACTGAAAAGGAGGCAGTACTTAATTATCTAAATCAGATTTTGATTCGTAATGAAGATTCTGATATACATCAGCATTTTCATTTTAGTTTATTTTTTCTTGGAATATAGTAGATATGTAATATTATATTTTCAGATGTACAACATAGTGATTCAATAATTATATACATTACTAAATGCCTATCATGGTGAGTGTAGTTATCTTGTTACCATACCAAGATATTAAAATATTGTTAGTTATATTCTCTATGCTGTACTTCCATTCCTGTAACTAATTTATTTTATAATTTGAAGTTTGCACCTCTTTATCCCCTTCACTGATATAACCTATCCCCACACCCCCTCAGCTATGCAAACAACAGTCTGTTGTCAGTATTTACGGGTCTATTTTCTTTCTTTGTTTGTTTTGTGTTTTTATATTCCCCATGAGTGGAATCATATGGCATTTGTTTTTTTATGTCTGACTTATGTCACTTAGCATGAAACCAAGTCCACACGTATTATCACAAATGACAGGATTTCTTTCTTTTTTATGGCTGAATAATATTCCATTGAATATATGTACCACTTCTTATTTATTCATAAATCGATTGATGGACACTTTGGTTGCTTAAATATCTTGGCTGTTGTAAATAATGTGGCAATAAACATAGGGGTGCATGTATCTTTTTGAATCAGAGATTTTGTTTTCTTCAGGTAAATTCTTAGAAGTAGAGATATTGGGTCATGTGATATTTCTTTTTTAGTTTTCTTGAGGAGCTCCATACTGCTTTCCACAGTGGCTGCACAAATTTACATTCCTACAAACAGTGTCAGAGAGTCCCAATTTCTCTACATCCTCACCAACACTTGTTATTTCTTGTCTTTTGGATAGTGGCCATTCTGACTGGTATGAAGTGATAGCTCATTATGGTTTTGATTTCCATTCCCCTGATGATTAGGGATGTGGAACATCTTTTCATGTGCCTATTGGCCATCTGTATGTTGTCTTTAGAAAAATGTTTGTTTAGATTTCTGCCCATTTTTAATCAAGTTATATGATTTTTTTGTTGTTGAGTTGCATGAATTCTTTATATATGTTGGATATAAGCCCTTTATCAGCATTTATACTTTAATGTGCAATGATTTTATAAGATAGAAGTGGCTTTTCTCCAAACCTCTTAGGAATAATTGTATTCATTTATTGTATTAATATTCAACAAATATTTCACATCTGTTCCATATCAGACATTCTCATGGGTTCCTGTAAGGAGCAATGAGCAAAACAGTGTAGTGCAGGGAGAAGCCTCTAACCAGGTAATACTCCGGCCTAACGTTACTCCTGGCCTTACCCTACTTTTTAACTTTATAGAATGGAATGGGAATGACTTGGTCAATATTCCTACTACAATCCCTCACACCCTACTTCCATCTTTGGGGTAGTACTTTCTGGTCAATATGTAGTAAGCCTAGCTTGGTTGGCCACATTCCTGTGGGATCAACCTTCTGTCTTGGAGAATAATGTTAAGTCAAGTCAGGGGCACATAAGTAACTCCCTTCCAGTGCATGCAAACACATCTGTTAGAAGGGTAACATTTTAGTACCCATTTATCTTGTTACTCTTTGGACTCTTCACTTGGTTCTAAATGTAGGTGGGGAAAAGAATGGTGCATTTCTTGATCCTGTTTAAAAAAATGATTATATATTGCTTTATTAAGTAGATAATGACTTAAAGGAATTACTTTGCAATTGGCTTAAAGATGGCAGTGTGAGAGGTGAGACAGAAACCTCCTCCGAAAATCACATATAATATGAGAATATAGCATATACAATTAATCCTGAAAGAGCAACAGGAAAGAACTCTGCAACAGACTGACGACATATGAGGAAAAGAGAAGACCTCATGGAATAGGGTAAAGTACCAAAGCTGTGATCTAGTGGGACTCAAGCCCTTCCCCTACCACAGCTCACTGGCAGAAGGAAGAGAAATGGAGTGGGGTGGGGATGAATACCTAGGACTGCTGAACACCCAGTACTGAAGATCTGTTCTGGGAGTACAAACATACATTACCTTGTGCTCTGGAGATAAGTGGGGTTGGAAAGCTAAGATAGAAGGAATACTCAGAGAGAGTGAGATTCTAGCCACTTGTAGAGAACAGGTACCCACAAACAGCCACTCTAGGACAAAAGAAAGGTGGGTACGCTGAGAGACTTCCCAACAGCAAGAGAGCTGCTAAAGAGGCAAGGATTGCACACAGCTTGCTGCTTAGGAGAAAGGACAGGTGGAAAAAATCATCCTGGCACACTCAGCCCAGCAGGTTGGGAACTTTCAGGAGCTTCAGGCACATCATCCCCATGGCTGGCAATGCAGCACTGAGGCCCCTCACTGTGATACACAGCCTGTCTCTCCATCCTTCTGACTGGCACTGGATGGAAAAACTGCTGCACCTGCCATTGTGCCAGGCCAGCCAGAGGGCATCCCTGCCTATGGAAGCTACATGGGTGTAGCATAAAGGCTCCTCCCTATACCCTTGGCACACTGGCCATGGCAGTGGAGGCAGGTACTTCAGCTGGGAAGCAGGAAAGAGCTCTTTCCTCCCAGAAGGCACTGTTGTGGCTCACCTGTGACCCCAGCTATCACTCCAAGCCAGCCAGAGGGCAGCCCACGTATGGCAGCTACACAGGTGTGTCCAAGAGGCTGCTTCCAGCATGTGTGGCTCTCTGGCTCTGACAGTGGAGGCGGGCAGGCACTATGACTGGGAAGCAGGAAAGAGCTCTCTCCTCCTGGCAGGCACCAGCGCTGCTCATCTGTGACCCTCACCATTGTTCCAGCGGTTGAGCAGCTCCAGAGAGTAGAGCTTCTGGGTACTAGAGGGTACTGCCTACACCAAGTTATTAACTACAAATATAAAATGTCAAAAGAAACTGGTACACATCAAAATCACACAAACACCAGAAAGAGGGCCAAGTGAAACTGAACTCATCAATGTTCCTGAAAAGGATTTCAAAATAAAAATCACTAACATGCATATGCAGCTACCGAAAATTATTCAAGACCTCAGGGAGGAATTCAAGAAAGTGATAGGAACTTTGAAAATACAGTATATGAAATGAACCATACAATGGAAGCATTTAAAAGCAGATCAGAAGAAGTAGAGGAGACAATAAATGAAGTAGAAATTAGAAAACGGGAATACAAAGAAGCTGAGGAACAAAGAGAAAAATGATTTCTAGGAATGAAAGAATATTAAGAGAACTGTGCAACCAATGAAACAGAAAAATATTCGCATTACAGGGGTACCAGAAGAAAAAGAGAGAGAAAAAGGAATAGAATGTGTCATAGAGGAGGTAATTGCTGAAAACACCCCAGTCTGGAAAAGTGAGTAGTCTCTCAGGACATGGAGGTGCACAGATCTTCCAACACAAGGGACCCAAGGAAGACAACACAAGACATATAATAATTAAAATGGCAAAGATAAAGGATAAGGACAGAGCATTAAAGCTCCAGAGAGAGAAAAAGGATCACATACAAGGAAACCCATCAGGGTATAATCAGACTTCTCAGCAGAAACCATACAGGCCAGAAGGGAGTGGGATGATATGTCTAATGCAATGAAGCAGAAGGGCCTGGAACCAACAACACTTTATCCATCAAGACTATCATTTAAATTTGAAGGAGGGATTAAACAGTTTCCAGAGAAGCAAAAGTTGAGAGAATTTACCTACCACAAACCATCTCTACTGTGTATTTTGAAGGGATTTCTATAGATGGAAGTGTTCCTATGGCTAAACAGCTGTCACCAGAGAAAATAAAACCACATTAAAGGAAGTAGACCAATTAATTACTAATCAAAAACAAAATTAAACTATCTACGTACAAAGTCAGTCAAGGCATACACAAAGAATATTACACCTAATATATAAAGAATGTTGAAGGAAGAAAAAGAAGGGAGAAAGAAAAAGAACCTTCAGATTATGCTTGAAAGAGTTTACTAAGTGAGTTAAGTTATACTATTAGGTAGTAAAGAAGCTATGCTTGAGCATTTGGTAATGACAAATCCAAAGCCTACAATGGCAATAAGTACATAACTATTGATAAGCACCCTAAATGTAAATGGTTTGAATGCACCAATCAAAAGACACAGTGACCAAATGGATAAAAAACAAGACCGATCCATATGATACCTACAAGAGACTCATTCAAACCCAAAGACATACACAGACTAAAAGTGAAGGGATAGAAAAAGATATTTCATGCAACAAATAAGGAGAAATAAAGCAGGCATTGCAACACTTGTATCAGACAAAATATATTTCTAAACAAAGAAAGTAACAAGAGACAAAGAGGGACTTCACATAGTGATAAATGGGTCAGTCCAACAAGACGATATAACCATTCTAAATATCTATGCACCCAACATAGGAGCACCTACATATGTGAAACAAATACTATCAAAATTAAAGAGGGAAATACAATTCAATGCATTCATTTTAGGAGACAACAACACAACACTCACTCCAAAGGACAGATCAACCAGACAGAAAATAAGTAAGGCGACAGAGGCACTGAACAACACTTTAACAACATGACCCTAACAATCAATGGATCAATGACTAAATAAAAACAGAGATGAAGCAATATATGGAGACAAATGAAATAAATAACTCAACACTGCAAAATCTGTGGGACGCAGTGTAGACCTTGCTAAGAGGGAAGTATATTGCAATGCAGGCTGACCTCAGGAAATAAGAACAATCACATATGAACAGTCTAAACTCAGAATTAACGAAACTAGAAGAAGAACAACAAATGAGGACCAAAGTCAGTAGATGTAGAGACGTCATCAAGATCAGAGCAGAAATAAATAAAATCTAGCAGAACAAAACAATAGAAAGAATCAGTAAAACCAGGGTATGGTTCTTCAAGAAAATAAACAAAATAGTTAAAGCACTGGCCAGACTTATAAACAAAAAAGAGAGTCTACACACATAAACAGAATGAGAAATGAGAAAGGAAAAGTCACTACAGACCCACAGAAATACAAAGAATTATTACAGAATATTATGAAAAATTAAATGCTCACAAATTTGATAACCTAGAAGAAATGTACAACTTTCTAGACAAATACAACCTTCCAAGGCTGATCCAGGCAGAAGCTGAAAATCTGAACAGACCAATTACCAGCAATGAAATTGAACTGGTAATTTAAAAACTACCTAAGAACAAAAGGCTGGACCAGGCAGCTTCACTGCTGAATTTTACCAAACATTTAGTGAAGACTTTATACCCATCCTCTTTAAGATTTTCCAAAAAATAGAAGAAGAGGGAATACATCCAAACTTATTTTATGAGGCCAGCATCAATCTAATACAAAAAACAGGCAAGGAAACACAAGAAAAGAAAATTATACACCAATATCCCTGATGAACATAGATGCAAAAATACTCAACAAAATATTAGGAAACCAAATTCCAAAATACATCAAAAAGATCATCCATCATGATCAAGTAGGATTTATTCTAGGGATGCAAAGATGGTACAATATTTGAAAATCCATCAATATCATACACAACATCAACAAAAAGGACAAAAAATCACATGATCATCTCCATAGATGCTGAAAAAAGCTTAGGATTATGCTCCCGAACTTCAAGCTCTATTACAAAGCCATAGTAATCAAGACAATTTGGTACTGGCACAAGAACAGACCCATAGATCAATGGAATAGAATAGAGAGCTAAGAATATAAACCCACACATATGGACAATTAATATATGATAAAGGAGCCATGGATATACAATGGGGAAATGACAGCCTCTTCAACAACTGGCATTGGCAAAACCGGACAACTACATGCAAGAGAATGAAACTGGATTTTCGTCTAACCCCATACAGAAAAGTAAACTCAAAATGGATCAAAGACCTGAATGTAAGCCATGAAACCATAAAACTCTTAGAAGAAAACATAGGCAAAACTCTTTTATGAATATAAATATATTTATATTATATTTATACTATATATTTATATTATAAATATAAACATGAGCACTTTCTCCTGAACACATCTCCTCAGGCCAGGGAAACAAAAGCAAAAATGTACAAATGGGACTACATCAAGCCAGAAAGCTGCTCTACATCAAAGGACACCATTAGTAGAACAAAAATGCTTCCTACAGTATGGGAGAATATATTCACAAACAACATGTTTGACAAGGGTTAATATCCAAAATATATAAAGAACTCACATATCTCAAAACACAAAAAGCAAATAACCCTATTAAAAAATGGGTGGAGGATGAACAGACACTTGTCCAAAGAAAAAATTCAGATGGCCAACAGGCACATGAAAAGATGCTCCACATCGCTAATTATCAGGGAAATGCAAATTAAAACCACAGTGAGATATCACTTCACACCAGTTAGGATGGCCAACATCAAGAAGACTAGGAACAACAAGTGCTGGTGAGGATGTGGAGAAAGGGGAACCCTCCTACACTGCTGGTGGGAATGTAAATTAGTTCAACCATTGTGGAAAGGATTATGGAGGTTCCTTGAAAAACTAAAAATAGAAATACTTTTGACCCAGGAATTCCACTCCTAGGAATTTTCCCAAAGAAAACAAGATATCAGATTCAAAAAGAAATATGGACCCTATGTTTATCACAGTACTATTTAAAATAGCCAAGAAATGGAAGCAACCTAAGTGTCCATCAGTAGATGAATGGAAAAAGAAGAAGCTGTACATATACACAATGGAATGTTATTCAGACATAAGAAGAAAACAAATCCTACCATTTGTAACAACATCGATGGAACTACATGGTATTATACTCAGTGAAATAAGCCAGGTGGGGAAAGACAAGTACCAAATGATTTCCCTCATTTGTGACCTATAACAACAAAGAAAAACTGAAGGAACAAAATAGCAGCAGACTCACAGACTCCAATAATGGGCTAGCGGTTACCAAAGGGTAGGGATGGTGGAAGGTAGTTTGGGGAGGGAGGGAGAAGGGGATTTATGATTGACATACATGGTTTGGGGGGTGTCATGGGGAAGACAGTGTAGCACAGAGAAGACAAGTAGTGACTCTGTGGCATCTTACTGTGCTGATGGACAGTGACTTCAATGGGGTATGCAGGGGGAACTTGATAATATGGGTGACTATAGTAACCACAATGATTTTCATGTGAAAACTTTATGAGTGTCTATCAATGATAACTTTATAAAAAATAAAATATTAAAAAAAAGGAATTACTTTGCTTCAACTTTCATAGAATTATTTTTTTTCAGCTTAACATTTCACAGATATGTCTCATAGAGTTTAATTAAAATGAGAAGTTAATAGAGTATTAATCCATTATTCATTTATTCATTCATTCATTACACATACAAAATCAGTATTTTCTCTATAAAATATTTGCACAATATCATCCAACACTATTTGCCAGTCAAAGCTTCTCTTTTCACATTTTTAAATCACAAATTACTCTGGGCCTGACTGATCTCTACATCATATAACCAGTTTTATAGAACCTCATGGGAAACTAATGAAACAACTAGGAACAGAACAGTAGAAAAGATACACTGTCCCCTTTCCCTTAAATTCCATGATTGGAGAGTACAAAAAAATAAACGGCAGCCTGCTTGCTTAGTTTACTTAAAAAATATTCGGATTTAAAAAATAGAATCCAGTTGTAAGTATCTTGTCAGTTGAGTATTGCCACTACTGATTTGTGAAAAATGAATTATGATTGACTAATTTAATATCTGTAACAAATTGGAACATGGGAGAAAGACAAAAGTAGAATTCTCATTAACATATAACTAGGTGTTACAAATTAAATCTTTGTAGGAAAAAGAAATTAATTTGAACTAGTCATATTGCAGATAAAAACCTGAGAAATCAATTTATATGAAACATCACGATATATATTCTACATAATGGCATAATAACCTATAATATGTACAGTACAAACAGTCTGGTTGGGATTAAGAAATACATACAATCATGCATTGCGTGTGCATGTGTCTGTGTTTTCATACATAACTATGGACTTAGGTTAGGTTAGAAAGGATTTGTCACACAGTAGAGCCCAAAATAAAAATCTTCCTGAAAATATGCACTGGTATATATTATTACCTCATGTGTGTGCATAAGAATGGTGACATTGTGAATTTGAGATATATACCAGGTAAACTGAATTTTCTCCACAGATTTAAAAAAATAGAAAAAACACATGTTTAATGGAAATTTGAGAGGTTGATTCAGTAACTTTTGTTTCTATAACATTAGAGTAGAAAAATGCATGCTTCGTAGTCTGAAAGACATGGAAATGAATTCCAGCTCTGCTCTTTATATCACTTGAGATCTTGTGTTTCAGTTTCCTTATCTATACAAATATGTTAATGATGGTACCAATTTACACATCTTATTTCTCACAATTTTATAAGAATTAAAGATAAGCATATACAATAACCATATGTTGTGTTGTAGGGAGGTTTAATAAAGCTAATCTATAATTTTTGAGGGTATTATTTCCTATCCCTCATCACACTTGGGAAACAAACTTAGAATAACATCAAATGCTAATTGTATATATCCAGCCAGAATGACCTGGCAGTGATTTTCTTGGTAATATTCCCAAGTGAGGGCTTAATCATTAGTAGTAAACTGGATACAAAAATAACTGTCTGATAATAACTGAAGAATTTCCTACACTTTATCAGAAGGAACATAGGAATGTGATTAAATGGGAATTGAACAATATAAGAAATACAAGACTAACTTATTTTCACTCTTTTATATCTCCAGGTGTTATACAAAGAAAAGTGACATTGGAAAGGGTGTAAAGTCACATAAAATTGGATAATCCTCTCTGAATTCCATTTGTTCCTCCATACCTTCCATAGCGTGACACACTTGTGTATTTGATAGCTGGGGTAAATGGAAAGGTAAATAGAGGAACATGAACTAATGCATATAACTGAATTGTAAAAGAAATGCTACATATTTAGCAACAGGCCCTTAAAAGGGTGTAACTTAGAAGAATGGCTAACTCAGCCCGCTTCTTAGGATTTGTGTTTCGCTGTTCATGATATAAACTGGTAATAAAAATACCATTATTTTGTGCTAGAACAGCACTTTTTGTTAATATTTACTGGTAGTGTCTGAAAGATTTAAAAGAAAGTCTTTAATATGAGGTAAGGGCTTGGCAAATTTCATTTAAATGTAACTAGTTAATTTTCTGAGTTTGTATGGAATGGTGAAATTTATTATAATATATACTTACATGACCTGTAATCATTTTGAACCAAAATCCCACTTCTAAATGTCCACAAACACACCTCTTATGCCACAACAATTAGGAGTAAGCATGTGGGGTGTTGCTGGAAAAACTCATTAGTTCATAATGGAAGAATCACTTATCCTCTCTCCCTTAACTTCATCATTTCTAAAATGAAATTGAATTACATGATCTTAAAGGGTTCCTTGATATCTGTCTCCTGGGGATGAACATAAGTTGCTGAAACAAGTTTTTACTAACTACAGAAAAGTAAAAAGGTCCCTGGTTTGAAAAATGTTGCTTCTGTGCACAATGCCTGTATCCATTTTGACTTCTATATTAAAATATTTCTAGATTAAGATATATTGATTTAAATTTTTATTCCGGATTTCTAAAATAATACAGTTACATAACATTTCAGTGTTTTCAGTGAAATGAAAAATGTCTAATAATTGATGTGAGGTATTGTATATCCTCTATTTGGTATACCCTGTAAAAAGAAGCAAAACTAAACCCCCTAAAGCTTTGAGGAACTGTTCATGAAAATTATGAAAGTATGCCACAAAAGAGATGACACTGTCAAATAGAAACAATTATTTATAGTTAAAATTTCAATTCTCAGCCAGTATAAGGTTTTCAACATATTTGTTGATAATTTTTAAAAGCTTTAGAGATTTTATTCTCAAATGAGATCCAAAAAGGAATATCATTTACCCTGATATCTTTACAGTACCTTCTTTCTTACATTTTTTCCATTTCATTCACTTCAAAAACCAGCGAATTTTGTAAGATAGGCAGGGATAAGTGTATACAAATATATATATATATATATATATATATGTTTTAATTTTAAACATATATATATTTTATTTTAAACATGTATATATTTGTATACAAACATATATATATACATATTTTAATTTTAAAAGTGAAGAAATTGAGATTCAGGATCACAAAGCTGGAAAGTGACAGGCATGAGATTTATTATACCTTCTTGCTCTAGAACTAGTAATGCCTATATGTTAAATAAATACTAGAAATTGGTTTCAAAAAATAAGAATGAAATTGATTCTCAAAAAGTCAACTTTTGTGCCTACATAACCACCTTCTCCAATGCATTTTATGTTCTTCCGCTTTTTCTTTTTGAAGACAGATATTATGGATGAACAATGGGATTAACTTTTTTAATCAAGGGAACTAAAACAGGGTGGAAACATGCATTAAGAGAGAATCCATTTAAATGTGTCTCAGAGCCACCGTATATTAAACTCATTCCTTCTTTTCTTTTTGGACTTTCCTACTTAGTGCCACAGTCTTGGAAGGACTTTTTCGATGATGATAAATATTTTTCCCAAAATATATTAGAAAGTTTAAAATGCTTTTATAGGCCAATAAGTGGAATTACTTGCCTAAATCTGCTTAATAGCTATTTTGATATATGCAAAGCTATATTGCCTGCACAGATAATTTTAAGTCAGTTTATTTTCCTGGCTATAAAACTAACACAGAGTTATTTTAGGAAAAAAAGATAGAAGTCACCCATAATCCAAACATAAAGTGGCCAGGCATGTTTCTTTTTATTTTTGTTCTATATGTAATTATATAATCATCCAATACACATCCAAACAAGGATAACCTGAAATCCTAATATTAATGTATAAGTTAATTTTTGATGAAGTATTATTTATTCTAAATTTCAGAAAAACATTAGACTAAATTCCATTTTTAGGCAAAAATATGTGACAAATCCTACAGCTGGAAAATTATTATGCATTAACTTACATTTCTCAGCAAATTGACAAGAGAAAAATCCTATTTCCCCATCTTTTATAGACTTACAACTTTCATTCATCCACCTCTGGAAGGAATCAAAAAATAATAATTACTGTCCATACTCATTGTAGGTGAAAAGCAAAAAACTGTGGTTATAGGCAGAGTAGAGTAGAAATGGGGCAAAAAGAAAGATAAACTCAAACTCTCTTATTGAATGGTAAGATCCTTCCACAATCTGCTCCAGAATTGCATGTGTCACCATAATCACACAGAAGCAGCAAATGTGAACATAAATGTTTGGAGAAACTGATTAACTCTTAGACATAATGATATTTGGGAGCACTTACAAATGAATTGGAATCTGTATGTCATCAACCTTCTCAGCAACACTAGACAGTATTAATAAACTGGAGCAAAGGACTGAAAACACAGATGAAAAACAATTTTCCTTAAATTATATTTTCCTTGCATTATGTACACAGTTAAATTACACATCAGTTGTGAAGAGGGAGGAAAGATATTTTCAGTTTTCTGACAACTCTACCAATTTCTCTTCCTTTTACTTTAGCAAGATGTAGGTAAATTTACATTTACCTCCTAATTTATTTTAGGATTTACTATAATATATTCATCAGCATGCAAGAAAGTACAGCATGAAGTCTAGGGACCAGGGATTCAATCTAGGAGAGTAACAACAGGAAATTCCTGGTTGAAACTGTGCACTTTCCCTAAAGGGGGCAATACATCTAAAGTGGAGCCATGTGACAAATGGGAAAGTGAAATGTTTCCAAAAATAATAAAAATATAGCAGAGGAAACATAGAACAATTTCCATTTTGAAATACTGCAAGTACACAGCAATTGTTTCCATTTTTGAATAATATAGAAACAGGTGCATAAAAACTAAAGAAATGAAAAAAACAGTTAAATATTTTTAATTAAAGGACATTTAAATTTTCTATAAGAAAGGAAATGTAATCACACTATACTACTAAGCTCAGCAGTGAAATTATTTTACATAACTATAATATGAATATTGACTAGCAAGTTAAATATAATTGTAACACATATAACATTAAAAAGTTAAGAACATGAAGGAGTTGAGGTAAAGAATGTGAAAAAAAGTTAAATCCTCAGATATTGTAAGAGAATACCAAGATGCAGTGATATGACACAAGACTGAGCTACTAAAATTTTTTCCAAGCATTAATGGCCCTAATTTTACATAGCAGTTTTTAAAAGATCTAAGCCAAATTAAAGAAGGTTTTCTGTGGAATGTATGACTTTGAGATAAAATCCTTACTGGCACCAATCGTGTATGCTTTTACCTGTATGGATCCCCCAGAGGTGAGACAATGAACATACAGAATGATATACAAAGTTTAGGATAGAGCTGAACACTCCCTTCATCTTCTAATGAGGGTGGGGAATATTTTCTTAATTCTTGACCCAACCAATGTTGCATATGAATTTTTACCTGCAGTGGAAAAGCATTACTTTAATGCAAAAATAGTCTAAAATTGTTTGTAACTCATTTTTTTATGAACGTATATTTTACATGCATTTATATAAATGCAGTTAATGTAAATGGATTTTTTTAGAACAAGGAACTACCTTAGACTTTATAACTACAACAAAAACGTTAATAAATACAGAGAAAACTGTAATTATAAGCAGAGAAATAATGAAGACTCTAAAAGAAACAGTTTATCATACAAAACACAGTGGGAAAGCCTTGCTTTTAAAAAGTTACCTATAAAACAAGCTAACCTTATTATAATTAATAAAAAATAATAAAAGGTATATAAAATACATGTTGTGGATATGCATACTAAAATATCATAAACCTCCTAATGATAGCTCTATATTTAGTAAAATTTCATTAGTCTGTATGTGTCAGCTAAACAATTTGCATACTTAAAAGTCCCTGAATACTCATAAACATGATCAATTGTAATGCCTGAAAAGATTCTAAAAGCAAAACCACATTAGGAGAACATTATAATCCTGGCCCAAAACCCACCAGAGGAGCTCCATCCCATACTGTTGCAGAGCCTCATCCTGCAAGGAATTTGCAACCTCAAGTTTCAAATGAAAAATATTGTTAATTTGAAACTAGGCTAATTAAATACTAGTTTCAGTTTGCAAGGATAGTGAGTGTCCCATATTGTGACACAATTCCATGTGTGACAGAGAATGAGGAATAGAAAAGGGAAAGAGAAGATGTGTCAAAAATTTCTCTTAAATTTTCAAAATAAAGACTCCTTTATTCTTCTGTAGATACAGCTTAATATGTAATTTTACATTTGGATGAACTCCAGGACTTGAAAATAAAATGGTGAAGTTTAAACATATGTGCTCCTTTAGAACAGAAAATAAAACGAAATCACCAAATCAAGGCTGTTTTCAATGAAGTGATGCTTAACATTTCTCAAAATTGTTAAAGTCATTAGTATTGCATTGCTGTATAACAGACTACTTGGAATTGAATGGATAATTCAGAGTAAAAATAACACATTGAGGTTCAAATGGATGACTGCTTTCACATTTACATTTATTAAGCATTTACTATGTGCCCAGGGTGTATAGTGACACATTGGGTAGGGCAGTGAACAAAACAGAACAATCTCTGACCTTACAGAACTTGTATTTTATCAGGCAACTAGGCTACAGTATCTAACAGCAGTAGGTGACATACATAGGAACAGTAAACAGTAGTAAATATTTTGAGGCTAAATCAATAAAACTCAAGGCCCAAACAGGTTGCCCATTCTAAGGCAAAATTTTTAAATCTATATTTGTCCAAGCTACCTAAACTGACTGGTATGCTGATATGTTTTACAGAAGTTTTAACTATCTGATGCTTAATCAACTTTCTTAAAAGATTTTGGAAAACTGGTACTACCCTTTGCTCCCTTATTATGATAATGAGATTTATGTAACTAATCATATTCACATTTTCTGCTTTTACTGTCATCCTAGATACTCAGAAATAAATGTATTTAGTTTCAGAAAGCATAGTTAAGAATCTGAGTTCACTTCTCTTCCCACTGTTCATTGATAATTATTGATACCAAATTGGACAAGAGGAACAAAAGAAAATATAATTGAAGGTCAATATAAAAATTACTGAATGTAATTATATACATGAAACTTAATTGTAATTAAAATGCAGTAAATAAAAAATAAAAATGAATTTAATTTGAGAATTGCTTTATTTTACGTAATTTATTCTTCCAGTCACAATGGAAGTTTCTTAAATTATACTTCCAGGACAGCGGCTCTTAAGAAGAGCTGCCTCTCTGGAGACCTTTGGCATTATCTGGAGACATTTGGCATTATCTGGAGACCTTTGGCATTATCTGGAGACCTTTTTGGTTGTCACAGGGGGAGAAATACTACTGGTGTCTAGATGGAAGTGGGTGATGCTACATTCTAAAATATACAGGATAATCCCCTGAGCAAAGAATTATCAGGTTCAAAACACCTATAGTGTCAAGACTGAGAAAACATAAACTAAGATCATGAACATTTTTAAATTGGACAAGTAATTATAACTGCATTTTAAAATTTAAATAGCATCTCAATTCACTGATACAGAAGATGAAGAGATCAGCACTCGTTCTAACAATCAGCATAATTATGTTCGAATCTTATATAGTTTTTTAGTTATAATGCTTATGCACCATACTTAGCCTTGTCAGATTAGCTTCATTCACTTAGTAATGTATAGTCCAGCCACATTTATGACCAGTTTTCCTTTCTCCTTATTTCAAATCCATCCTCAGCTGATACCTGGTTCTTCTGCTCATGACTTGTCTGCAGACCTTACTATGTATGACAAACAACCCAAGTTTGACAGCATTTGAACTGAGAGCTGCACTGTTATATGAGGTATGACCACTGAGAGTTGTTTTTTCTTTAAATCTCAGCAATGCCAAATTTTTATCAAAGTTCCTAGATGCTTCCTCTCAACTTACATACCTTCCTCAGTGTAAGCCAGTGACAGACATTTCATGAGATACTATTACCCCACAGACCACACTAACTGTGTGTAGATTATTTGTTGATTTCTTTTCAACTCAGATTGGTTTATTCTTACCTCTGGGCTACAATGAGTTTGATGTCTACATATTTCACTTTTTATTCACTTTTTATGTAGTCTCATGGCAAATGGCTAAGGCTTCTTGAGGGATCATTTAATAGTCAGTGTAGCCCTGGTTAGTTCTATCTTTTGCAGCTGGGTCGTGTAACTTTATATGTGAAAGAGTTTGTTCAATACAGTCGTTGCATAACAACAGAATGAGGTTAATGGCATGTATTTATTAGATTATTGACAAATCCCCCAATTTCATATGAAGGCCTATATCTTTGTTTCTAAGAGTGATTATCTCCAGATTCAAGTACCCCCACCCCCAGTCAGCCATTCAAATAATGCCTGGAAATTTAAAGAAAATATAAGGATTCCCATGGAATTCACTTTTCTATAGATTTGCAGGTATGATGACAATTAACAGAAATTTTGTCACATTATAATATGGCTTCTGAGGGACAAAGTTGAGATCAAGGGCTGTCTCAATGTACGTGTGCCTTGGTCTTCTATTTTTGTCTGTAGCCACAATTTTTGAAGTATATGTCATTTGATTGGATTCTTTTTATTTTCATTGTTATTACTGTTAAACTTATATTTTTTATAAGTACTGAGAAAGGAAAATTGCTTTTCATCTATAAATTGCATTTGACTAAGTTTTTACTTGTATTTAATATAAGTAATATTTTGTATAGGCAGATTTTATTTTATGATATCTGAAAATACATGTGTATGTAGGTGTGGGACAAATGATAAATAGATTCTAGATCTTATAAAAAGTCTACCTTAATAAAAAAAAAAGTGGTTGTTAGATAACACAAAGTAATTATTGTGGGAGTATCTTTGCTGAGCATTTAGAAATAACCCTTCAAAGTGAAAAAATAATGCCAGTTGTGCCATAAACTTTAACAGATACCCCACCAAAGAAGATATACAAATGGCAAATAAAAATACTAAAGGATGCTCCAAATAATTTCTCATCAGGGAAATGCAAATTAAAACAATGAAATACCACTACATACCTATAAGAATGGAGTAAATCTGGAAGACTGACAACACCAAATGCTGGGGAAATGTGGAACAGAAACTCCCATTACTGGGGGGAATGCAAAGTGGTACAGCTGTTTTGGAAAACACTTTGGTGATTTATTACGAAGTAAACATACACTTACTATACAATATAGCAATTGTGCTCCTTGGTATTTTTCCCAAAGGAGCTGAAAACATATGTCCACACAAAAACCTGCACATGGGTATTTACAGCAGGTTTACTTATAATTGGCAAAATTTGTGAGCAATCAAAATGTATTTCAGTAGGTGAATGGATGAATTGTAGTACATCCAGAAAATGGACTACTATTCAGTGTTATAAAGAAATGAGCTATCAAGCTATTAATAGACATGGAGGAACCTTAACACATATTAATAAATGAAAGAAGCCTACCTGCAAAGGCTAAACAGGGTATGACTTCCACAATACAGCATTCTGGAAAAGGCAGAACTCAGGAGATAGTAAAAAAATAAGTGTTTGGGGTGGGGATAGATGAGTAGGAGCACAGAGATTTTTAGGACAGTGAAGCTACTCTGTGTGATAACATAATGATGGATGTATGTGATTATACATTTGCCCAAACCCACAGAATGTACAATACCCAGAGTGAATACAGTAAACTATGCACTTTGGGTAATTATGATGTGTCAGTGTGGTTCATCAGCTGTAACCAGTGTACTACACTCTGGTTCGGGATGTTAATAATGGGGGAGGGGCTATACATGGTAGGGGAAAGAGGCATATAGGAAGTCTCTTCACCTTTCCCTCGATTTTGGTGCAAGCCTAAAACTATACTAAAAATGAGGAATAAAAATAATGCCTTTGGGCAATAGCCTTAACATAGAATAAACTATCTGAAACTGGAGGTTTATTTAAAGTACTTTGAGGCTGCTATAATTAATATTTAATGGTATATATACATAGTGATAGTGTAACAGATTTCACTAAACCTATTTTGAGTCCAGCTGTGTGTGTGTGTGTGTGAGTATGTGTGTCTCTGTATATGTTCATATGTGTGTGTTAAAAACAAAGGTGAATACATTTGCAAGAACGTTTACTTTATTTTACATTAGGAATATACAAAAGAGACAAATACTGGTGGGAACTGGAAGCCCTGATTCCTAAGCCAAATTGATAAAGAATCACTAGTTATTTTTCCTTATGTCTTTCCTTCTCTCTCTTTCTTCTTTATTAATAGTATCCATGTCTTGAATTGCTTAGGTTTTGACTCAATCGTTTCTTGCATTACACTGGTTGTGGCAGCATATCTTTGATATTTTGAGTAATATTACATGCTATAATAATCATGTTATTTGCAACACTTTCTAATGCATCATATTTAAGGAAATTAAACATAATACACTTAGATTATTATTAAACAAAAATAATTTTGTTATTTGGAATCAGAAATTTCTGAAGTTAATGAGGCTATAAGTGATATGTGATTTCTATTTAAATATGCTGTATGAACATATAAATAAGACAAAAATTAGATTCCATTTGATTCTCAAGTTAAGCAATAATAATAATACAACCCTGCTGTTTAACAAGGCAATAATTTAATTCCAAGAAAGATTAATTATAAGAAAAATGCAAATAAACTGGTCCAAATAAAGCACTGTGAAAATGCTATTTTCCCATTATGTTTTAAGTAATTTATATAAAGTAACTTTACACAAATGTTGAAAAACACTGTATTTGCTAAGAATAAAAATATGTCAGCTTATATGCTTAGGTATATAGTTCTCTACAAAGTAATAAGCGGAAAGGAAAATAAATGGAAAGAACAAACAGCTGCACATGTCATTATTATCACTAACATAATTTTCTAAGATTAGGAAATGTCCCAGTCTTATCTACATGGAATTCCAGCATTAGAGTGATTTTTAAGACAATATAAAATTAGGATGTTTAGGTCACGGATGTTAGCAGATACCTTAATATAGTCAATAGAGGCTCAGTCTTTAAAAAATAAATAAATAAAAAGGAAAGAAAACAAGAACTAAAATAACTGTAGGAAAATGTGTCAATTATAAAACTGGATGAAGAAATTAATGTTATTTTTAAAAAATTAGATAACCGGTATTCACAAGAGGGACTGTAAATCAAGAAATTAATTGGGACTTTTGGCTCTTACTATACATTCTCTTCAAAATTAAAGTTATTCCCACTTCCGGGAAGATGGCGGCATGAGCAGGGCAGCAGAAATCTCTTCCCAAAACTATATATATCTATGAAAATACAGCAAATACAACTATTCCTAAAAGAGAGAACAGAATACATAGGAAAAGGCACAGTGTGCAGCTCCACCTGAGAGGACACAGCACTCGCGAAGCGGGTAAGATACGGAGCCGCAACCCGGCAAGACCTGAGCACTCACCCATCCCAGTGCACCGGCGGGAGGAGACGATTCACAGCCAGGAGGGAGTGGAAGTACAGGCCCGTGAAATAACCAGCCCCGGTGATATGCACGGGAGCACTGACACACATCGCGGGGTGTAGCGGAGATTGGAGAGACAGATGGTGCAGGATCTGAGCAGGAAATGCACCTAGGTCCTTGCAGATGGCTCCCGGGAAGGAAAGAAAGAGAAAAGGAAAAAAAAAGAAAAGCACGCGAATTTTTCAGTGGCCTTAAAGTGACAGGAGCCCAGCGGAGAAGCCGGATCACCCCGGGACACTTAGCAGAGCATGCTGGGAGTCCTGGGGAGTTTCAAACCCCTTAGCCGGTGACTGGGAATGGGTGACCGAACTTAGACTTCCCACAGAGATCAACAGCCTCCCATTGGTTCCCACCCAGGCCAAAGCTATAAAGGGCCATACGGACAGGCACAGCCAAGGCTGTGGAAGAGTAGAGCAACAGCGCCACCTACAGCATCCCCACAGAATCTACTCCTGGTGGGCGTTTTTATTTTGTCTTTTTTGGGGTTTTTTTTGGTTGTTTGTTTGGATTTTTTGTTTTTTGTTTCGTTTGTTTTCTTCTTTTTTTTTTTCTTTTTAAAGTCTTAAAGAGCCCAGCTTACATACGTGGCAACTATCAGCGACCATTTCTATAGCCATGAAAGACACAGGAATATGGTCCAGACTAAGATCAAACTGACAACCCCAGAGAGGGAGCCTGAAGGAATGGAAATGCACAATCTTCCTGAAAAAGAATTCAGAATACAAGTCATAACCATGCTGATGGATCTACAGGGAAATGTGCAAGAGCTGAGGGAGGAAGTGAGGGAAGTGAGGAAAGACAATGCAGAAATCAGACAAGCGATTGACGGGCTTAACAGCAGACTGTATGAGATGCAAGAGACTTAGTGGAATAGAAATCAGAGAACAGGAATACAGAGAAGCTGAGGCAGAAAGAGATAAAAGGATCTCCAAAAATGAAAGAATATTAAGAGAACTGTGTGACAAATCCAAACGGAACAATATTGGCATTATACGAGTACGAGAGGAAGAAGAGAGAGAAAAGGGGATAGAAAGTGTCTTTGAAGAAATAATTGCTGAAAACTTTCCCATGCTGGGGAAGGAAATAGTCTCACAGTCCACAGAAGCCCACAGATCTCCCAACACAAGGGACCCAAGGAAGACAACTCCTAAACCCATAATAATTAAAATGGCAAAGACCAAAGATAAAGACAGACTATTAAAGGCAGCTAGAGAGAAAAAAAAAGGTCACTTACAAAGGAAAACCCATCAAACTATCATCAGACTTCTCAACAGAAACCTTACAGGCCAGAAGAGAAAGGCATGATTTATTTAATGTAATGAAACAGAAGGGCCTCGAACCAAGAATATTGTATCCAGCACGATTAACATTTAAATATAACGGAGGGATTAAACAATTTCCAGACAAATGAAAGTTGAGAGAGTTTGCCTCTCGTAAACCACCACTACAGGATATCTTAAATGGACTGCTCTAGAGGGAAGCACCCCTAAGGCTAAAGAGCTGTCACCAGAGAAAATAAAATCATAGCAAAGAAAGTAGACCATCCAAATATTAACTAAAGGCAAAGAATAAAACACCTATTATAGAAAGAATGGAGGAGGAAGAATAAGAAGGGAGATAAAAAAAGAAACATCAGACTGTGTTTACAATAACTTAACAAGAAAGTTAAGTTAGATCGTTAGATAGTAAAGAAAAAACCCTTGAACCTTTGGTAATCATGAATCTAAAGCCAGCAATGGCAATAAGTACACATCTATCAATAATCACCTTAAATGTAAGTGGACTGAAAGCACCAATCAAAAGACACAGAGTAACAGAATGGATAAAAAAGCAAGACCCATCTATATGCTGCTTACAAGACACTCCCCTCAAACCCAAAGATATACACGGACTAAAAGTGAAGGGATGGAAAAAGATATTTCATGCAAACAACAAATAGAAAAAAGGAGGTGTGGCAGTATTTGCATCACACAAAATAAGACTTCAAAAGGAAGAAAGTAGCAAGAGATAAAGAAGGACATTACATAATGATAAAGGGGTCTATCCAACAAGAAGATATAACCATTAAAAATATATATGCACCCAACACAGGAGCGCCAGCATATGTGAAAGAAATACTAACAGAATTAAAGGTGGAAATAGACAGCAATGCATTAATTTTAGGAGACTTCAACACACCACTCAATCCAAAGGACAGATCAACCAGAGAATAAGCAAAGACACAGAGGCACTGAACAACACACCAGAACAGATAGACCTAACAGACATCTACAGAACTGTGCACCCAAAAGCAGCAGGATACACATTTTCTCAAGTGCACATGGAACATTTTCTAGAATAGACCACATGCTAGGCCACAAAAAGAACCTCAGTAAATTCAAAAATATTGAAATCCTACCAACCAAATTCTCAGATCACAAAGGAATAAAACTAGAAATAAATTTTAGAAAGAAAACAAAAGGGCTCACAAATACATGGAGAATTAATAACATTCTCCTAATTAATCAATGGGTTAACGACCAAATCAAAACAGAAATCAAAGAATATATGGAGACTAATGAGAACAACAACACAAAGCCACAACTTCTGTGGGATGCAGCAAAGGCACTTCTAAGAGGAAAGTATACTGCAATCCAGGCCTATTAAAAATGGAAGAACATTCCCAAATGAATAGTCTAAAGACACAACTACTGAAATTGGAAAAAGAAGAACAAATGAGGTCCAAAGTCACCAGAAGGAGGGACATAATAAAGATCAGAGAAGAAATAAATAAAATTGAGAAGAATAAAACAATAGAAAAAAATCAGTGAAACCAAGAGCTGGTTCGTTGAAAAAATAAACAAAAAAGATAAACTCAAACCAGACTCCTTTACAGAAAAAGAGAAACTACACACACGAACAGAATCAGAAATGAGAAAGGAAAAATAACGACGGACCGCACAGAAATACAAAGAATCATAAGAGAATATTATGAGAATCTATATGCTACCAAGCTGGAAAACCTAGAAGAAATGGACAACTTCGTAGAAAAATGCAACCTTCCAAGATTGAAAAAGGAAGAAACAGAAAAACTAAACAGACCAATCACCAGCAACAAAATTGAATCAGTAATCAAAAAACTCCCCAAAAACAAAACCCCGGACCAGATGGATTCACCTTTGAATTCTACCAGACATACAGAGAAGAAATAACACACATTCTCCTTAAAGTTTTTCAAAAAATAGAAGAGGATGGAATACTTCCAAAGTCATTCTATGAAGCCAGCATCACTCTAATACCAAAACCGGGCAAAGACGTCACCAAAAAAGAAAATAACAGACCAATATCCCTGATTAATGTACATGCAAATATACTCAACAAAATATTAGCAAACCGAATTCAAAAATACATCAAGAGGATCATACACCATGATCAAGTGAGATTCATCCCAGGGATGCAAGGATGATACAACATTCGAAAATCCATCAACATCATCCACCACATCAACAAAAAGAAGAACAAAAACCACATGATCGTCTCCATAGATGCTGAAAAAGCATTTGACAAAATTCAGCATCCATTCATGATTAAAACTCTCAACAAAATGAGTATAGACGGCAAGTATGTCAACATCATAAAGACCATATATGACAAACCCACAGCTAACATCATATTTAACAGCGAGAAGCTGAAAGCTTTTCATCTAAGATCGGGAACAAGACAGGGATGCCCACTCTCTCCACTGTTATTCAACATAGTACTGGAGGTCCTAGCCATGGCAATCAGACAAAACAAAGACACAGAAGGCATCTAGATTGGTAAAGAAGAAGTCAAATTGTCAATATTTGCACATGACATGATACTGTACATAAAAAACCCTATAGATTCCACTCCAAAACTACTAGAACAAATATCTGAATTCAGCAAAGTTGCAGGATACAAAATTAACACACAGAAATCTGTTGCTTTCCTATACACTAACGACGAACTAACAGAAAGAGAAATCAGAAAACAATTCCATTCACAACTGCGTCAAAAAGAATAAATTACCTAGCAATAAACCTAACGAAGGAAGTGAAAGACCTGTACTCTGAAAACTACAAGACACTCCTAAGAGAAATTAAAGAGGACACTAACAAATGGAAATGCATCCAATTCTCTTGGCTAGGAAGAATAAATATTGTCAAAATGGCTATACTACCTAAGGCAATCTACAGATTTAATGCAATCACTATCAAACTACGAACACCTTTCTTCAATGAACTGGAACAAATAATTCTAAAATACATATGGCACCACAAAAGACCCCGAATAGCCAAAGCAATCCTGAGAAGGAGGAATAAAACGGGGAATTACGCTCCCTGACTTTAAGCTCTACTACAAAGCCACAGTAATCAAGACAATCTGGTATTTGCACAAAAACAGACCCACAGACCAGTGGAACAGAATAGAAAATCCAAACATTAACCCAACACATATAGTCAATTAATGTTTGATAAAGGAGCCTTGGATATACAATGGGGAGATGACAGAGTCTTTAGCAGCTGATGTTGGAAAAACTGGACAGCTACATGTAAGAGAATGAAACTGAAGTATTGTCTAGCCCCATACACAATGGTAAACTCAAGGTGGATCAAAGACCTGAATGTAAGTCATGAAACCATAAAACTCTTAGAAAAAAACATAGGCAAAAATCTGTTAGACGTAAACATGAGTGACTTCTTCATGAGCATATCTCCCTGGGTAAGGGAAACAAAAGCAAAAATGAACAAGTGGGACTATATAAAGCTGAAAAGCTTCTGTAAAGCAAAGGACACCATCAGTAGAACAAAAAGACATCCTATAGTATGGGAGAATATATTCATAAATGATGTATCCAATAAGGCGTTGACATCCAAAATATATAAAGAACTCATGCACCTCAACAAACAAAAAGCAAATAATCCAATTAAGAAATGGGCAGAGGACATGAACAGACACTTCTACAAAGAAGAAATTCAGATGGCCAACAGGCACATGAAAAGATGCTCCACATCACTAATCATCAGAGAAATGCTGATTAAAACCACAATGCGATACCACCTCACACCAGTGAGGATAGCCAACATCCAAAATACAAACAACAACCAATGTTGGCGAGGATGTGGAGAAAAGGGAACCCTCCTACACTGCTGGTGGGAATGCAAATTAGTTCAACCATTGTGGAAAGCAGTATGGAGGTTCCTCAAAAAACTCAAAGTAGAAATACCATTTGACCCAGGAATTCCACTCCTTAGGAATTTACCCTAAGAATGCAGCAGCCCAGTTTGAAAAAGACAGATGCACCCTTATGTTTATCGCAGCACTATTTACAATAGCCAAGAAATGGAAGCAACCTAAGTGTCCATCAGTAGATGAATGGATAAAGAAGAAGTGGTACATATACACAATGGAATATTATTTAGCCATAAGAAGAAAACAAATCCTGCCATTTGCAACAACATGGATGGAGCTAGAGGGTATTATGCTCAGTGAGATAAGCCAAGCCAAAAAATACAAGTACCAAATGATTTTCACTTATATGTTGAGTATAAGAACAAAGAAAAAAACTGAAGGAACAAAACAGCAGCAGACTCACAGGACCCAAGAACTGACTAATAGTTACCAAAGGGAAAGGGACTGGGCAAGATGGGTGGGAAGGGAGGGATAAGAGGGAAAAAGGGGCATTATGATTAGCAGATGTAATGATGGGGGGGCACGAGGAGGGGTGTACAACTCAGAAAAGACAAGTCATGATCCTATAGCATCTCACTACACTGATGGACAGTGAGTGTAATGTGGTTGGTGGGGGGAACCTGATGAAGGGGGTAGTTTAATAACCATAGTATTGCACATGTAATTGTAGAATAATGATACCAAAATAAATTATTAAAAAATTAAAGTTATTCCCTTTATAAAGAAAAGGAGTGCAAAGGAGATGATAAAAGTATATATTAATTTCTCAGTAGATAAGAATCTATTGAGAATCTACTGAGCACCTTCTTTAAAAAGTAATGCATTAGGCATATGGCAGAGTGCTATATTGTGAGAATCAGAATGAGAGTTATCACTATCATCACACCTCCAAAATATCAAAACTTAAAGGATAAGCAATCAAACCTCTTTGTTTTATGACTGGATGAATGGTAGTTGAGAAAATTAATTTTGTAAAAGTGCTGACCTGGCAATTAATAGATAAATTTTGGGGTTGAGTTCTACTACTAACTTGTTTCTAGTCTTCTACAAGTCACTGTACTTATTTGCCTCAATTTCATTTTAAATGTATTGATTAAACAAGTTATATCTTACTGTTTAGGAAGTTTTAGATTCCATTAGCTTGAGCCACATAACATTATTGTTTTTGTCAGTCAATTGTCAGCAATTTCATAGGTTTCACATTATAGTTGGAAAGTGATTTATTATTTCCAATAAAATCCCAGCAGGCTGTCTTATAAATAATGACAAAATGATTCTAAACTTTATATAGAAAGGAAAAGTCCTAAATTAGCCAATATAATACTGATGAATAACAATCAAGGTGAAGTGTACATATATCATGTGTGTGTGTGTGTATACACGTACACACACAAACATATATGTATATATCCTTCATGTATGTATATATACATATTCATATTTTTTATATATATGTATGTATACACACATTTTTGTTCATAGTTTATATTATAAAGCCAGATGCTAGAAATAAAACAGTGAATAAAATATGGCTGTGGATTTGAAGAATTCAATCTTTCTCCAGTGGATACTGTAATTGTGTAGAATAATGGGGTGATAAGATAAATTGTATTGGATTTGGTAGGATGGCTATGTAATCAGGAAGTACTGAGTTATCCACACATTTGGCTCCTCCCCAACACCTACATACTTCATCAGTGATGGATTAAGTCTGGTCGTTGAGTCAAAAGAAAGCCTACACTTGTTGATTTTGTTTTTTTAGATTATTTTTCCTCCAGTAAAGACAATGGACAATGAAAGGGAGTGAAAAAAACAATCCAAACATTTATCTCTATCCTCTTCCTTGCAAAGTAGAACATAGGTATGTAAAAATGCGACATTTGAACTTACACAGCAATTGGCCTAACATATAGCACGTGCCTAACACGGTGTTCACTCCAAGATTAACGGTGTGAGGAAACGTCCCTAGAATTATGTAGCTTTTTTTATGCAACATAATTAAACATCTTTTAAAAACAGTGGTTAGTTGGGCTATCTCTTAATTATAATCAAAGTTATCTTACTTAATTCCAAAAGAAAAGATTTAATTGACCAAAGGCCTCACACCATTCTATAGGTACTAAACCTTATATCTGAATAAGCATAATTAAAGTAGGACCATCATGCATATTATTTTATGTAACAGTATGATGTAAAACAAAAGTAGCTAACGCTGATGAACAAATTAATGAAAATGAACTGAAACAAGGGTCTGAACTACTGAGACTAAATGGCCAGAAGTTACATAATTTATTTTTCTAAAAACCATAGGTGGGATGATTGTATTGGATTTGTTTCTTTTCTTTGAATGCCTTCCTTTTCCTTTTTCTCTCTTTCTGTTTCCTTTCTGGGCACCCTTCACATTATTAGTATAGCAATGATCCTGAGTATCACCTCACTATGCAATTCTAATGTGACCCAGTGATTTGCAAATTAATACCCTGTGGAAATCTGTAACAGCTCTCTGAACAGCACGGGTATGATTTAAGTCTCTCTTACTAAAAAGTATCTATAATCAGGATTCATTTATAGCTTTATCTTTATATAGTGTCTACTTATCCACATTAAGCATATTTTATTTTAAAACCAAAACAATTAGAAAATACTAATTTGGCCATGTTTATAATTTTTCTTATGCAATGTAGGCTCCAAATGGTGATTTACAAGTCATTTTCATATTTTCACCTCTTTGAAAAGCCATACTCACAAATGGGGATTTACAGTATCAGACATGCTTGACGACAGAAGGCCTGAATGCCAAGTAAGGGATGGTTTTTCCAACAGATGCCAAAGCATCTTGTGTTCACATATATTCCTAATTGCCCAGCAGCCTTTCTAAATGACTTGCTCTAATACCTTTGCAGATTGTGCTTCTAATTTTGTAAGAAATTTACTTAAGAGACATGGATTTCCCTCAATTGTCCATTTTTCAAGCTTGACATTCATAGAGATTATTTTGTGTAGCTCCTGGAACATGTCCTTGTCATTCACCATATCTTGAGCACCAATAAACCTGTGCTCTAAACCTTGTGAATCTGCCACTAGGTAATGTTGAAGTAAAGGAGCGGCAGCACTCATAAAAAATATTTAAATGATCATTTTGAATATCCTATGTCTCTTCTCAGCTTCTTAATCATGGAATAAACATTATTATTTGCAGTATTAGTTACAAAAGAGGGCTTAAGTCTTTTGATGCAATGTATAGGCAGCTTCTTCCAAGAAATCACATAAATAATTTAAACAATAAAAGCTACAAATCACAACAGGGATGGACAGGTATACTTTGTTCCCTCTAGAACACAGATGAAGATTAAAAGAAAGTTTTGATCACATCTGGGTGTGTGATCTAGCTGCAAGCCCACTGGACTGAATGTCTAAATCTAGATGTCCCTACAGAAATGCAGATAGTTTAAAAATAAAAAACTTGAACATGAAAAGCAGATAAAGTTCTATATTTTATATATGGGTAAGAGTCAGGAAAGACTGCTTTGCTAAGTGTTGGTATGTAGTGACTCCTGACATTAATATTGATATCAATTTACATTGTGTAATCTAATTTAGGAACATGATTATTCACTACTTAATTTTTTTTTCTTAGACCACATTGGATAACTTTTATTATTATTAATTAATTTATTTTTATTTTTATTTTCTTTATTAAGGTATCATTGATATACACTCTTATGAAGGTTTCACAAGAAAAACAATGTAGTTATTACATTTACCCTTATTATTGAGTCCCCCCCCATACTCCATTGCAGTCACTGTCCATCATTGTAGTAAGATATCACAGAGTCACTATTTGTCTTCTCTGAGCTATACTGTCTTCCCTGTGACCCCACACACACCATGTGCACCAATCATGATACCCCACAATCCTCTTCTCCCTCCTTCCCAACCCCCTCCCTTAGCCCTCCCCTTTGGTAACCACTAGTGTCTTCTTGGAGTCTCTGAGTCTGCTGCTGCTTTGTTCAGTTTTGCTTCATTGTTATACTCCACAAATGAGGGAAATCATTGGGCACTTGTCTTTCTCTGCCTGGCTTATTTCACTGAGCATAATAACCTCTAGCTCCATCCATGGTGTTGCAAATGATAGAATTTGTTTCTTTGTTATGGCTGAATAGTATTCCATTGTGTATATGTAGCACCTCTTTATCCATTCATCTCCTGATGGACACTTAGGTTGCTTCCATATCTTGGCTATTGTAAATAATGCTGCAATAAACATAGCGGTGGCATATGTCTTTTTGAATCTGAGAACTTGTATTCTTTGGATAAATTTCTAGGAGTGGAATTCCCAGGTCAAATGGTATTTCTATTTTTAGTTTCTTGAGGAAACCTCCATATTGCTTTCCACAGTGGCTGAACTAGTTTACATTCCCACTAGCAGTATAGGAGGGTTCCCCTTTCCCCTCATCGTCGCCAGCATTTGGTTTTCCTAGTCTTTTTTATGTTGGCCATCCTAACTGGTATGAGGTGATATCTCACTGTGGTTTTAATTTGCATTTTCCTGATAATTAGCAATGTGGAGCACCTCTTCATGTGCCTGTTGGTCATCTAAATTTCTTCTTTCAAGAAGTATCTGTTAATAATCCTCTGCACATTTTTTAATAGTGTTAGTTGCTTTTTGGGTGTTGAGGCGTGTGAGTTCTTTATATATTTTGGATGTCAACCCTTTGCTGGATATGTCATTTACAAGTATATTCTCCCATACTGGTCACTACTTAATTTTGATTGAAGTTCAATTTATCTATTTTTGTTTGGTTTTGTTTTCTGTGCTTCTTGGATCATATATAAGAAAGCATTAACAAATCCAAGGTTGTGAATATTGCCCCTGTGTTTTCTTCTAATAGCTTTATAGCTTTAGCTCTTAAATTTAGTTATTTGATTCATTTTGAATTACTTTCTGTATATTGTGTAAGGTAAGGGTCTATATTTCATTCTTTTCCATATGTATATCCAATTTTTCTACAAGAGCTTTTGAACAGACTGTTCGTACCCCCTAAATGTCTTGGCACCATTGTGAAAATTCAATTTAGCAGATATTTGAGAGTTTATTTCTCAGTATTCAGTTTTATTCCATTGGTTAATATGTCTATTTGAATTTCACCACGATGCATCATGATATTGTCAAAATCAAAGAGAACGAAAGAACACTAAAAGCAGCAAAAGAGAAAAAATTATAACTTACAAAGGAAGGCTATCGGCAGATTTCTCAGCAATCTTACAGGACAGAAGAGAGTGGAATGACATATTCAAAATATTTAAAAGAAAAAAAAATTGTTAGTCATGAATATGCTGTCTGGCAGTTATCCTCAAGAAATGAAGAAAAAGAAATACTTTACTTTCCCAGAAAAATAAAAGCTGTGAGAGTTCATCACTAGATCTGCCTTATAAGAAATGCTGAAAGGAGTTATTCAAGCTGAAATGAAAAGACTAATTAATAACATGAAAACATGCAAAAATATGCAACACACTGGTTAAGGTAAATATACAATCAGATTTAGGAAATTCTAATTCTATAAACAATGATGTGTCAACGATTTAACTGTAGTTGAAAAAGCTAAAGGAATAGAGTACTAAATATAACCCACTATAAATTTTAGAGAATATACAATATAAAATAGGTAAACCTTAACATCAAAAATATAAAAGGGGAGGTAAAAGGGTAGAGTTGGGTTCTTAAGTAGAGAAGTATTGTAATTACTGGTGCACACTCTGTGAAATAAAACATTCCATTTTATCTTTCATCAGAAGTGTAATAATTTCTGAACTATTTTTAAATGGTTTGACCTGCATTATGAACTTAACTTGAATAATTCTGCCCACCATTAAGGTGTAGTATCGATAGTTTTGTCCCTCGATTTAACTGCTTAAGATAATAGGCTAATGGGGACCATATCCAGGAAGACAACTGCTAGTAACCTAGACATGCTAAATCTAGTAGTAAGCTCTCTCTTCTGGTTTCTCTAGTGGCATTTGCTTAAAGAACCTGTTATATGATAAATTCCTTAGAGGTAATCTTTGTGTCTCATTCTCATTTTTTTTTCTTTCTCTCTACCTTACATAGCTCATTTTGTACAATAAGTACAAATAAATATTTAAAAATTATAAATAGATTATTTAATTAAATACTAAGCTGTGTAATATGCCACTCTCCCAGCCTAGCAGTGTGGTAAGTATAGTAGATGAGTAACAGACAATTGAATATATTTAGGGTTGTGTAAAACAAAGAACTCTGCTTTTCTCTGTCTCTTTTTTTCTCACAGTTTATATCTCATCTAAGGTTCCTTTGTCAAAAAAGACGACATATTCTCAAAGTGTTTGCTTTTCTCTCTTTTATATTCTCAAAATTCTTTATTGACTTGGTATTGGTCAAAATTTTTTACCAAAATTATTGGGATATATTTGACGTGCAAGTCAAATTTGAAGTTCAAGGTGCATACCTTGTCAATTTAACATATATTGCAAAAGGATTACCACCATGACGTTAGCTAACACCTCTATCACATCGCATGTTTACCATTTCTTTTTTTGTATGGAAAACATTTAAGATTTACTCTCTTAGCAACTTAAAATTATATAATATAGTATTGTTAACTATAATCACAATTCTGTGCATTAGATGCCTAGAACTTACTCATTTTCTAATGAAGTTTTCACCATTAGAACATTTCCCCATTTCCCCCACTATATGTGTGTGTGTGTGTGTGTGTGTGTGTGTGTGTGTGCATGTGCATGCACGTATTTATGTATATCTCACATCTTCTTTATCCATTCATCAGTTAGATGGTTTCCATATTTTGGTTACTGTGAAACCACCATACTCTTTTCCATAGTGCCTTTCCACCAACAGTGTATGAGGGTTGTTATTCTCCACATCCTTAAAAATACTTATTTCTTATATTTTATAACATCCATTCTAGCAGGTGTAGGATAATACTGCATTGTAGTTTTTATTTGTATTTCCCTGTTTATTAGGGATGTTCAAAACCTTTTCATGTTCCTGTTGTCCATCTGATATCTTTGGATTATTCAGGTCCTCTGCCCATTTTCAAATTGGATTACTTGCTTTATGCTATTGAATTGCATAAGTTCCCTATGTATGTTAGATATTAATATCTTACCAGATATGTGGCTTGCAAATATTTTCTTCCATTTTGTGGGGTTTTTTTTTCATTGACCATTTCTTTTGCTCTATGGAAGCTTTTTAGTTGATGCAGTGCCATATATTTATCTTTCCTTTTGTTGCTTGTGCTTTAGGTATCATAACCAAAATTTCAATGCCAACAGCAATGTCAAGGAACTTTTCTCCTACTTTTTCTTCCAGGAATTTCATGGTTCCAGGTTTTACATTTAAGTATTTAATCTACTTAAAGTTAATTTTTGTGAGTGGTATAAGATAGGAGGTTGGCTTCTTTCTTTTACATGTGAATATACAATTTTTTTAGCATCATTTATTGACGTACCATGTGTTAGCTTTTCCCAACTGAGGATTCTTGGCTCCCTTGTCAAATATTAGTTGACTGTATATGCATGGCTTTATTTTTGAGCTCTCAATTCTCATCTATTAGTTTATGCATTTTTTTAATGTGTCAGTGCCATACTATTTTGATCACTATAGCTTTATAATATAGTTTAAAATCAGGATCTGTGATGTCTCCAGCTTTGTTCTTCTTTCTCAGGACTGTATTGGCTATTTAAGGTCTTTTGTTGTTCCACGTGAATAATAGGATTGTTTCTTCTATTTCTGTTAACAAAGCCATTGGAATCTTGATGAGGATTGAACTGAATGTATAGATGAGTTTGGGTAATAAGGTCATTTTAACAACATTAATTCTTCAAATCCATGAACACAGGATATCTTTTCATTTATTTGCCTTTGTCAGTTTTTTAATCAATGTTTTATAGTTTCTAGTACATAGATCTTTCACTTCATTGGTTAAATTTATTCCTGAGTATTTTATTGTTTTTTGATGTTACTGTATTTGGGACTTTCTTTTTTTAAGATATTTTCTTGTTTGTGTATAGATATGTTACTGATTTTTGTCAGCTGATTTTACATCCTGCAGCTTTAATGAATATTTTCATTAGTCCTATCAGTTGTGTGGTGTAGTATTTAGGATTTCATATATATATTTCATATAGATAGATAGATAGATACATAGATACATAGATACATAGACAGAGATATAAATACATAGATATAATCCTGCTATCTGAAAACAGACAATTTTACTTCTTCCTTTCTGATTCTAATGACTTTATTTCTTTTTCTTTTCTGATTGTTCTTGATAGGACTTGCTAAACAGGAATGGTGAGAGTTGGGAACCTTATCTTGATCCTGATCTTAGAGGAAAACCTTTCAATCTTTCACCATTAAGTTCATCAGTGGACTTGTATAAATATGCAATTTTCATTCATCATCCTATTATGTAGATAGGGGTGGTTAATTACACTTACGCCAAAGTCCTTGGCTGGAACTAACTCAGAAGGCAACTGCAGTTTTGTCTACCTTCTTTTTGCCTTCCTGCATAGAATATAAATATAATAGCTGGAGCAAGCCATCTTGCAAATAACCTTGAGAATGGAAGTCACGCATGAAAGAAATTAGAGCAGAAAATAAAGAGTCTGGAATTTTAATAATATATCCAAGCTACAAACGTGGACTGCATTTCTTGTGATTTTTCCATATGAGAAAAATGTAAACCCCTAGCAGGCTTATGCTGCAGTAATTTTGGGTCACTGGTACCAGAAGTTGAACACCGGTCTTATCTTACACAAATAATTAGTGCAGTTGGTAAGAGCAGTTTCTAGTAAGGTGTAATAAGATTTAAAAGAAGCCACTGCATAGGTTAAGAAAACTAAAATAATCAACTATTACTAAAACTATATTATAGGTCCAAAATTTGATTAGTTATTTGCAATATAGTGGAGAAAAGATAATTACAGCATTTGTCACTGTAGAGCTTATGGCCTAGCCAATGGGCATATTTCAATATTCTTTCACTTAAAAAAGGTAGTGCTCAGAATTCTAAACCAGCATCATTTAAAAAAATGAAGAACTTTTAAGTCTGGCAGTATATCTTTGAATTTGCTTCTTTTTCCTCATGGTTTTCATTTTTATTTTTGTTTTTCTTTGTTTCAATGTCAATTGTTCCCTTCTTTCTGCATCTTCTTACTGACAAATATATTACAAGAGAAGATATACTCCATCTCCACTTATCTGCTAACCTAGAATAATTTATCTATAACTGAAGTCATGACTGACTTCCAAACATGATTTTTTAAGTATTTTTCAAAGTCATGTTACCTTTTTCTAGCATATGAGACTGATGACTACTTCCCCCTGGAAGGATTCTCCTTTTTTGGACATTTGTAATGAACATTCTATTTTGTAATTCCTGCACCCACTTAAATTGCTCAGTATTTCTAGATCCATCTTCCTTAGTGTCCGTGTCCCTCAGGCAACACCCCAGAATCTTTACTCTCTTAAATGCATTTATCTTCCTCAGAAATGCTATCTGCAGTACCATTTTTGTCTTAATGATTTTGAAAATTAGTACCCTCTAACCCAGAAACTGAATTAGAAATTCTCATATTATTTAATATGGGCTGCTGTTACTGCAATTTTGGTTAGTTGGCCAACAAATACCCCAAATGTAATCTAATGCATCTATATCTACATATTAAGCTGTGTTTTATTTTTTCATGGCTTTTCCCCTTTCCCCCATTCCTCTAATAGGAATGGGCTATTTCTTCCAGTTTTGTATAAAAATAAATGACTTCACCCATCTTCAATTTTTCAAGATGAACTTATAATTAATTATCTATGATTCAATCATTCCTTCAAAAATCCTCAACAACCAACTGGTTATCATTATTCTACAATCTATTTAAAAATACATTTGGGATCTAGTCTCTGTTTCCCAAACTCATTTCAATTATCCTAGCCCATGAACTTTCAAATATTTAAAATATATTTTAATGGATGCCTCTACTTTTATATATATAAATTATATATATATATTATGTATATACATAAAATTGATATTTTGTATATAATATAAAATATAATTTTATTTCATATTTGCTTTGCTCCTAGGAATATATATAAATATATTTACACACACATACACACATCCTAACCTTAGCTGCACATAACCATGTAATGTTTTAAAAATTCACATTTTTCTGTAACTCCAAGACTTTATGTGTTAGTCCTTTTGGCCTTTTACCTATTTTAAAGGTATTTTCTGCATCAAAATATTTTTATGTATTTCTCTCTTTTATTGGATACTTCTTATTTCTTTTTTCAATGAATCTTAGATTCTGTACTCATCCAGGTAAACTTGAGTTGCAGGAGCAATGTGTAAGTTGTAAAACAGTTAAGCTAGAGGTTTCCAGAAGAGCACGTCTTCCACTCTTCTGGAATCAGAAATTCTATTCTTCATGTCTATGGCTTAAGGCTAACAGAATGGGCTGAGAAAGTGCATGTTTTCAACATGAGCTTTACTTTTACGAAGGCACTGACAATGTGAAACTTCTTATTACAAATTCTTGGCGTTTAACAACATATTGACAAATAATACTCAATAATTCTGTGTTAAAAATACATTGGAAAGATATTTATCTTACACTTTCATTCTACTTTCAGGTGAAGGTGTAGGAGAAGAAACCATCTGAGCAGATAGGTTCACTGCCATGCATACAATTGACTCCCAATTACTAGTCATTAATATTAATTAGATGGGAGTTATTAAACTAGTAATAAGCATAGTATTTCCCACTAAGGGGAAGTATTATGTTCTGCCATTTGGTTTGGAATAAAGCACATTTCAAAACTAAAGAGTTAAAATGTATCCCTTGTTCCTGCCTAAGTATGTTAAATGACCCATGTTTTTATTTTCCCTGACATCTGCAGCCAACATTGTTGCACTTTCAAATAAGTATACACCGTATAAATCCACATTATTCTAGAAATTTGTTGTCATTTCAAGGGATAGAAGACAATGTCATCTGAAGAAAGGGTCTTGCTTTGCTGGTGTGACAATAATCACACTCTCCATTCCATGAGGTCAAAGAATATTTCTAATAGATTTACCACAGTATTCTAAAATAGTAAGCATTTCATACTAAGGTATATATTTATTATCTGTTGGGATAATATTAAATGAAAATATCTGTGAAACATTTAGGGCTTCAGCTTCAATTTAGTCTTTAATACACTTTTATCAGTTGGGTTTCCAGAAAAAGATAGATTTCACTTGTCCTATAATTCTTATTCCTTTGAACATGAATTCATTTGATCACCCATACAAACGTACATTTTTGCACCATTAGTGAAAACATGGAGCTATTACATACAAAAAAAGGGAAGAGGAAGAGAGTATACTAGCATTTGCAGAGTCCTATACTAAATTGAAAACTAGCTTCTCTGATAAATCTATAAAGCAACAAGAATCAAGATAAATTAGATGATTTATGCAGCTGTTATAGCAATGCTTCAATCACATTTATTTCTCATTTTACAGAAATTCATATGTGGATGACACTGAAATTTACCTGCTGAATTGTCAGTTTTTGCATAGTTTCTAACATTTTTAATATGTTATATGAAGACCTTTCCAAATTGTAATTAATTTTTCTGCCAAATGATAAATGAAGTGGACAATATTATTTCAAAGTTCACATAACAGTGCAAATAGTAATTTAAAATACCTTAATCCATTTTTTGCTTCTTAATTTCATAATTTTTGCACATTTAAAAAATTAAATAGAACAAAAAAATATTTCAAATTATTAAAGTAAATACTTAGCATTACATGCTATATATCAAGTTTAGTATGTATTATAGGATATTTCTGAAGTTAAATACACTATTTTGAATACAAATATGAATATCAGATAAAGATAATTATTGTTTGAAAACATTTGCCATTGCTAAAATGAATATTGATAAATCAAATTTTTACTAGAATTAATTTTATAAGTTTAAGATATAGTTTAAATATCACTGATCATTTTCAATCTAGTAATTGTCCAGTTTTGAAGTTCTCTTTAAAATCTATCCCCCACTCCCTGCCGTGAGAGGTTACAGAAGACTCAGCATAAAATTAACATTGTGTGTTTCATGCTGTTGGATTGATCACTTGTTTTGAAACTTGGGCTCAGATGTCCTCTCTCAAACTCTATTTAACCATAGACCTTATAGTGTTAACATTCACCTCTTTCCCTTGACACCTAATCTAGGCTTTATTGGCTCTGATGCTAGGCAAGCACTTTTAGTTTGCAGTGATGGTAATTACCTGGATTTAAGGCAGCAGTTTTGTAAATTAAAAAAGGTAAAGGAAAGAAAACAGTTGCAATTGCCTGAGGGTCAGGCCTGTGGGAAAGAAGGGATATAAAACCCAAAGCATCTTTAGTGATACACAGTATCTGTTTGCTGGTCCAGCAGTAGACATGGGTTGTTCCCTGTTCTAGTGTGCCATTTGGTAGTTCAGCTGCTCTGAGATCTTCTATGAAGCCATTGAACATGAATTCATTTGATGTTCAATGAATTTCTGCTTGCTTAGGACTTCTGGGTACTGTCCTCTCTATGGATGACAATTATCTACTGTTCTCAATACCAATTACTACCTCATTCTCATTCCCCATTCAAAGTACTCCTAAAGAGTATTTCATTCAGTTTTTCATTATCCAGGCTCAAGAGACTTATATGGTTAATACTCTCATCCCAGGGTACTTCATAGTTCCCTAGGAACACTAAAGAGAGCTGCCTATGATTAAAGAAGACAATCCCCTTTCGGTCATCTATGATGTAATGAGATCAAGTACAATACATTTTTCAAAAGGGGTTGTAGGGTAGTTATACCTTCCAACATGACTTTTATGTGCATCTAGCCTCCTTGGTAGTATACATTTTTTGGAGATCTTTTTCAATAACATGACTGAAAATGCTCCAAACCCAAAGAGATTGTCAACAGTGTGCTGCTCCTATGGGCAGTCCCCACCCTGTCCAACTTGGCCTCTGAAGTGAAACAGAGCTATTTCCCACCACCCCACACAGTTTACAGTAGTTGCATTGCAAATAAGAAAGCATATTTAACCTGTCATGGGTTGGTATTTAAAAAGTTAGGACTTACATGATTCATATTTAAAATTTAGATCCTCTATTATATAAAAGCTAGATCATTCTGCAAAACAACTAGGGAAATAAAACTTTTAATGTTTGAAATGAAGAATTTCAAGACAAATTTTCCTTTAAAAGATATATAAGTGCAAGAGTAAAGGAAAAATACCAAGCTTATAAGAGGGAAGTTTTATATTTTCAATGAAATGTGGAGTTTTTCATGGCTAAAGGAACAGTGGGAGGCAAATTCTAGGTATAATCTAAAACCAATATGGATTTATTCTTGTCTAGGGGAGAATATTAATCAGCATTATTAGAAGAAAGATACATATTGTGAATTTCTGAAGCTAAGACTAAATAAATGAAAATGTGGCAATGAGCTATTAAGTGTTGGAATAGGTATGTTTAAATCAGTCCTACTTGGAGCACTGTATAGGGAGGAAATAGCGGTTTTAGGATGATTGAAATTTAAAACACTTTCTCATGCTTTTTCTCTCAGAAATTCAGGCAGAATAACCTCTCAGGCAATATAGTCAAATGGTTAAAGGCTTGAATTTGTCATCAGAAAGGCTATTTGAAATATTTCTTATATTAGCTTTGTTAAATAACTCCACTGAGTCTAATTTTTCTTATCTGTAAACTCAGGGCCATGCTAGTCAACTATATTGTTGTAATGCATAAAATGATGTAGATAAGAAATCAAGCAGAAAGTGTGCACATATTATAAGCTTATGAGTTGATAACTATTTCCATAGTATCCTTGAAATAATACTAACTGGTAATTAGAATTTAGGGCCTTAGAACTTACTTTGAAAAAATTGTTACTCTCTAATAGTTCCTTTGGGCTTCACTGTCCTCATCTGAATGAGAGCAAATGAAATCTCTGATTCTCCGAATGTCTTCTCAGATGTAATGTCCTGTACATCTTTAGGAAAAATCGTAAAAGTATTTGATACCTCTAAATTATACCAATATTAAAATTATAAAAACAGATATAAAATTTGTATTTCTTCATTACAACTCAGCCTGAAACACAACCCCAACATTTGACTTAAGCCTCTGTATCATTACCCACAAGTAAGCTGGCAAAATGTACAGGGTCATCACCAAAGAATTTGAACCTACCACTCTAGTGCACGAGCAAGGACATTGCTACCAATTTGCCTGTCTCTTCCACAGTTTTAGATCAAAAGCAAGAATAGTTATTGGCATACTGTAGCTTTTTAATTAGTATCTTCTGAGTAAGATAGTGAATAAATAAATTAATTCTTTGACTAGACTTAAGCCACATTGTGGATAACATGCCCTTTTGTGGTCTTGTCAGGAATCCAAACCATATATTATAGCTTCTTTGCTGAAATGCATTTTAATTTTCAAATAACTAATATGTTAGACATAACTTGTTCCTAAATATAGGGTATGCCTAGTCTAGATAAGGGAATCAAACTCATTGTTTTTGTAAGTGGTGATATTTTAACATCCAACAATAAGTTTTCTTATTAATTTAGCATTCAAGTCAAAGTGATAAAAAAGAAAATGTCATTTTCATTTTGAAAGTTATTTAATTATATAGTCTTATGACTGTGCCAGTATAAAAAATAAACTTATTAAAAAATAAAAATTCATATTTTAAAATATTTTGATGAAGGACATAGTTTAAATTAAAACTGTGTTAAATTCTAGTCAGTCTGAAGTGCAAATCTTAACACTGACATTGAGAGAAGACAAATAATATTTCTAAAATGTTATGCTATAATTATGTAAAATTTGAGTCTAATAAAAATTAAGTCTAGAACAAACCTTTACAGTAGAATCATCTATATATTTTACATAGCTGTAATGCTGAAAACAAATGATTCATTCTTGGTTGGGATATGTCTAAAAGGCTTTAGGAAAATGAGGAAAGCACAAGAAGCAATGCTTCTCTTATTTCAAGTTAAAAATCTCAGACTGCAAGAATATGGAATTTCTGGACACTGGAAAGCTGGTGTCATTACATGTGATTAGGTACACGTGGGCATTCATCATTCTTTCTCCCTATGACTTCTGAGTTTGGGAAAATCAAACAACAAATAAGCAAAAACAAAACAAAGTAACACAGAGGGGCATCTGGAAATATTTCCTTATATAGTAGCATGCAGTTTCTTAGTGAAGGTGCTAATAGCATGTTGATATACGCTGCAAAGAAGAGGTTGAAGCACAGCATAAATGCCTGATCTTACTATTTTGATAGTGGCAACAAACAGAATCATATTTCTTATGCAGTCATCTAGAAGGTAAAACTGTGCATGGTATGACCTGCTTTGCACCTTGGTTCTATGAATTTCTATGACATTGCTTGAACAAACAGACTTACAGAAAATATGGTAGATTGCTTGCAAGTATAACTACTATATTTTGCATGCTTGTATGGATGTATCTTTGCAAAGTGACCATGCTCCAGCTCCAGTTAAGAGCTGGAGTCTTTTTTTCCACTCCCTGGAATCTGGATTGGCCATGTGCTTGATTGCTTTGACCAATAGGATATGGCAGCTATAGGGCATTATTCAATGTCCAAGAGGTATTGTAGCTTCTTCCCTATACTCATGTTGAAGTTCTGCAAATAAACTGTAAAGAAACTCAGACTAGCTCTTAAAATGAGAAATCTTATGAAGAGACAGTCTCTATAGCTAGCACAATTGATATGCATGTGACATCATCTTGGATCACCAGTCAGATGACTACAGACTTATAAGTGAACACAGATAAGATCAGCAGAAAAATAGTTCAGATGATCCCAGTCCAAATGGTCAGCTAACAGAATCATGAGCAAATAAATAGTCATTGTTTTTCAGTGCTGTGGTTTAGGGTGGTTTGTTAAGCAGTAAAAAATGACAAGACTGGTGTGTATCTGTGTGTGTGTATGTGTATGCACATGTGTATGTACATGCATGCCTTTATGCACACACATAGATGGTTTCTTTCTCCATATCTGCATATATAATTGCATGTATTGGGAAAACCAAGCAAAAATAAATAAATTTACTACATGCAAATAAAAATATCTGTCATTATGATTTAGATCTAACATATTTTTCCAATATTGGAAGTCTTAACACTAGCGTTTACTTTTACATACTTCTATGGCATAATATAATGAGATGGGTCTTAGCACTACACCATGCTATTAAGATACATTTGAAATAAATTATTCCAAATTTCATAAAGAACACACTGAATATTCTAATACAATGCTGATTGCCTGCCTGTTTTTTAATTTCAACATATGGTAGTCAAAACTTTTTCAGCAAAGTGATGTGTTATTTCTGAACACATTTATCAACTGAATGAGTAAACAAATTATTGAAAACATAAGCATGATAAATATATTTAATATGGTCACCATGTAAATAAGTATTTTAATTTTTTTCCATACATAATTTTAAGATATTCTATATAGGCAAAAAGATGTTAAAGTAAAAAATATGCAAAATGATCTTACCAAACATATTTTAGTTGGAGGTCACCACTATAACAAAACTCAATATGCAAGTCAATGCCAGTGGCAGAATGAAGTTGAGTGCATGAAGCCAAAACAAAACACAAGAGATTAGAAAGGCAGATATAAATTTTTTATTCTATAACTTGATTATTTTTTCTCTGTTTGGAGTTCTGATCTTAATAAGATCTGTGTTGCCGTCAGCTCAGGATAAAAGCAGAGACATTGCAATGTAAATTATTACCATTCACCTTGGAAAAGTCAGGAACTCTATAAGGATGCCATTAATTTAGCAGATACATGGTGAGTTCAGTCACTAGTGGAAAAGTGAAAAAAAATATCTGGGACTTGTTGAAGAGTTTTTATGGAAAAAACTCACTATCCACTTAAACACATATGTTATCCAGTGTAATTGGCTATTCTTGTCATCATAAATTAGTTTTCTGAGTCAGTTGGATACGAAATAGAGCCTGGTATCAAGAACAAAATACTTAAAGGAATGAATCACTCACTAATTACTATTAGACCTAATTATAAGAAGTATCCTTGTGAGACTACAAACCTGTGTATATTCTCCTACACTGAGGAGGTAATATAAACATTTAATGGAATTTTATAATACTGAATTATGTTAATATCATTAAACACCTTGATAATGATGACAATCACACTAATTATACTAAAAAACTGTTGTCATTATTCCTATAACTAATTCCTAGCAAGGATTAGCATTATTGCTTATAATATTTGAAATAAAACTGAGAAGCAATTATTAATGTTCCTATTATATGGAAGAAGAAATTGAGTCTTAGTAATATTAGCTTCCAACTTCATGTAGCTTAGTGACAGAACTGAATTTGAAACCAGATGTGCTGATTTCAAATCTCTTATGTTTAACTGTTCATTAAACTAAATATTCAATATTATCTGAATTCAGAAGTTTTGTAGACCCTTACTGAAATATCATGTCAAAGGGAATCACTTTAAAAAGATCAGGAGGTATTGTGAAAGTATATCCCATATCAGATAACCAAAAGCAAACATCCTATGATGATATCCTGGGCCTGATGTGGAATTTCTCATTAACTGAGGGAAATCTTTATGTCAAGTCCAAAGGAATTAACTGTATGAAGAAGTCAGTCCCAGTGTTTCCATAGCAAGCCATTATAATAGTGTTCTGGACAAGAGTGCTATCCCTAAGATGGGGAGGTGAGAGATGATGATGACAGGTTAATGGATTTTCTACTTGGATCATTGCTTCTCATGTTTAAAACTAGATACTAGGAATGCTTAATTTAATTAGCCTTGTGCAGTTCAGCAATTAAAACAAATATCATTCTCTAATGTTTATTCACTAATTCAACATATTTATTGAGGCATCTGCTCTATTCCAGGTGCTGTTCTATCTCCAGAGATAGAGCAATGGATGGAATGAAGAAAAGGTAGAGAGCTGAAAAATATCTTCAAATTGGAATTATTCCAAATTGGTTTCATTCCAAAACAATGCTACACAGTATAACAGAAGTAGTACATTAAAAACAAAATTCTGTACATTTTGGAGACACTTAAGAAGCTGAGGCTTGAAATTGACCTCAAAGAACAAGTAAAGTTTGGGCAAGTTGAAAGGAAAAAGTAAGCTACTTCATGCAAGAGAATGTATGCTCAAGGGCGGAAGAAGTTTGGTGTGAACATTTTTTTGGTTTTGTTTGGTAAACTAAAGTCTTTTGTAGATACAACAGCTGTAAGAATTAATTAGGGAAAGAGCCACACTAGAAGAAATGCCAAAGGAAGTCATTCAAGGCACAAGGAAATACCAGATAGATATATGGAAGTACACAAGGAAAAAGGGCATCATAAATGATAACTACATGGGTAAATAATAAACATTTTTTTTATATAAGTTGCTTTAAATATATATCTTAAAGGCTATTTTATAATTGGTATTAGATTTACAATAAAATTGGGAAGAAGATACAGAGATTTGCCATATACATCCTGCCTCCACACATGCATAACCTCCCCCATTATCAACGTCATTCATCAGTCAAAATGGCACATTTTTTACGAAGGATGAACCTGCATTTGCACAACATAATCACCCCAAATCCATAGTTTTCCTTAGGGTTCACTCTTGGTATTGTACATTCTAAGGGTTTGGACAAATGCATAATAGTATATATCCATCATTATAATATCATACAGAGCATTTTCATCACCCTAAAATTCCTCTGTGCTCAGCCTATTCATCTCTCTCCCACCTCTGGTAACCACTGATTTCATTTTCAAAATTTTGAGATATAATTGAATATAACATTGTGTAAGTTTAAGATATATGAAGTGATGTAAATCTTTTTTGAAAGATATTTGGCTATTTAAAAAAGATAAATAATACAGAGTAGGGTTTAAGACATATGTAAAAGTACAACGTATGACCTCAGTAGCCAAAGAATAGGAAGAGAGAAAATGAAACATTATTTTAAGGCTTTTATGGTCTCACTTAAATTTAGGCTGTGATAATTTAAAGATATCTATGATGAACTATGAAGCAGCCACTAAAATAACAAAACCAAGCACTGTAGTCAATAAACCAACTGAGAAGAAACACAGAATCATAATAATAAATAATTCAAGAGAAGACAGAATAAAAGGAAAATTGCTTTAAAAAGATAGGATACTAGAAAACAAATAGGTGGTGAATTTAAATATAACCATATCATCTTAAGTGAAAAAATAGTAATAAACATAAAATTAAAAGGCAGAGGTCATCAGATTGCATAAAAAAGGAAGATTCAACTGCAAGAAGTGCATTTAAAAAATATGTAATATACACTAAGGGAACAAAATATTTGCATAGCCTTAAATTATCTCAGCCAAAATATTAATTGCTGTGGTAATTTTAACATATTGTCCACAAACCATTTGATACTTCTCTCTCCAGTAGGTATAACTTTCTTACCCTACACTTGTAGCTGAATTTAGAGACTTATTTACAAGTAATAGATTAGGAAAATGGAAAAACAGCAAGTTTACAGTGGAGAAACCTGGCAGCCGCTACCTCATCCAAATGATCAAGGTTAACATAACCATTAATGAGTCACTTTTATACGCACTCCCTGATAAGAGAAAGATGTATAATCTCTGTGGTATTCTTTCCTAAAATTTATAAGCTCATTGTAATCATGAGAAAACATACTTATACTCATCAAAATAACTTAACACTACTTTTCCAAAATGTCAAAGTCATAAATGAAAAAGAAAGATTGAGGAAGTGTCAGATTAGAGGACACTAAGTTGACATGGTAACTGAAGGCCACATGATATCCTGAAATGTATACAGAAAGAGAAAGAGGAAAAATTGGGGAAATCTATGCATATATTTCAAAATTCATATAGTCCAAGCCTGTAGTTTAGTTAACATATGGAAAGTTGGGAGAAAGGGATATGGGTAGCCTCTGTACTATCTGGAACTTTTCTTTAAATCCAATTTAATTTCAACATATACAATTAAAAAGACACTATCTGCACCTAAGTAATTTGAGTATATTTAAAACCAGATTAACTATGATTTTAGAATATCCTGTAATCCAAAAGATAGTGCAGGTAAGGCTTGAAAAAAAAAACAGTTTTAAGTTATGATTTGAAAATATTTTGGTTTGAAGTTGCTTGTATTAGAATTAGTATAACAATTAAAAATTAGGTTACATTCAGATCTTTGAATAAGAGATATGTGTCTTCAGACAATATGGCACCATTATCCCTAATGTTGTAGAAGCATTAACCTTATGTGCAGGACTGGCAGGTACACCTCTTATTTAAATAAACTCACAGAGGGTTTTTTGGTTTTTATCTTTTTAAAGTGATCATTCAATATTCTCTTTTATACAAATGTGAATGTAAATATGAATAATTCTGTATCTTTACCTCTTCTGGTCCTACTTCAATGAAGCAGAGAAGAGAAATAGATCAGATTTTTCTTAAGAAAAACCAAGTTGCTGGTAGTGGAAGTAGGAATGACCATTTTTTTCAAGTCTTTTTCTCAGCTCCGCCTGTGAAGTTTGAAACTGTATAGCACAGAAATCAAAGCAATGAGGCTACCATCTATCAGAATAGTCTCTCTCAACAATGTCAAGGCACATGTTTAAAGGTCGCTGTAGCAGACTGAACAAATTTTCTAATAACCAATTTCAAATTCTTATGAGGCCCTCACACTTAGCATTGCCAGGTTTTCTTCTGCTTTGTAGTTTACCACTTTGCTGTTTTCAAGATTGCCTGAGGAAATTAGCAGTCAAGTGCCCAGAGAGAGAGATGATGTACACCTCAAGTTGTTGACAATGAATAAATATTTCTGGTGCAATATAATCATTTTGCTGTGTTTAAAAAATATCTGTAACAAAAATATTCAGAGTGGCTCAGTGGGCCCACTTTAAATCTTGCTGCATTCCTGAAGTGCATTTTCAGAAAGGGACAAGAAAATGTTTAGCTATATTTACACAAAAAAATAATGCTTATAAACAAGATCGACTTTGGATAGCCCTGCAATATCTATGGTTAGAATGAGCTTAATTCTACCTATTGCATTTTATCAGAGAAACACAATGTCATATTATTTGGCTACTACTACAATCTTAGCAGCTAAGAATTACCAGCAAGAAGCTATTTTTTCTGGTTTTAATATTTTTACCAAAATAATTCTGGATTGATACTTTGGCAAAATCACATAAATCAACTTCCATAAGGTAATCAAAGAGACTGTAGTGATTTCTGTCCAGTGTTCTTATTTAGAGGTCCATCAATGAAGTTGCACACTGTATACCCTTTGGTCTTGAAAAGATTGGCAGCTCCCTCTGCTGTTTCTCCGGGTGAGGTGCGAGGAATCCAGGCTCACTTCTTTGTGTAATTTCCTTTCCTGTGATGCTGGACTTTCACAGCTTGTCAATTAATGGCCTTCAAGCTGGCAAGCTTTCAAACACTGGCTGACTTTCAACAGTATGATGGCACCTTCAGGACACCTGCTTGGAAGACCAATCTACTTCAAAGGAAAGCTTGTTACTGCTATTAAAGCAAGGCATGTGAATCACACCCTTTCTTTGAAGCTTTCTATTTCTGTGTATATCCGTCTGGCCTGTTTATAACAGATGCAGGCTTCTGAAAAGCAGTCCTCCTTGGCAATAAAAATTTGTGGCTTCAGATTCTGATTTCTTTTATATTTTTTGCAGAAATATTAATTTTTTTATGAAACAGATTGATTGCTATTTATTCTAGATCTCATTCATACCATGTACACAAACCAACATTTGTTTTTCATTTTTTCAACCTACATTTCTTATAATAAAGTCTACATCTCTTTTAACCATACTTTTGATACTGTGACTACAGAGAAGGGGGAAAGAAACAGGTGCTATTATCTCTCTCAAAAGAATTTCCAGAAACTTGTCTGCATGTATAATTCCCTTTTTGTATATTGAGGGGATCTCTTAAATAGCCTGAACAAAAGTATTTATATTATAGTGGTTCAACTATTTTAGTTTGGAAGACAAGGATAAAATAAACTGCTTCCTCTGCTAAAACATGTAGAAACACAATTACTTTCTTTTCTCCCTAAAATGAAATTCAACACATGAGTATGGAGTATGGAGAAAATGAAAAAGAGCTAAGTGTCTTCACTGCAGTATGTGTTCTTAGAAATATTAATACTTATGAAAAAAAGATACACTTATTTTTGACATAGTTTTTCTATACTAAACATGGGTATTACTGCTTTTCAAATGGACTATAATCTTTTTTTCCAACAAATCTCTCTGAAACATGTAGGTGTAGACCAAATATAAGGGGCAAAGTAAAATCTACTTTTACTAGAAAATAATTACTGTTCTTTGTATATGTAAAGAATTACTCTGTTATGTAATGGTGATATTATTGTGAATTTCCTCTAAGGTCAAATACTTGTTTTCACTATATTGAGATTAAATGCAGAGAGATTTCCATGTATTGACAAATGTGTAAGAAAATGTCTCTTATAAGGTGCTATAAGGCATTGATGGGGATAAAATAACAAAACAGACCATGGACACCACATTTGAAATGCTTACAATTTTGAAAGGAAGATATGTACAGAAATAAAGTTCAAATGGTTAAGAGCTGTACAAAAGTAGAGGTAGTGCTTAAAGAATTTGAAGCACAGAGCAGTTTAAGCAAATAGGGAAAAAATCAAATTCTGGAATAGTATACTGTGAGAAAATAAGTCTGTTTCTATATAGTGATGAAGCATCATTTCAATTAGAAAAAAATAGTCAATTTCATCACATAAACAGACTGCAGAATTTCTTACACTGCTGTTCCTTAAAAACTAAACATATCACTATCTACTGAGAATATTTCATAGATTTAGAACCTAGAACCACAAAGATGGAATGAATAATACAAGGACACTTACACTTATTTGATCATTCAACTGTGTTTTACTCATTCAGTGAAATTATGAACAGAAAGTCTTTATTGGTATATTATGACAAGAAAATATTGAAATGCATAACATACAATGAATGAAATGGATATACAGGATTATAATCTGAATTGTATGAGAAATCTTAGTCCTTATTCAAGCAGCATGACAAAAATCAGGTTGGTGTAGGCCAATTTTGTGATGCACTTATCAAGACAACAGATAAGAATCAGTTATGGGGTTCTAGATGAAAACGCTTACGGCAGAAATGATGTAATATACTCTGTCATTCTGAAAGTTTACTGAACTCACTCAGTCCCACTCTAATATGCTGTAGCATTACATCTACCATCTCATGTTGTTATAATATTCACTGGAGCACTGACCAAAGCCACTTTGTACAGCAGCTGAACTGTGATGGGACATTGAAATATCTTCTAGTCAGGTGTCTAGCTCCCAGCTTGCCATGTTGAGATCTAATAAACCTACATTTCCATTTCAACAATGGACTCACAGAATTGAAAAACAGGCCATGATAGATGTATACATGTAGCTTCAGAGACTGTGGATAGAAAACCAACTGACTAACTATAATCAGAAACAGAATTATAATCTATTGAAATAGTTTTATTGAACAAGCAACACAAATCATCATTCAAAATTGACTCTTAAGCCTGGAAATCACTGACTCAGGTGATAAATACCTTATTTCTATTATTTTTAGACAAACAGTGCATTGGTATACTTTTTTGCCTCTCAGCAAAGTATCTTTAGAACAGGATTACTTGTTTGAAGTAAATTACAATCTCTTGTTTGCAGTACATTATCTACTAAATAACTGAAATATTTGGCATCTTACATTAATAAATATGAAAAATAAGTAACATGTTTCTTACTATACATTGTAAAGGATCTTTGGTAGAAATAGGTTTTTTGTAGAACTTCAGGTGTATGTTCTTAATATAGGGACCACAGATGCATTCTTGTCAATAGTTTAAGACTTTTTTCCTTTTGTAGATGTTAAGAAAAATTAATCATCTTTTCAGCGATATTCTCCAAAGAACAATGAACAGTATGCTATTATGCAAGAGTTGATAGTTTCATAAAACATCCGTGCTGGCAGAAAACTTTGTCAAGATATGTCAATACATCTACATGCCTGGACAGTCACTGCTGTAAGTTTTCCGCTGGTGGTGTTGCATAAATTGTCTTGTATAGTTCCATATTTTGCAGATGTTACAGTGTTCAAAATGTTAGGCCATAATATATATTTGTGTGTGCTGACTCATTGGAGAACCAAGTCTTGATCCAATGAAATGACATGTTACACTTCAAAGAAAACTGATCAGAAATAATATCACAACTGTCTAATGCATCTACTGCTCTCTGGATGGCTGTCTTCCAATTGTAAATTATAATGCAGTAAATGTTCACTATACACATAACATATCCTGGGTTGTTTTTTATCTCTGAATCTTGGTATCAAGATTTTGAACTTCCTATCTTTTTGTGTGAAAGTGGGATCACATGAATAACAAATATTTTCCCACTTGACTCAAATGTCTCCTAAGGCTGTATGTCACATTTCCTAAGATCAAAATGACACATTTTTATTATACTGAAAAGACAAACATATTGCCGCTACTCATAGATAATCTTAGTAACAATACAATAATAATAATGATTATAGAATCACATGAATCAAATATACCTGCCACTGTATTTGTGTTTATAACTAAAAAAAGTTTTATAGAGTTGTTAAGGGTGTTAAGGGTAACTTTAAGATTCTTCCTTCACTAAAGTTTAGCAGCATTTAGACTTCCTTCTTAGGAAGTATATTTCTATTTAATGTATTTTATCTGTCACATGCTTTATAGCTTAGCTCTGCTCAAACAGCAAAGAACATTTTAGATGCCTTGACCAAACTCTCTACTAGTTAGGGCTTTAAAGTAAAGCCTGAAGTGGATGGAATCAAATTATTAACTTCATTAGCATGGTCACTTACATAATGTTATTTAAAAAATGAAATGAGAAGGTCTTATCTCTAGATAAGGGTAAAAGAGGCAAAAACTGTTTTGGCTCATGGACATTTATCCCACTGGATTGAGAGTGCAGCTATGGCAACTGGGAATTCTAAAATAGAGTATAATATTACTATAGTACTCTAGGGACTTTAAAGTATGATCAAATTGGGATTTTTCTTTATGAAATAATTGTATCAATAAGTAATATTGCTAATAAATCAATAAATTCAAATACAACTACAGATGCTGTAACTGTCAGCTCATAGTTAATTAGCTAATGAAGGCTGATTTTTAAGAAGATTGTGTTTGATTCATTCCATTAAGCATATCTGTGAAGAAGTAAAGAATACTCGTGTGGTTCATCACCTCCCAGCATATCACTATTGTTTATGTCCCTTTGGAGAGAGAATTCTTCTTTCTATTCTATTTTGAATCACTGTTGCAGCTTGGGGTCAGGAGAGAAAACATGTACAAACTGTACACTTAAAATAATGAGTTAGATTACCCTAACTATAATTACAGTTTACATATAATTGAGTATATTCCACATGTGGCTATTATTGTTTCATATTTTCTGGACTATTTTTTAAAAAGCATCATGCTTTTAACTTTCTACAGACAGTATTATGTGCTGATGGCTCTGTTTTCCAAGCAAATACATAATGTCACTAATTTTTTTTGTTATTAATTTTGTTGAGATAAAATGCTTCATAGGAAGCCTTCAGAGGGGAGCACTCACTCTACTAATAACTCCCTGACAATCCCATTGTTTTACTCTACCCCCTAAATGGTCTGGCCATGCATGTATTTGTGCAAATGTATTTCTGCTATGGGAAATCAGTGTGCAATTTTGATGGTATTGCATGTAATGGCTGCAGAAATGATGAATCTTCAAGTTGCATACCAGAATCACACTTTTTCGTCATTTCCTAAGTGACATGAAATACATATAGGGGAAAATGCAGAGGAGAGCAAGAACTATCACATCATTTTGATCTACCTCCAAAAATATATGATATGATGAACTCTGTGGATATTGGTAGATTGGGTTGGGATATAAGACCTACAGGTTTGAGACTTATAGAGCCTCCTTAGCTACCTTTTGCCAGGGAAGGAAGGATTCAGAAAAAAAAGATGAGAATATTTAAGTGAAAAAAAATGCCCAAGGCCGACTCCCCAGGTGTTAATGAACAATTATGGTAATATTGAAAAATAGAACCCAAAACAAATAAGCACTTACTCTGTGCCAGTACTATATTGATTTCATATGAACTGACTTCCTTCATCTTCAATATTATCCTTTAAAGTTAAGGTGGTGCTAGTATTATATCCAACTAAGTGGAGAAGACATAGATCTGTTTTAATTAGTGTTTGTATTGTATTTATTATTAATATTTTCTAATCTTTTAAAATCTATTTTGGTAATTTTCATTTGTCTAAAAAACATCCATTTTGCCTAATTATAGAAATTCATTAGAGAGCCCAGATATAAACCCAAGCATATATGGTCAATTAAGAAGCCATGGATATACAATGGGGAAATGACAGCCTCTTCAACAGCTGGTGTTGGCAAAACTGGAAAGCTACATGCAAGAGAATGAAATTGGATTATTGTCTAACCCCATACACAAAATTAAACTCAAAATGAATCAAAGACCTGAATGTAACTCATGAAACCTTAAAATTCTTAGAAGAAAATATAGGCAAAAATCTCTTGAATATAAACATGTGCAACTTTTTCCTGAATGCATCTCCTCGGGCAAAGGAAACAAAATAAAAAAGGAACAAATGGGACTACATCATGCTAAAAAGCTTCTGTACAGCAAAGGATACCATCAGCAGAACAAAAAGGCATCCTATAGTATGGGAGAATATATTTTTAAATGACATATCCCATAAGGGGTTAACATCCAAAATATATAAAGAACTCACACGCCTTGACAACCAAAAAGCAAAGAACACTATTAAAAATTGGGTGGAGGATATGAACAGATACTTCTCCAAAGAAGAAATTCAGATGGCCAACAGGCACATGAAAAGATGCTCCACATCGCTAATTACCAGGGAAATGCAAATTTAAACCACAATGAGATATCACTTCACATCAGTTAGGATGGTAAACATGGAAAAGACTAGGAAAAACAAATGCTGGCGATTATGCAGAGAAAGGAGAACCCTCCTACACTACTGGTGGGAATGTAAACTAGTTCAACCATTGTGGAAAGCAGTATGGAGGTTCCTCAGAAAACTCAAAATAGAAATACCATTTGACCCAGGAATTCCACTCCTAGGAATTTACCCTAAGAATGTAGGATCCCAGTTTTAAAAAGACATATGCACCCCTATGTTTATTGCAGCACTATTTACAATAGCCAAGAAATGGAAGCAACCTAAATGTCCATCAGTAGATGAATGGATAAAGAAGATGTGGTATGTATACACAATGGAATATTATTCAGCCATAAGAAGAAAACAAATCCTCCTATTTGCAAAAACATGGATGGAGCTAGAGGGTATTATGCTCAGTAAAATAAGCCAGGTGGAGAAAGACAAGTATCAAATGATTTCACTCATCTGTGGAGAAGAACAAAGCAAAAACTGAAGGAACAAAACAGCAGCAGACTCACAGAACCCAAGAATGGACTAACAGTTACCAAAGGGAAAGGGACTGGGGAGAAGAATGGGTGGGAAGGGAGGGACAAGGAGAATAAGGACCATTACAATTAGCACATATAATGTAGGGGGATGCACAGTGAAGGCAGTATAGTACAGACAAATAGTGATTCTATAGCATCTTACTCCGCTGATGGGCAGTGACTATAATGGGGTATGTGGTGGGGACTTGATAATGGGGGAAATCTAGTAATCACGATGTTGCTCATGTGATTTTATATATTAATGATACAAAAAATATATAGAGAGATATCTAACCACCTCGATGCTTGGACATTCTTTAGTTATTTCTTCAATTACAGTTGAATTGAAAGGAAGGACATAACTCCAAGTTTGCAGCTTGGGCTTTGTCCTAACTATATACTCACAACAAATCTCTGTTCTTTTAAAAAGTTGTACTATTTTGCTTAAATTGCCTACAGTATTGTGAATTGGAATAATTAAAAATATTTTTGAGTTGCAAATGTACAAAAAATAAAACAAGCAAACAAACAAACAGGAAAGAGATGGGGTGGCAGAAGGGATAAAGAAACAAGACCCATCTGTAGGTTGCCTACAACAGACTCATTTCAGACCTAAAGACATAGATAGACTGAAAGTGAAGGGATGAAAAATGGTATTTCATGCAAATAAAAGGGGCAAGAAGCAGGAGTATCAATACTTGTATCAGACCAAATAGACTTTAGAACAAAGAGAGTAACAAGAGACAAAGAACATTATGTAATGATAAAGGGGTCAGTCCAAAAAAAAAAAGAGAAATTCATTGGAATGAAGTAATTTACCTCATACTTATTATTTATGTTCACTATAGCTATGCTTTTGCTTTGTAAAATATAATACTTTTCTCTTTTTACCTTATAGGTCTTCCAGCAGTTTAACTATTTTACCAAATTTTAAGATAATCAACATTACATCCTTAAAACTTTCACTAGAATTTTGAAAAGCGTTTATTGTTCTATAATTTAATTTTGTCAATGTGGCCTGCAGGCTTTTAATTATTTAACACTTGAGAAGTTCTATGTGTCTCAATTAATTGTCCATAATTAAAATATATATATGGAGTTCAAAAACAAGGCATTGTTTCTATTTGTTTGATGGAAGAGTTTTGTAGATTCCATTAGGTCTTATTTGATAACTGTGGTTTTCAGAACTCCTTTGTCTGGTGTTTTCATCAGTCTAAACAATGCATTTTAGACAGAAGATAAAAATCTACCACTATAAAATGAAGGTGTGGTGAGTTAAATGAATGCCTACCAATTATTTGCTATTCCTTATTCCCTTGACTTTGTAACTTTGCAGGTGCATCCACAGTAACTGAGTGAACTTGCTTGAGTCTTCACCCACTTTACTATCTTTAAGCCTGGTGGTGTTAGCAAATACTGTATGAGCAGGAAATTGTAATGAGTTCATATAATTAGTCTTGCCCTTTACCACTCCTCTGTCAACTCCATGAGAATTGCTTCTCCCAGATAGCTGATGCACTCAGAAGTCAGCCATCTATAGAATACAAACCCAACTGGAATTGCAGTTTATAGCATAACTGGCAAACTGATTCTAGCCTGAGTCAGCTGATCTCCAGAAAACCCACATCCATATAAGAAAGAGGTGCTTATTGCCATATGTAACTGTAATTTTGTTCTGTTTTTCGTATACCGTTATTATGGCAAAAGCTAACTGATTTGGAGGTTTGGTTAGTTTCTCGTTTTAATCAGAAATCTACTTATATTTTTAAATTTCATGCCATTTACAAGTGTACAAATATATGTTAACATATACATGTGTGTGTGTGTGTCTGTGTGTATAGTTCTACCTCATATCTGATTGTTTACCCCTTATATTTTCCAAATGTGATGTAATCTTTCCTACACCAATTATTTTTAGCTGGTCTTTTGCAACATATGATTTCACAAATTTTTATTAGATTTTAATTACCTTTTTATTTTTATTTTATTATATTTTCATGTCTTATCCGCCATGTATGTATATAAATGTTTAAAATAGATTACATGTGTAGAAAATTTACAAAGATAACACAGTTCATATATACCCCACACTCAGTTTTCCCTAGTTAACATCTTACATTAATATGGCACACTTGTTACAACTAATGAACCAATATTAATATATTACTATTTACTGAAGTCCATATTTTATTCAGTTTTTTTTCGTTTTTACCAAATGTCATTTTACTGCACCGGGATCAAACCCAGGATACAACGTTATTATTATTATTTTTTGCCCATTATCCTTGATATCATCTTTCTTGGGACAGTTTCTTAGACTTTTGTTTTTGATCACCTTGAGATTTTTGAGGAGTACTGGTGAAGTATTACATAGAATGACTCACAATTTGGAGTTATCTTACAGTTGTTTTCACAATTAGATTGGAGTTTTCTCTCAGACTTCTTCCGTTGTCACATCTCTTTCTCTGATTCTCCTGCCTCCCTCTTTTGTTCATGAAGACTTTTGTGATTATACTGGGCCTATTCAGATAACCCAAAATTATCATCCCATCTCAAAATACTTAATCATATCTGCAGATTTTGTTTGCCATTTAGGTAACATATCCAAAATGTTTCCACAATTAAGATGTGGACATCTTAGAGAAGGAAGAGACACATTGCCTACCACACATAGAGACACATGTTTGTTTGTAAATTTTTTAATAAAAATATTTCAAGCCACTCAGTACTTATATTTCTATTCCAAACATAAGTTTCCTTACTTGCTCATTAAAAACCTCTCATTCTTTATCTTACTATTTAGATTTTTAATTTTGCTACTTTGATAAACAGAGAAAAAAATATTTATTTGTATAATTAACAGGTGGCAAATTTTTCAGAAACACCAAGTCAGTTTCTGAAGCACTGTGATACTTTATTCCTTTTCTTCTTTGGTATGTCTTTATACTTACTAAAAGTACTTTTAGTAGTGTGTATTATCATAATGTGGCAAAAATACTCTCACCTTTTTCTATCAGAAAATGTCATTATTTTGCAGTCACTTTATGATAGTTTATGCATAAAGCAAAAAGATGACAAATACTTCACATTATTATTTTGAAAGTATTATTTGACTATGTTCTTGAAGTTTATTAAAATCTATCTAGTTACCTTTCATTTATGAGCAGTTTTCTTTTCTGAGAATTGGATCATGTTTAACTGTATGATATGGCTCAGAGTATTGTAATTTGTTTCCTTGATAAAAGTATGGGACTTTAATACCCTACTGGCTAGATAATCCAGATAGAAAATCAAAAAGGAAGGAGAATTAAAAAAAAATTGGACTTAAGCTACATATTATACCAGACAGATATAACAGACAAGTTCAGAACATTCCATCCAACACCATCTGAATATACATTCTTCTCAGGCACACACACAACATTCTCCAGGAAAATCATGTTAGGCCACAAAAAAGTCTTAATAATTAAAGCAGGCTGCAACAATGTAAAACATATTTCCAACAATACTGACATGACACTAGAATCAATTATAAGAAGAAAACTGGAAAATTTACGAATGTGTGGTTATGAAATACATGGTCCTCAACACCCAGTGGGTCAAAGAAGAGAACAACGGGGAAATGAAAAATACTTTGAGACAAATGAAAATGGAAGTGCAATGTAAAAAACTTATAGGATATAGCAAAGCTAACTTAAAAGGGAATTTTATCATTATAAATGCCTAAAATTATAAAAATGGAAGATCTCAAATAAGCACCCTAACTTTACACCATAAAAACCTAGAAAAATAAAAAAAACTAAACCCAAAGTTAATAAAAGGAAGGAAACAAAAAAGATCAGAACAGGATTAAACAGCAAAAACAACTTAAAGTTCAATGAAACTAAAGGCTGTTTTTTTATTTTTATTTTTTTTATTTTGGTATCATTAATCTACAGTTACATGTGCAACATTGTGGTTACTCAACTCCCCACTTCATCAGGTCCCTCCACTTACCCCATTACAGTCACTGTCCATCAGCGTAGTGAGATGCTGTAGAATCACTACTTGTCTTCTCTGAGTTGTACAGCCTGCCCGTGCCCCCCCAACATTACATCTGCTACTTGTAATGCCCCTTTTCCCCCCTTGTCCCTCCTTTCCCACCCATACTCCCCAGTCCCTCCCCCTTTGGTAACTGTTAGTCCACTCTTGTATTCTGTGAGTCTGCTGCTGTTTTTTTCTTTCAGTTTTTTCCTTTGCTATTATGCTCCAAATATGAGTGAAATCATATGATACTTGTCTTTTTCTGCTGGGCTTATCTCACTGAGCATAATACCGTCTAGCTCCATCCATGTTGTTGCAAATGGGAGGATTTGTTTTCTTCTTATGGCTAAATAATATTCCATTGTGTATATGTACCACTTCTTCTTTATCCATTCATCTACTGATGGACACTTAGGTTGCTTCCATTTCTCGGCTATTGTAAATAGTGCTGCAATAAAAATAGGGGTGCATCTTTCTTTTTGAAACTGGGCTGCGGCATTCTTAAGGTAAATTCTTGGAGTGGGATTCCTGGGTCAAATGGTATTTCTATTTTGAGTTTTTTGAGGAACCTCCATACTGCTTTCCACAATGGTTGAACTAGTTTACATCCCCACCAGCAGTGTAGGAGGGTTCCCCTTTCTCCACATCCTCACCAACATTTGTTGTTGTTTGTGTTTTGGATGTTGGCCATCCTTACTGGTGAGAGGTGATATCTCATTGTGGTTTTAATCTGCATTTCTCTGATGATTAGTGTTGTGGAGCATCTTTTCATGTGCCTGTTGGCTATCTGAATTTCTCTTTTGCAGAAGTGTCTTTCTATGTCCTCTGCCCATTTCTTAATTGGCTTATTTGCTTTTTGTTTGTTGAGGGGCGTGAGTTCTTTATATATTTTGGATGTCAACCCCTTATCGGATACGTCATTTATGAATATATTCTCCCATACTGTAGGATGTCTTTTTGTTCTACTGATGTTGTCCTTTGCTGTACACAAGCTTTTCAGCTTGATATAGTCTCAATTGATGATTTTTGCTTTTGTTTCCCTTGCCCAGGGAGATATGTTCATGAAGAAGTTGCTCATGTTTATGTCCAAGAGATTTTTGCCTATGTTTTTTCTAAGAGTTTTATGGTTTCATGACTTACATTCAGGTCTTTCATCCATTTTCAGTTTACTTTTGTGTATCAGGTTAGACAGTAGTCCAGTTTCATTCTTTTACATGTAGCTTTCCAGTATTGCCAACACCAGCTGCTGAAGAGGCTGTCATCTCCCCATTGTATATCCAAGGCTCCTTTATCATATATTAATTGACCGTATATGTTTGGGTTAATGTTTGGATTTTCTATTCTGTTCCACTGGTCTGTGGGTCTGTTCTTGTGACAAAACCAAACTGTATTGATAGATATGTACTTATTGCCATTGCTGGCTTTAGATTCGTGGTTACCAAAGGTTCAAGGGTAGCTTCTTTACTATATAACAGTCTAACTTAATTCTCTTGTGAAGCTATTATAAACACCATCTGATGGTTCTTTATTTCTCTCTCTTCTTCTTCTTCCTCCTCCATTCTTTATATACTAGGTGTTTTATTCTGTACTCTATTACATTTCCTTTGACTGTTTTTGTTTAATAGTTGATTTTATTTTTTGCCTTTAGTTAGTATTTGGATGGTCTGCTTTCTTTGCTATGATTTTATTTTCTCTGGTGACATCTTTTTAGCCTTAGGCATGCTTCCATCTGGAGCAGTCCCTTTAAGATATCCCGTAGAGGTGGTTTATGGGAGGCAAATTACCTCAGTTTTCACTTGTCTGGGAATTGTTTAATCCCTCCCTCAAATTTAAATGGTAATTGTGCTGGATACATTATTCTTGGTTCAAGCACCTTTTGTTTCATTATGTTAAATATATCATGCCATTCTCTTCTGGCCCGTAAGGTTTCTGTTGAGAAGTCTGATGACAGTCTTATGGGTTTTCATTTGTAGGTGATCTTTTTTCTCTCTCTAGCTGCATTTAATACTCTGTCCTTATCTTTGGTCTGTGCCATTTTAATTATTATTTTTCTTGGTGTTGTCTTCCTTGGGTCCCTTGTGTTGTGACATCTTTGTGCTTCCGTGGACTGAGAAACTATTTCCTTCCCCAGCATGTGGAAGTTTTCAGCAATTATTTCTTCAAGGACACTTTCAATCCCTTTTTCTCTCTCTTCTTCTGGTACTCGTATAATATGAATATTGTTCTGTTTGGACTGGTCACACAGTTCTCTTCATATTCTTTCATTTTTGGAGATCCTTTTACCTCTCTCTGCCTCAGCTTCTCTGTATTCGTGTTCTCTGATTTTTATTCCATTAACAGTATCTTGTACCACATCCATTCTGCTCTTACGCCCGTCGACCGCTTGTCTGATTTCTGCATTGTCTTTCCTGACTTCCACCCTTGGCTCTTGCATATTTCTCTGTAGATCCATCAACATGGTTATGAATTTTATTCTGTATTCTTTATCAGGATGATTGTATATATCTATCCCATCAGGCCCTCTCTCTGGGGTTGTCTGGGTAATCTTTGTCTGTACCATATTCCTCTGCCTTTTCATGGTGATAGAAGTGGTCGTTGGTAGGTGCCACATGTGTTAGCTGGGAGAACAAAGTCCCTTCCTGCTTGTTTTTCTCCTTGCCCTTCTCCAGGGCCTGAACTGGTTTCTCGCCCACCAGGAGTCTGTCTCTGGGATAATCCCCAGAGCTGTCTGTGTGTGGGGTCGCCCTTAGCCTAGCCTATAGCACTGTGGGGGTTTGAAGTCATGCTGGGTTCCTTCTGGCCCCCTTGGTGCTTTCCAGCCCTTGATGTGGGTTCTGGGGTCCTTTCCACTTAGCTGCGCCCCTTCCAGAAGTAGATTCTGTGAGGATGCTGTGGGCGGGGCTGCTCCTCTGCTGTTCCACAGCAGTGGAGGCTCCCAGACCCTTTGGGACCCTGTCTGGGAAGGAGTGGGGGAATGAATGGCAGGCTGCTGATCACTATGGGAAGTCACAGTGCGGCTGCCTTGCCCAGCCACTGGCAAGGGTTTCCGAAATTCCCCAAGACTCCCAGCCTGCTGGGCTGAGTGCGCTGGGATGATTCTGTTCCACTGTTGGGCCCTTGTCTTTTTAAGACTTTAACCAAACAAAACAACCAAAAAAAAAAAAAAAGAAAACAAACAAAAAAAACCAATAAAAGAAACAAACAAACAAAAGCCCCCGTTTTTCCTTTGTTCCAGGGAGCCAGCCAAGGAGACCCGCTTTTGTCTCTGATTCGGATCATGCACTTTTGTGTCTCTAGTCTCCGATACAGCACGTGATGTGTGTCAGTGTTCCTGGCGCAGATCACCAGGGCTGGTTATTTGGTGGGCCTGTGCTTCCACTCCCTCCCTGCTCTGAATGTTTTCCTCCTGCCAGTGTGCTGGGGTGGGGGAGTGCTTGGGTCCCACCAGGTCATGGCTTTGTATCTTACCCACTTCATGAGGCACTGAGTTCTCCCAGGTGTAGCTGTAGCCTGGCTGGTGTACTGTATCTTCTGGTCTCTTTTTTAGGAATAGTTGTATTTGTTGTATTTTCAAAAATACATAGGTTTTGGGAGGAGATTTCCACGATCCTGCTCACGCCGCCATCTTCCCAGAATCCCAGAGGCTGGTTTTCTGAAAAGATAGAAAAGAAAATTTCTTTTGAAAAAAATGAATAAATGTTTAGAAAGACTAAGAAGAAAAAAGAGAAGACTCAAATAAATAAAAAATGAAAGACACATTACAACTGATAACACAAATACTAAGGGTCATAAGAAACTACTATAAACAATTATATTTCAACAAGTTGGACAACATTGAAGAAATCAATAAAAACCTAGAATGGTACCAAGACTGAACCATGAAAAATTAAAATCTGAACACACAAACTAATAGTAGGACATTAAATCAGTAACTTTCAGTTATAAGATGAATAGTTTGAGGACTTACTATATAACATGGTGACTTAGTTGATAATATGGTTTTGAATTATGGAAATTTGTTGAGGGAGTAGAACTTAAACATTCTGACATACACACATAAAAAATGTAAATATGTGAGTTGATGGATGTGTTAATTAGCTCAATGGTGGGAATAGCTTCATAATGCATACATATATCAAATCATTATGTTGTAAACTTTTAATATATTTAATTCTCAGTTATACCTCAAGAAAATTGAAAGATAATGTGAAATCACATTTTACATGAGTTTGTCAGAACTGTCTTCTAATTCAACCATTTTTACTAAGTGCTTATACTTTAGCTCATCTATTCAATTTTCATCATTATAACTGATTATCACATCTAAGATTATAGACAGGTACCTAATTTTTATTTAATTTTACATGTTTTTATCTCACAATTCATTTTTGAGGAATGTCATCATTGGTTTTTATTTTTAAATTACATTTTAGATAGAGCAAATAGTTCTAAAATTCATACGGAACCACAAAGACCCCAAATAGACAAAGCAATCCTGAGAAGGAAGAATAAAACGGGGAATTATGCTCCCTGACTTTAAGCTCCACTACAAAGCCACAATAATCAAGACAATTTGGTACTGGTACAAGAACAGACCCATAGACCAATGGAACAGACTAGAGAGCCCAGATATAAACCCAAGCATATATGGTCAGTTGATATACCATAAAGGAGCCATGGATATACAATGGGGAAATGACAGCCTCTTCAATAGCTGGTGTTGGCAAAACTGGACAGCTACATGTAAGAGAATGAAACTGGATTACTATCTAACCCGATACACAAAAGTAAACTGAAAATGGATCAAAGACCTGATTGTAAGTCATGAAACTATAAAACCCTTAGAAAAAAATATAGGCCAAAATCTCTTGGACATAAACATGAGCAACTTCTTCATGAACATATCTCCCCAGGCAAGGGAAACAAAAGCAAAAATGAACAAATGGGACTATATCAAACTAAAATGCTTCTGTCTAGCAAAGGACACCATTAGTAGAACAAAAACATATCCTACAGTATGGGAGAATATATTCATAAATGACATATCTGGTAAGGGGTTGACACCCAAAATATATAAAGAGCTCATGCACCTCAACAAACAAAAAGCAAAAAAGCCACTTAAAAAATGGGCAGAGGAGCTGAACAGACACTTCTCCAAAGAAGAAATTCAGATGGCCAACAGGCACATGAAAAGATGCTCCACTATGCTAATCGTGAGAGAAATGCAAATTAAAACCACAATGAGATATCACCTCACACCAGTTATGATGGCCAACATCCAAAAGCCAAACAACAACAAATGTTGGCAAGGATGTGGAGAAAGGGGAACTCTCCTACACTGCTGGTGGGAATGTAATTAATTCAACCATGGTGAAAAGCAGTATCGAGGTTCCTCAAAAAACTCAAAATAGAAATATCATTTGACCCAGGACTTCCACTCCTAGGAATTTACCCTAAGAATGCAGGAGCCCAGTTTGAAAAAGACATATGTACCCCTATGTTTATCACAGCACTGTTTACAATAGCCAAGAAATGGAAGCAACCTAAATGTCCATCAGTAGATGAATGGATAAAGAAGAGGTGGTACATATACACAATGGAATATTATTCAGCCATAAGAAGAAAACAAATCCTCCGATGCAACAACATGGATGGAGCTAGAGGGTATAATGCTCAGTAAAATAAGCCAGGTGGAAAAGACATGTATCAAATGATTTCACTGATTTGTCACATGTAAGAACAAAGCAAAACTGAAGGAACAAAACTGCAGCAGACTCACAGAACCCAAGAATGGACTAACAGTTACCAAAAGGAAAGGGACTGGGGAAAATGGGTGTGAAGGGAGGGATAAGGGGGAAACAGGAGTATTACAATTCGCACACACAATGTATTGGTGGGGGGATACGGGGATGGCAGTATAACACAGAGAAGATAAGCAGTGATTCTGTAGCATCTTACTATGCTGATGGACAGTGACTGTAATGGTGTATGTGGTGGGTACTTGATAATAGGGGGAGTCTGGTAACCATAATGCTCATGTAATTGTACATTAATAATACAAAAAAACTTTACATTTTAGAGTGTTGACAAACTTTTCAATGTAACTATTGTACTATTACTATAGGCACAATGTAACTATTCTACAGTGTTGACATACTTTTCAATGTAACTATTCAACTACTACAAAAGAAAGATTATTTGGTCTTTCTTTGTAGGCATTTTTTCCCTTTTTTTTAATTTTGCATTTTGTCTTTTAGAATGGTAAATTTTCAGTATGTATTACTAAATTCTTTTTCACTTTCTTTTGAACTCAACCCTCACTAAACAGAGATTTTGAAGTCATAATCTTCTTGTCCCTAAAACCCTCTTGCAGAACTAGTTGTCAAATCTAGCTTGGATTTCATGAGATAGAGGGATTATCAGAAAGCAGCATCTGTATTCTCTCAGCATTAGTCCTCTAAAACAAATGTTGCTATATGCCACAGCCACAAACAGCACTCTTAGTAATTTTTTTATTTAATCCTTTTTTTTTAATGAAGAATAACTGACCTCCAATTCTGTATTTAGTTTCAGGTGTACAAGATAGTGATTTGAGATTTATATACATTAGGAAATGTTCACCATAGTAAGTCTACTTACCATTTGTCACCATACAAAGTTATTACAGTATCACTGACTCTATTCCTAGGCTGTACATTATATCCCCATGTCTTATTTATTTTATAACTGGAAGGTTTTATTTTTTAATTCCCTTCTTTTATGTTATCCATCCCAATCTTAGTATAACGTTATTGCAGCTTCCCTTAAAATATACTAAAGAAGCCATGAGTAAAGCCTCTTGCTTCACAGGGAGCCTTTTAAATACCTTCTAAGCTGTAAGTGATAAATGCCTAGCTGGATTTGCTTGATAGTAAAAAAGAACCACAGCCTAGAATGCTTGCTTTGTACATGTATTTTCAATTTCTTAAATACTATAATGTTCATCGTGCTTTTTGAGCTAGCTAAGGTATTCTTTATTGTTTCCTTATACATTTTATCTACTTTTGCCTAGCTTTTGGAGCACAGAAAATTTAACTAAATGATGATGTCTTATCCAGTGTAGTATGCAAAATGTTGCCCCTCAGATTTTCACCTCCACCAACTAGTGTCATTTTCACAAATATGTTGTTACATGGCAAAATGGACTTTTCAGTTGTAATTAAGGTTACCAGTTGGTTGACATTAAATATGAAATAATACTGAATTATTCAGTGAGCCCAATGTAAACAGAGCAGTCCTTAAAAACAGTTATTTCCCACCTGAGGGAAGAAAGAGATATAGAAGAAAGAGATATACAAAGCACAAGAAGAATTTGACATGCTATAGCTGATTTTCAAGTGGAGGATGACAAGTGTCAAGGAATGTCGATAGCTTCTAAAGCTAAGAGGGAATTCCCAGCTGACAGCCACCAAGTCCTACAATCATATGAGACTGAATTCTGCCAATAAATTGAACAAGCATGGAAATAGATTCTCTCTCAAATACTCCAGATAAGAGCCTGTTCTGCTGACACCTTGATTTTGGCCTTTTGAGACCCTTTGCAGATTGCTACCTGAGCCCATCTGGACCTGTTATCCACAAATTGTAGAGTTACACATGGCCTATTGTTTTAAGCCACTGTTTATGATAATTTGTTATACAAGCAATAAAAAACTAATACACCCAGAAATATATTTCCAACTTCTATCAGTGAAATGAACATTTAATATTATATATCTAGTAAGTAGTAATCAATACTTTAAGGTGTGGATTTCACTGTCATGTTTATATAGCTCATATTTATTTTGGAACTTAAATTATAGATTACAACTTTAAATCCAAAGCATTTTGAGAATGCTTTTAAAAATACATTTCAATATTTTTTGCCCTGCTTCCTTCTCTATTAGTTGAATTTTTATAAATTATATCAATTCTATTACTTTTATGAATTTGAAATTACTAACATATCAATTTATAAATTTTAACCTTTTAGAAATTTATTTACTAAAGATATTTTTCTGGTTATCTGCTTTGTTTTTTATCAATTTTAAGGACTTCAAAAGGAAACACATTCAGTATATTCAGAATATGAACACCAGTTGCATTAACTTTAGCAAATAAGTGCTTTACATACTTATTCTTTCCTATGTTATTTTTCATAGATTAAGAGTTAATTTAGGGCCTATATTGTAATATGTTTATGCTATTTTTCATTTGAATTCTTAAGTTATGTTTATGGTGGATTTTGAGGTTATCTAAATGACTCATGATATTTAGATCTTTGCTATACATTATATTTTTATCACTAAAAAATGTCTTTGTATTTTAATGAATACATTTCAATTCTCTTTCATTTTTGCCTAATAATTTCTCAATCCCTACTATTCCATTTTGCATTTGCTTTTCTATCTTCTCCATTCTCCTGTTAGACTAACTTCCTCATAAAGCCACACATGTGGGTGAAGAGAAAGGTAATGAAATAATAGAGAAAGACAAAAACAGAGTTTATCAGCTTTTGTGTGTGTGTTTGGATTCTGGACCTGATTAGAACCAGTCTTACTTATACCATTTCAATTTCATAGAATTCTGCTATTGACGTCTAATTTCATTATTTGATTAGGTAACATACTTCATGATGGGCAGTTTGGTGTCAAGGGATTATGTGTTTAGTGTCTGTTGGGGCCAAGTAATGGTCAAGAACTGCTGTTTAAGTTGAGAATAGTTATTGCTAGAAATCAGCATGGTCTTCAAAAATTCTACTAATCAATTCTGTGATTTCTTATTGCAGCTGAGCAAAGGATGTATCTAGTACCTATGTTTAACAAAAACATTATTGACAGACAACACTGGGTCTGCTGCGTCATGGCACAAGAAGGAGAAGAGCTTGTGTAGTAGCCCAGACCTATTGGAGAAATTTTTGTGTTTTTATTGTTGCCTCGGATATTACTGAAAATAGGAAGCCTTCTAGACTACAAGTTAAGTGGATATGAACAGCATGCCTGAACTTGAATTCCAAAAATTTTGGAATTCCTCCAAAATTCAAAAGGCACCCCTTCAGACATCTCTCATTTCTGTGATGAGTGATATAGAATTCAACAAATTTTAGAAAAATACACCAATAGTCCCAAGACCATCAGATTCCTAGATCTCTCTTCTATATCATAAGTCAGAAACTCTGTGGGATTTATCTTCCTCTGTCTGGCATGCAAGTGTTTTATGAAGGCATCTTGGTTGCTTGTTACCTCTGGCTCACCAGGAACAATTAGCAAATTATAACTACTCAATGCATAGGTTGTATTTTGTGGGTTATTAAGATGATGAAGGACTCACTAGGCAATATTATGCCAAGGAGAAGGAGAGTTACCTTAACTCCAATTTAAGACAATGGAGTTATTAAGCTGCTTTTCCTGTGTAAGGACAAATTGCTGTGATTATCTTTCTGATATGAATGCAAATGAAAGGATTGTTTAAGTCAATAGTACAGAGAGCTGTAAAGTAGATACCAGGGGTTACATTCATTGGTTACTTCATCTGAATCCATAGTTGAGATTGGCATAAGGATGAGACTATGTTTTTGATAATTCACCATTATTATCCATCTGAGTTTTGCACTGGCCAGAACATGATTTTAGTGGTGATAAGGTAGGAACCTCATCTCTACATGCCTCTGTACTTTGTGTTTCTACCAGAAATGTGATACTGCTATTGTCTTAATTTCTTGGCAAAAGACAGTAGTTAAAAGGGTTTTTACTTGGTCCTATGTACCATAATAGCCCTGATTCCAGAAATCAGGAAACCCATTAGAGATTCTCTGTTTTTTAAGTTGTAACTATTTCCTCAAGACTTTGGGAGACTTGAGAAAGACTTGTAAGACAACTCTCTGGCTCCACTGGATTCACTGTGAGACAGACTGGTGCCAGGACTTCCTGTATAACCAGAGCTGCATTAACCCCCATTATGACTGACTGAAAAAAATGCTATTTTGTTCCATAAATACTAGTGTCAAACATAAGTGAACTTTTCTTTTCTCTCCAAAATGCTTCTAAGAATACCTGTATGCAAGTCTTTGTGTAAGTACAAGTTTTCATTTCTTTTGTGTACATACCTAGGTATGGAATTGTTGGGTCAACATGGTAAAGTTTGATTGAATTTTCTAAGAAACTGACAAACTTACCTGGCTACACTATTTTGCATTCCCACTAGCAATGCACAGCATTCCAATTTCTCCATATTCTTGCCAACATTTTTTATTTTCCTTTTCTTCTTTAAACTAAACTATCCTAGTGAGTGTGAGGTGGTATCTCACTGTGTTTCTGATTTATATTTCCTTAATAACTAATGATGCCAAACATCATTTCATTTGATTATTGGCCATTTATGTATTTTCTTCAGAGAAATGTTTATCTGATTCCTTTTCCTCAGTTTTTAATTAGACGGTTTGTGATTTTGTTTTAGAAGTCTAAACACTCAACAAAGTATTCTCAACACACTGTAAAGCAAATGGCTAGATAAATTAGAATATTTATGATAGAATAGCTTATCACAGCAGAATTTATTTTATGAAAAATAAAAAAAAGTGAATCTATGATGAAAGCAAGATTTCAAGTGGTTCCTTTGCTAACCAAACAAGGGAAAGATATTTATTGGTGGGTAATTAATTAAATATTACTTGATTGAAGCAGTCAAAGAAATATATTCAGACAAAATAAACTTGTTTAAGAATATGAGACTTTCAATGAGAATAGTTTCTTGGAGAGTTGAGAACTTTGGAAGCAATATCAATAATTAATTTGGAGCAAACCACCAAATATAATAATTTCCATAATATATAATCTGAATATAAAATAGTCCCTATGTAGAAAATAAACTATCCATATGCTACAATATTTCACATTTATTATTTATTGTAAAAAATGAAAAAAATAATGGCAATAGATTTTGTGTTGTTTGCATTGGATTTTGAAGAACACAAAGATGTAATTGATTCTGTTTTGTTACTTATTAAAGGAATCACTGGCAAGTATGAAGTGATAGAAAGAATAATTAACTTCTATGAACAATTACAGGGAAAACATTTCAGAGAAATGAGAAAGCAATAATTTATACAACCTAAAGTGGAATCTGCTAAGAAGTATTAAAATTAATGACAGTAAAAATATGTGTAGAGCAGAAAAAAAGGCTTTCTTCTACAAATATACAAAGGAAAATTCAGGTGTTTAAAGCCTATAATACTCATTGTATTACTTATCAGCAGATACTTTGAGCAGGAAAATATATGACTCCAGGTTGTGTCACTAAACCAATAGTGTCAATAGTGAATGTCATTGTGAACACTTGTGAACTTAATCATTGTTAATTCCATGAGTTTTTATGGAATTAGAAGCTTATCATATTCGAAGCTTAATATCCTTATCTGTCTTACAACACACTAGTTTTATGTTTTAGCAATGGTGAAGCTTTGTTTAAATTTCTTGAACTCAAGGCCAAGACAGAAATTCTTTTGAATTGGAAGAACCATTTTCAAACCAGTACTTATTAGCAGTTAAACTTTTTGGAAATTATCTTTTGCCATATACTTGAAAATATTTCCAAGTAAATTCAATCTAAAATTATGAGGTAGAAACAGTGTTTATATATGAAACTTACATTCTATCAAAGTCATTTTCAGAGTGATGAATGCTTGAGTCACAAGTAATTTCAAGTTGCTTAATACATTTTTCATGCTGCCAAAATTAAAATAAAGAGCAAGATCTCTAATCCCACAAAATTTTGTAGCAAATATATTTTCTAAGTTCAAATTACATGTTAACAGCCTTTTTCATACCTTTATGGCAAGCATAAATAAATTTTCTTATATCACAGTTCATTTAACTGTGTAACTGAGGAGCTTCCACTTAAGCGTCATTTGGAAGTAACTAAAAGTTATCAAGAGAATAATTTAATAAAATTCTATTAATTTAAATGTAAAATAGCATGAGAATAATTTAATAAAATTCTATAAATGCCTTGCAAGTGATAAGTATTCTTAATTAAAAGCAGATGCTCATAGATTCATAATAGAATTTAGGGGTAGTTACTGATGAGAAAAGACATTTTCAAAGATGACACGTAAAATCTAATTACAGATTGGAATTAACTGATGACATTTTGCAGTTGATTTTGTTCATGAAGAACACTAACTTTGAACTCTAATTAGGAAAATATTCCCACAAAAAAAATTCTATTCTAGTAAACATGCATTGCAAAAACGTGTGCAATTTTAATTTTTACATTTTAAGACTGTGAAAACTTGTGGATTTTTTTTCTCTCTCACTATATAAGCATCTGCATAATATCCTTGATTTGCCTCTTTGCCCAACAAATCTGAACTGTTAATTATCTGGCTCTTTACAAGAGGAAATGTTGCTGACTCCTGATCTATAGTATGTGGTTTTTGTGTAAGGAAAAATGAGAAATAAAAAAATGTATATGTATCAACAGTTTTGAACACGATGACACAGGAAAAATAAGAGAATAATGAAACTCATTACGTATGGAGCATGGGTAGAAATGGGATGGAAAGGATATAAAAAATCAGGTAAGATAATACTTCTCTGAATGTGTATTTTGCACAGGCCTGCCATTTCAAGCTATTTCAATGATTTACATACTGATAAGTTATAGATGAACAGATAAACAAACATAGTCCATACAGAGGGATGAAAATATCTAAAACTTAACAAACCCAAATGACCACAATTATACTTCAAATGAGCAACATAATCACACTGAAGAGAAGAAAAAAGGAATTAACTCAGTGACTTTTGAATTCAGTATTAGAATTACATATCCTCATGCTAAAGACAAAAAGAACTCCTAACCAATATTAAACTCTAATAAGGTTTACTTTGGCAGAGGCAATAGCACTTATGAAACTAGTTCAATATTTTAGCAAATAAGTGAGTATATTTTGGAAAACGGGAACTAGCTTTTTCACTGTTAAGAGTAGAGGGTTACAAATATGGAAAAGACTAAGGATGGCAACAACATTGTAATGTTGGATTAGGACTGGATATTCCAATGAAATGGGATGGTTTTGCTTATGCATTTTTAGAAAGCATGATACAGAAATGGATATAGACATGGGTGACTGAATTATGTTGCAAAATACACAGGTTGGATGACTACAAGAAATCACAAAACTCTACAGAGCATGAATATGCAGGGCATTAATACAGGTAAAGGGTATAGTATAGCTGAACAAATAAATCACAAGACAGCTTTGGATATTTTGAGACTTCCAGGCAGTTACCCAGGATCCTTTACTGCACAGGAAGAGTTTCATTTCCAGAGTATTAACCACCAAGTTTTGCATCCAGAATCTTCTTTTCACTAGAGCTCAGAAATAACAAGTTTATTGGAGGTTTTATGCTCCAATTGTTCTTTAGCCAAATTAGGTTGCCAACCATTGTTTTAAGGACTTCCAAAATATCAACGCATTTAATTTTCTTAGCAACCGTTTTAACTAGATAGGGAAACTGAGGAACAGGAAATAAATGATCTCTGGCTACATTCCTAAGTAAAAAAAACAGGGTTCAGTCCTAGGCTTTCTCTCTCTAAAATTATAACATTTATAGAAAAAAGGTATGATCTTTCCTATCTTTGGTCTCAAGATTTGTCTACAGAAAAACAGGCATTATATAGAAAACACACCCAGAAAATAAAAATGACAAGCTAAACTCCAACAAAATAAAATCTTCTCATCAAAAGACTTTTAAAAATAAAGCTAACAGGAAAGCCACTGACTGAAAGAAAATGTTTAAATAAACATATCAGATGAAGGACTTGTAATCACAATATATAAAAAATTTTCTTATAACTTAATAAAAACTCAGTTAAAATGGGTAAATAACTTGAAAATTTTCTATGCAAAAGAAAATATACTTATGGTCAATAAGCTTATGAAAAAGTATTCAATATTATTAGTCATGAGAAGAATATAAAATAAAACCAAAATGAGACACTACTTTATGCCCAGTGGAGTACCACGTTTAAAAAAGGACTGATTTAGTGCAACCAAAATTCCCATACATTGCTGGTGAAATTGGAAAATGATATAAACATTTTGGAAATCTGCATATTTTTTCATAAAATTAACCCCCTGCCCTGTGACTCAGTAATTCTACATTTTTTGTACTTATGGTCAAGAAAAATGAGAATATATTTGCAGAAAATGACTATGAAAATGTCCTTAGAAGCCTTATTCCAGCCAAAAAACTAGAAATAATCTAAATGTCTATGAGCAAGAGGTTGAATAAGCAAACTGTGATTTATCCAGTACAGAATAGGATACTATGCAGCAACAAAAATAAAAACAAACAACTCACTACTGATGCTACACAACTGATGGACCTCAAACTTTTTTTTAACACCCTAAGAGAAAGGAGCAAGACACAGAAGTGTACATACAGTATGATTCTATTTATATGAAGTTCTAAAACTAGCAAATGTAAGACATGTTGAAAGAAATCAAAACAGTGATGGCCTCTTGGGGATTCAATGAGAAGGGGGTTAGGGAAAGCTCTGAGTGAACTTCATGCGTTTACACATTTGCAAAACCCAGATCAGTACATTTAACTTTAAATTATGCCTCATTATAAACATTAGATGACAAAAGATGAATAGGAAAAATTAAAACAAGTCAAATGAAAGCTTATATATGAGATACTGAAGTTTTACTCCACAAAATTTGAACATAGGTTGCATTTATTTAGCAAAAATAAAGTTATTTTATTTTTAGACATATGCAAAAGTAGATTTCAGAGGACAGAAGGAAGTATTGAAAAACATATTTTATCTCACACTTATTGCTTTTATTTCCTTCAGCCAATAAGGAAGGGCTGTATAATTTTGGAGGTTGACAAACCTTTGATCATTTAAGAAGTTACTGTTTCAAGAAGCATCTTCCTATCATTTCTGTAGATATTTTTTCATAGTATATATGTGGATGGTACCCTTTTACTAAATGTATACTCTGTCAGGCACTGTATATAAAAAGTTGTTATATCACCTATGACTTTTCCTATCCAGGTAAAACATTTCTGGGACCTTCAAACAGAAGGATTTTTAGACAATTCATCTTCCTACTCCCTTTCATCTGAAATAATCTTTTTTTCTATTTTTAACCTGTTTCTAGTTATCTGAGAGTCAGTGATAAAATAGGTAAGACTGAATCATGGTTATGCTTGTGTGTTAATTAATGATTGGGAAACCACTGAATCATTGGACTATGGACAGAGGGGCTTAATCTAAAGGATGCAGGAGATGCTGGAAGTCATAAGACAATACTAAGGACCTGAGTGACATTAAGACAGAATGGAAATATAGAAGTGTAAATGGAGTTATATTAAGATAGAATACATGTTATTAGGCAAAGGATTAATTATGGAAGAAGATTCCAACAGATTTAAAGTTATAGAAACTATGAGTATAGAAGAAGCACTAAATGAAATTTAAGGATAATTACACAGGTTTGGGAACCAGATGAATTCAGACTGAAGCATGTGGAGAGTAAGCTTGGAGGAACATACTTAGAAATATAGAAGATATTATTGAAGTTTCTTAGAAGAAATATAGAAGCTTTTACAGAAGTATCTTAGAAGATATTTAGAAGATACACTTATATTCCAGAATTCAAATGATTAGAATTGAGAAGTGATATTTGATTCCAAGAATCTAATCAGTTCAGGCTGCTATAACAGAATATCATAGAGAGAATATAGTAATCTTGCTTAAATAACAAATATTTGTTTCTCACAGTTCTGGGGGCTAGAAAGTCCAAGATCAGGTGATAGCAGATGTGGTGCATAGAAGAGCTTCCTGGTTTGCAGAGGGCCACCTTTCCATTATATCCTCACATTGCAGAGAGTGCAAAGAGGAAGCAAACTAATTTATGACTCTTTTTATAAAGGAAGCCCCATCATGACGGATCCAAGCTCATAACCTAATTACATCCCAAGGGCTCCACATCCAAATATTGCCACTTTGAATTAGGGTTTCAACAAGAATTTTGGAGGGAAACAAACATGTAATCCATAGCAAAGAGAGAAGATAAGATCACCCAGGGGTGTCTGTGGACATGTAAAAACTTTGAGGAATATGTAAACATAAGAAATGGGAGGAAAGAATAATGACCAAAAAGATTAAGAAGTAACCAGAAAACTAGGGTGAAAACTGGTATATTTCACTGAAAATTAGATTGAGAATACTGAAAATGGAAATCATGTCCAGTACTAATAGTTACCATGAATATTTGCCAGTCCCTATACGGAGTGCTGTACATACCTTATCTCATTTATAATCACAGAATCTCTTTGAAAGAGCAGTATTAGCCACATGAAGTGACAAGGCTCAGGCAGTTTAAGTAACGTACCTAAAGTCATATATCCAGAAATTGGCAACTTGAATTTTAGGTTTATATGAATGTGGTATAAACACTAAACTACATTACTTTCAATAAAGACTATAAACTAAGATTGAGAATAAAAAAATGGCCAAAGGTATTTGTTAACTGAACAGTGATCTCTGAAAGAAGAGTTGGAGAATATTTATCAGGACAGAAGCATAAGGACAAAGAACTGAGATGTTACAGTACAGTATACACAGTGTAGAGAGAAATGAGAAATTTGGCACTGGATTAAAGAACAGTTTAGTTTGAAAGACTACTGGAGTAGAATAAAGAATATTTTGCACTAAATGCTTTTTTTAATGATTAGGGAAACTAGAAAACTGCTGTGTGTTAACAGAATCATTTTACATTTGTGGTATAAGTGGTTCTATGGGTCATTTACTCAAAGATGAAAGCTGACACAATTGAATAGCAATTTATGCTCACTGGTGCATCACTAGGAAATGACCTAAATTAAATAGCCCTTGTTAGAAGTAATTACATACAGGAGACTAAAGAAAGTGAAATGTTAAAATACTAGACAGAAATAAAAATTTTGTACATTAATCTTGTACAAAATAAGACTTGTTTTTTTTAAGAAACAATTGTATCCATAAAACTTAGACCGAAACACTTCTTGGTACAGAAAGATAATTTACAAAAATCTGAAAATATACACATGGTTTTTAAAAAAAGACCCAGGATGATACCTTTTAAAATTTAAAAGAAAATGGCTAGAGCCTTGATTTTATTTTTCTTCTTCTGGGCCATTAGTAATTTTATTATAAACTGTGATTTATTATAGTAACATCATTCACAGCATGTATGGTTAAGAGCCACGGTTGGGGCACTTGTGAGTAGATTTGTATAAATGATATTTTGATTGAAGTCTTAATTAATTTGATAATATTATTTGAACTTTGAAAGAACTAAACCTATTAGATTATAAGAAATGACACTGGTGTAATTTGCAGCATTACAATTGATGTGGCCAATAAAGAAGGAAGGAAAATATTTATAACTTTATTTTTCTAATGGACAGAAGAAAAGTACTTTTTCATGCTCTGGTAGTTAGCATCTAATTAAAGCACAATCATCCACTCTAATACACTGAAAGAAATTCTGATACAAATAACACATTTTTTAATATTACATTCAAATATAAACATACATATGCAAGACATTAAATGGTACTCTAGAGGCAGAATAAGGCAAAGGGTATACACACACACACACAGATATGCTCCCATTGGAAAGTATTAATAATTGTGAGAAACATAATCTTTTTTAGCAAGAACTAAAAACTATTTAATAGTAAAAATAATCTAAACTCTTCTATTTTCATTTTTAATTATACAAGTTAGAAAAAGAAAATTCCTCTGCCTATTACTTCCAGTATTTATCCCATAGGTACCCATTGTTAGCATGTACCTTTCCCCACCTGGATCATAGAAATGCATCTCTATGCATAAAATAAATACATGTACATCATACAGTTGCATATTAGACTAATATAATAAATAACACACATAAACTTAGTTTTTCATTTACAAAATCATCATGAACAGATTTTTAGATCAGTACATATAGTTCTACCTTATTTTTTTTGAAATGCTGTTTAGTATTCCATTCTATTCCTCCACTATATTTAAAGAGTCATTTATCATGGTCATTTAAATTGTTGCCAGTATTTTGCTACTAGAACGTATGTTTCAACAAATGATACATAGGTATGTATACAATTAGATATGTCTTTATTATGCATGCCACTATTTCTGTAGCAAAACCATAGAAGTATTACTCTGCAGTGAAACAACTATAATTCATCCTAAAATCTTCCTTCTAAAATACTGGAACCAAGTTATAGCACATAAATAATTTATTGGAATCTCTAGCTTCCACACTCTTACCATCAAATGTTATTAGGTCTTTACCCATTCAAAATGTAATTAATTAAGTAAAAGTTTGTACAATTGAGCAAGGTCAGATATATAAACATGGCATCCATAAGTAAAAAATTATGAAGTGAATAAATATACAAGTTTACTGAAATAACAAGACAGGAAATAGGTGGCCAACAGTTGGTGTATGCTGTTACTTATCTGTGTGTTTGATGTGTATTTCCCATCAGAAAGCAAACAATAATTACTTTTATCTTTTTAACCTTTCAAAAGATACTTGGTGTAAATTTTCTCCTATTGTTCATATTGTTCCCTGTAGAAGCACCAGATGATCTAATTTAGAGTTATACCATCACAATAATTGAAATATGATTATATCCAAATTGTGTTCACAGTCACTAAGATCTGAATTTAATTATTTTGGTTAACATGAGTAGGGGGAAGCAATCATAAAAATAAATAATATATTTATTCCCTGGTGTTCCTGGCGCTGAACCAAACACTACATAGACATGAAGCTAATACAAAGGACGTTAACTCTCAAAGATTCCTATTTGTAATTCTGTAGTATAAAAATTAACACAGAATGAAGAAGTTGATATTGACTTCAAATAACTTAATATTTATCTGATGTGTTTCTATTTTCCTTTTCTACTGTCTCTCTCTTTATTAATGTGGGGTGGGAAAAATATTTTCCTATTTGAGCTAAAAGGCTCTTTTTGGAAGAGTAAAAGAGACATGGGTAGAAAATGTGTCCTAGTATGTAATTGAGACACCTGAAGTAATGTAAAGTGAATAGATTTTTAAAAAAGGACACTTAGCAAACTCTATTTGTCCAACATTTGAATTACTAAAATGGGCAAACTTATAAGGAAAACAGACTAGTGAATATGTGTGCTACATAAATAAAATACACAGTATTCAGACCAAAAACACATAAATATCCCAAGAAATGCAGACTTTGTCATTCAGACATCTAAAGCCTTTATATCAAGTGGCAAATTCTTTAAAAGAAATAGAAGCAAATCACAAATAGAGGGTATTCAATTTAAAAATTTATAAGATTCATGATTCCTCACAGAAAAGTAATATAGTGCAGAATAACACCAAATTACCATTCTGCCCTCATGCTACGCCTGAGGAGTACATTTACTGGTAGGAAGGCAGGTTTCAAATGATATCAGAGAAATGTATAGGGCAAATGTGCATACAAAATTTCCAATTGTGCTTGTTTAATTAGATGCCAGGAACAACAGTCAAACAATAGTAAAGAAGACATGGAAACAGAGTGTTAATGAGATTCAAATAAATCAAATATCACTGTTGGACTACAGATAAAAGATAAGCCCCAGTATATCTGCATATTAATCAGCCTGATCACAGTTTTGATGAGTGTGCCAAAGGGACTGTTCTTTGCTCTGTTTTCACAGAGAGTGAAAGGCAACAAAAGGAGCAGTTTTGATTCTCACACTTCCTGACAGATGAGTCATATAGGATTAATGTCGGAATATATTAAAGCTAGAATTCCAGCTAAGGATATTTCAGTTGATATATGCATTATCATTGTATAAATGTGATACTTAGGAGCCTGGTTAGCTAGTTAACTGATTTTGGGAACTGTGCAGAACCTGAGTTTGTGTGTGTGTGTGTGTGTGTGTGTGTGTATGTGTATGATATGCCTAAGTATATAAGCATGTATAAACACACAAATAATAGAATGCATGAAACTTTTCCAAGGACAAAATTCTGATACACACAAAAAAAAACATCTATTTGTACGCACTGAATAAAAGTTAGAGCTCCCAAATACAGAGCCATTCTTATTGGCTAACCATGCATGTCTAAATCTATAGAATTACAATGTTAAGAAGAAAAATTGCTTTATTGGGCAGATATTTCTTAAGGAACTAATTAGTTAAATGAGTCTTTAACTAAATACACACCACATAACAAGAAAATTTATTCCAGCTGCATGTTCCCTCTCAATCTTTTACTGGATCTCAGATGTACAGAACATCTGACATTATAGTGCAAATATAAAAGGAAATAAGAGCAACTTTAAATTATAATTCTTGATGCAAGATTTCATGAGGTTGATGAAATTGTTGTTGGGGAACTGTTCAAATTAGCAGCAAGGCATTGACATAGGAGTCTTTTGGAGAATTAAAATGGGTTGAGAGTTGAAGAAGTTAATTTGACAACAATGTTTGATATGTAAAAAGAGGATCAAAAGATCTAGAACCTTTAGAAAATTTTGAAAGATCCTGAATAATTTTTCTAAATAACAATTTTCTGAAGATGCTATGGAAATGAAAATAAAGCAAGCAATCACACTACCACATAATATCTGTGGAAACAAAAATTAATCAATAACTTAATCCTTGATTCATATTTCATTTGTTCTAAGTATTAGATCATGCTGATAATTAGATAATTATAAATATAATTTTGTTCAACAAATGAAAAAATATTTTTATAAATTATACATTTTGAGTTATATTTTGAGATAAAAATTCCAAGCAAATTTTTTTCCCGTAATTTACTAACATTTAGTGACTCTTTTAGTGGATTCTCTTTAATTGTTGTTGTTTTCAAGAATATTAAGTGTCATTAAAAAATCAATTCCATCTGTGCATGCAGTACAAGTTTAGATCATTGTCTGAACTCATTGGTTTCTTTAGGTTAAAATGGCTATCATTTTGTTAGTCTGGGCATGATTAAGACACAACTGTCCTACAGAAGATTTTTACAGTTTACTGGAAAATACATTCATGACAGCAATAATAGTATTCTGCTGTGATAGACAGAATAAAAGTTGTAAATTCAAGTGTGAGATGAGTGAAAAATATGGTGTCTTGGTGCATAGAAGACCACATAGACGCAACTTGTTACAGAAACATTAATTTGTGATCTTTTGTAACTATATCTGCTTTTCTTAATTGTGAAGATCTGTTTCATATGGTTATGACTATATATTTGTTTATATATTTATATATTGGCTTATATTATCTAAGTATTGCCATATTTTATGTCTGTTTTTTCTCTTTGCATGTGTAATTTACCTCTAACAATATTCCACAACATTAAATCAATTTGGAGAATTTAAAAAGACATTATAACTATAATTATGAAAGATTCCAGGACCAGAAAGAGAGCTGTGTAAAAACATACACTTAATTTGAGAATGATAAAAGGGAAGAAATATTTTTAAAAATTAAAGCTTTTGGGTATATATAGCTTTGAAAATCTAATCTGAAGCTTTGGAAAATCTTGGTTTTTGAGACAGGACTGAAGCTGATGGTTTTCGAGGTAAACACACCATGAAATAAAATAAGCCAAAACAGTAAAAAAGTAAGAGAAGGGATGTGTAGCAGCAAGAGGCTGTACAACCCAGAGAAGACAAGTAGTGACTCTATGGTATCTCACTAAGCTGATGCACAGTGACTGCAATGGGGTTGGGGGGGTGGAAACCTGATGAAGGGGGTAGTGTAATCACCATAATATTACTCATTTAATTGTAGATTAATGATATCAAAATAAACTAAAAAAAAAAGAGCAAATGTGGTTAAAGAGTTCCATGGAATGTGAGCCTCGGCCCAAAACTGCCTTCATAGTGTTCATCCTGTTCACACAGGGCCCCGGGATTAGAATGGTCTCATAGTTGGTTTAATGCTCAGCTGCCTCTGAAATTCTTTATAATTTTTAAACAAGGGTCCCAACATTGGCACTCTGCATTGGCCCTGCAGTTATATACGTGGTCCTGAGTAAGGAAACAGGGTTACTGTGTTTTCAGAGAAATCAGTGACTAAAGTAAGCCAGTGGTAATTCTTAAAAAGAAAGTTAACTTAAAAATTAAGTATTCTTAAAAAATAATGTAATCTCCGTCCTCTACATTATTCCCAATAACTTTCTTTACATGAGTCATTCTTCCTGAAAATGGGGATGTTTTCAAACTTCTCACTCATTTTCAAACAGAGGTATAGGACAAAAACAAAACAAAACAAAACACCAACAGATCTGCTCTTTTACTTGAGGTATCACTTGGTCCCCTATTAGTCTCAGGCAGGGATTCCAAAACAATTTGGTTTCAGGACTCCTCTATACTCTTAACAAGTATACCTTTAATCTTTTAAAAGAGCTTTTGTTTTTGTGAGTTATATGTTTACATATTACTCTTCAGTAATTTAAACCAAGAAAAATTGAAAAACAAATTAGCTCATGCAACATAAGAAAAATACATCGTTAGTAAAAATAACATCTTTTATGAAAAACAAATATATTTTTCAAAATAAAAATGGGAATTCTGGTTAAAGCTATAGGGTGTAGAAAGTTCGAAAGAATGTCACTCACATTCTTACAACAATAAAGGCCAGATTCACTTGACATCAATGGCATTTTTATCAACCAGTTACAGAGCAGGGCAACCAACTGCCCTACCTGCAAATGTAAGAGAAGATTCAGGAAGAAATGTGATATGAGTACTCACTGGGTAAACACAACCAGGCACTGGTAAGAAGCAGAAAATAGTGTGACATTCTTTGGAGCTATAGAAATTAAAGAGATAGGCACCGACTTGCAGAACTCCCTCTGTGCACATCACCAGATACACACAAGAAATTTAGGTAGATCCACACAAAATCCTTTGTTTTGGTGACCTGGGGGAGGGGAAGAGACATCTAGAGAAGGATGGGCACAAATTTCTGCCTGAACCATATCACTATCTCCATTACAGCATAGAAGAGTAAACGTGGTTAAAGAGTTTCACAGAATGTGAGCCTCGGCCCAAAACTGCCTTCACAGTGTTCAGCCTGTTTAAACAGGGCCCCGGGATTGGAAGGGTCTCAAAATTGGTGATGCTCAGCTGCTACCGAAATTCTTTATAATTTTTAAACAAGGGTCCCAACATTGGCACTCTGCATTGGCCCTGCAATTATATACGTAGTCCTGAGTAAGGAAACAGGGTTACTGTGTTTTCAGAGAAATAACAAAATTGTGAAACATATTAAAAGCAAGAAAAAAAAAATACCACTAAGATACAAAGCAACCATCAGTACCACATTCAGATACGAGAAATGTCAGAACTATCTGAAAAAAATTAAAATAACTATAATTAACAGTAAAATATCTAATGGAAAATGTGGGCAATATGCAAAATCAGATAAGAGATGGAAACTATAAAATTTCAAATATAAATGCTAGAAATAAAAGCAATATTTAAAAAGATAAATAATGCCCTTGGTAGACTCTTCAGAAGACGCCAAACAGCTGAATAATCAGTCAACTTGGCAATTAGTCTTTTGAAACAAATACAAATAAACTTAAAACTCAAAAACAAAAAACAAAGAACACCATTTCCAAGAATTATGGTACAATATCAAACAATCTAATGTAGACAAAACTATAATTTAAAAAGGAAAAGGGGGAAAGATCAGAAAAAACATATTTGAAGAAGGAATGGTCATGCATTTTCCCAAATTTATGACATGCCAAACTAAGAATCCAAAAAGCTCAAGGAACTCCAAACAGTATAGATATCAACCCTAAACCCCTTACACACATACACACATAAAATATGTTTGTACGTATATCATATATCATATCCAAATATCAAACAGAAAATCATGAAAAAAATTTCAAAGAGATATGTTACAGATACAGGAAAAAAATAAGAATTATAGCAAATTTCTCATAAAAAACATCAAAGGCAGGAAACATAGGAATAGCATTATTAAAGAGCTAAGAGAACAACAAACAAGAAAAAAAATCACACTGACACAAAGCCACTAAAACCCAGAATTCTATATACAATGAAAAGTGTAAAAAATAGAGGAAACAAAATTTCCAGACCAAAAATAAACAAAAGCAACCTAGGAATTCAGTAGTAACTGTATTAGTTTTTTACTACTATGTGACAAATTATCACAAATTTAATGGCTTAAAATAACATTAAAAATGAGGATGCACTACTAAGGCCCTCATTTTCTGATGGCTGTGGATCAGAGGCTATTCTCTTCTCTTAGAAAATGCCCATCATTTCCTGCTACATGCCTTTCTCCAAAACAATGTAACTTGTTCCTTCTAGGTCAGAAAAAAAATATCAGTGGCACTTTGATTCCCTGAATACCTCTATTTCTGACTTCTGGACACAGATTTAAAGGGTTTATGAGATTAAGTCAGACCTACTCAGATAATCTACATCTTGGTAAATCAAAGACATTATTGGTAAACCTGAAATATATCTGCAAAATTCCTTTTTCCATGTCATAGAACATAATCCCTAGAATGATACCCCTCTAATTCACAGGTTCCACCCACACTGAAGAAAAGAGAATCATGCATTTTGTGTACTGCAGGTGGCAGGAATCATAAAGTCACATTTGTTAGTAAACCCACTGACCTCATCATAGTCATTCAGTATTGGGAAGCTATCAAGCTAAGATTGTGGGATTAAGTTTTCCAAAATTCTAATTCTATCCTGAAAACTCAAACTGTATCTCAAGAATTAAGTATTACCAGTTGATTTACTTAAAGTGGTGGAATCATTTTGTTCTTTTGCAAGATAATATCTGTCAGATATGAAGTCTGCATAGTTGCTCTTTCAAGTAAAATGGTATTCGAAATAACAGGATATTTTGGCTTGTAACTCAAATAATCACACTAACACTTTTTTCCTTTGGACAACAACCATGCTTCAGTATGCAGCAGAACTGCTAAATGCATAACTCCCATGTTGTCTCTCCTCTTTCCCTCATACACACACATTGTTATGAGTATTCAGATGTTGAGATTTAATAATAGTCCATTTTCCTACTTCATCAAGGGCCTTCTTTGTGGAAACTAAGTTTTTATTATTGTGAAGGCAAGACAATGGAGAGTGCAGTGACTACTAATATAGTTAGGTGTGGTATTCAATTCACGTTAACAGCAATTTTTCTTTCCATTTATTTTCCAAGTTTCAATACATTTAAAATCAAATAATGCCTCAGTATTCCTATGAGAATAATTTTTGAACTTGCAGAGCCCCTGAAATGACTTCAGAGACCCCATAAGTCTACAGACCATATTTTAAGAACCACTGCTTGATTTTTTTAATATAATTTATTTTATTATCATTAATCTACAATTGCATGTGCAATATTATGGTTATTAAACTACCCCTTTATCAGGTCTCCCCCACCAACCCCATTACAGTCACTGTCCATCAGCGTAGTGAGATGCTATAGAATCACTACTTGTCTTCTCTGAGTTGTACTGCCCTACCTGTGCCCCCCCCCCAACATTATATCTGCTAATCATAATGCCCCTTTTTGCCTCTTATCCCTCCCTTCCCACTCATTTTCCCCAGTCCCTTTCCCTTTGGTAACTATTAGTCCATTCTTGGGTTCTGTGAGTCTCCTCCTGTTTTGTTCCTTCAGTATTTTTTCTTTGTTCTTATACTCCACATATGAGTGAAATCATTTGATACTTGTCTTTTTCAACTTGGCTTATTTCACTGAGCATAATACCCTCTAGCTCCATCAATGTTGTTACAAATGGTAGGATTTGTTTTCTTCTTGTGGCTGAATAATATTCCATTGTGTATATGTACCACCTCTTCTTTATCCATTCATCTACTGATGGACACTTAGGTTGCTTCCATTTCTTGGCTATTGTAAATAGTGCTGCAATAAGCATAGGGGTGCATCTGTCCTTTTCAAATTGGGCTGCTGCACTCTTAGGGTAAATTCCTAGGAGTGGAATTCCTGGGTCAAATGGTATTTCTATTTTGAGTTTTTGGAGGAACCTCCATACTGCTTTCCACAATGGTTGAACTAATTTGCAGTCCCACCAGCAGTGTAGGAGGGTTCCCTTTTCTCCACATCCTCGACAACATTTGTTGTTGTTTGTGTTTTGGATGTTGGCCATCCTCACTGGTGTGAGGTGATATCTCATTGTGGTTTTAATCTGCATTTCTCTGATGATTAGCGATGTGGAGCATCTTTTCATGTGCCTGTTGGCCATCTGAATTTCTTCTTTGGAGAAGTGTCTATTCATGTCCTCTGCCCATTTCTTAATTGGATTATTTGCTTTCTGTTTGTTAAGGTGCATGAGTTCTTTATATATTTTGGATGTCAACCCTTTATCAGATACGTTTTTTATGAATATATTCTCCCATGCTGTAGGATGTCTTTTTGTTCTACTGATGGTGTCCTTTGCTGTACAGAAGCTTTTCAGCTTGATATAGTCCCACTTGTTCATTTTTGCTTTTGTTTCCCTTGCCCAGGGAGATATGTTCATGAAGAAGTTGCTCATGTTTATGTCCAAGAGATTTTTGCCTATGTTTTTTTCTAAGAGTTTTATGGTTTCATGACTTACATTCAGGTCTTTGATCCACCTTGAGTTTACCTTTGTGTATGGGGCTAGACAGTAGTCCAGTTTCATTCTCTTACATGTAGCTGTCCAGTTTTTCAACACCAGCTGCTGAAGAGGCTGTCATCTCGCCATTGTATATCCAAGGCACTTTTATCAAATATGAATTGACTGTATATGTTTGGGGTAATGTTTGGATTTTCTATTCTGTTCCACTGGTCTGTGGGTCTGTTTTTGTGCCAATACCAAATTGTCTTGATTACTGTGGCTTTCTAGTAGAGCTTGAAGTCAGGGTGTGTAATTCCCACTGTTTTATTCCTCCTTCTCAGGATTGATTTGGCTTTTCGGGGTCTTTTGTGATTCCATGTGAATTTTAGAATTATTTGTTCCAGTTCATTGAAGAAAGCTGTTGGTAGTTTGATAGGGATTGCATTGAATCTGTAGATTGCTTTAGGTAGTATAGCAATTTTGACAATATCTATTCTTCCTAGCCAAGAGCATGGGATGCATTTCCATTTGTTAGGGTCCTCTGTAATTTCTCTTAGGAGTGTCTTGTAGTTTTCAGAGTACAGGTCTTTCACTTCCTTCGTTAGGTTTATTCCTAGGTATTTTATTCTTTTTGATGCAATTGTGAATGGAATTGTTTTTCTGATTTCTCTTTCTGTTAGTTCATCATTAGTGTATAGGAAAGCAACAGATTTCTGTGTGTTAATTTTGTATCCTGCAACTTTGCTGAATTCAGATATTAGTTCTAGTAGTTTTGGAATGGAATCTTTAGGGTTTTTTATGTACAGTATCATGTCATCTGCAAATAGTGACAATTTGACTTCTTCTTTACCAATCTGGATGCCTTGTATGTCTTTGTTTTGTCGGACTGCTGTGGCTAGGACCTCCAGTACTATGTTGAATAACAGTGGAGTTAGTGGGCATCCCTGTCTTGTTCCTGATCTTAGATGAAATGCTTTCAGCGTCTCGCCGTTAAGTATGATGTTAGCTGTGGGTTTGTCATATATAGCCTTTATGATGTTGAGGTACTTGCAATCTATACCCATTTTGTTGAGAGTTTTAATCAGGAATGGATGCTGAATTTTGTCAAATGCTTTTTCAGCATCTATGGAGATGATCATGTGGTTTTTGTTCTTCTCTTTGTTGATGTGGTGGATGATGTTGATGGATTTTCGAATGTTGTACCATCCTTGCATCCCTGGGATGAATCCCACTTGATCATGGTGTATGATCCTCTTGATGTATTTTTGAATTCGGTTTGCTAATATTTTGTTGAGTATTTTTGCATCCAGGTTCATCAGGGATATTGGTCTGTAATGTTCTTTTTTGGTGAGGTGTTTGCCAGGTTTTGGTATTAGAGTGATGCTGGCTTCATAGAATGAGTTTGGAAGTATTGCCTCCTCTTCTATTTTTTGGAAAACTTTAAGGAGAATGGGTGTTATTTCTTCTTGATATGTATGGTAGAATTCAGAGGTGAATCCATCTGTTCCGGGGGTTTTGTTCTTGGGTAATTTTTTGATTATCGTTTCAATATCTTTGCTGGTGATTGGTCTGTTTAGTTTTTCTGTTTCTTGCTTGGTCAGTCTTGGAAGGTTGTATTTTTCTAAGAAGTTGTCCATTTCTTCTATGTTTTCCAGCTTGTTAGCATATAGATTCTCATAATATTCTCTTATGATTCTTTGTATTTCTGTGGGGTCCATCATGATTTTTCCTTTCTCATGTCGGATTCTGTTTATGTGTGTAGATTCTCTTTTTCTCTTAATGAGTCTGGCTAGGGGTTTATCTATTTTGTTTATTTTTTCAAAGAACCAGCTCTTGGTTTTTTTTGATTTTTTCTACTGTTTTATTCTTCTCAGTTTTATTTATTTCTTCTCTAATCTTTATTATGTCCCTTCTTCTGGTTACTTTGGGCCTCATTTGTTCTTCTTTTTCCAATTTCAGTAATTGTGTCTTTAGACTGTTCATTTTGGAATGTTCTTCCTTCTTTAAATAGGCGTGGATTGCAATATACTTTCCTCTTAGAACTGCCTTTGCTGCATCCCAGAGAAGTTGTGGCTTTGTGTTGTTGTTATCATTATTCTCCATATATTCTTTGATTTCTGTTTTGATTTGGTCGTTAACCCACTGATTAATTAGGAGAGTGTTGTTAAGTCTCCATGTATTTGTGGGCCTTTTTGATTTCTTTCTAAAATTTATTTCTAGTTTTATACCTTGGTGATCTGAGAAGTTGGTTGGTAGGATTTCAATATTTTTGAAATTACTGAGGTTCTTTTTGGGCCTAGTATGTGGTCTATTCTGGAAAATGTTCCATGTGCACTTGAGAAGAATGTGTATCCTTTTGCTTTTGGGTGTAGAGTTCTGTAGATGTCTGTTAGGTCCATCTGTTCTAGTGTGTTGTTCAGTGCCTCTGTGTCTTTACTTATTTTCTGTCTGGTTGATCTGTCCTCTGGAGTGAGTGGTGTGTTGAAGTCTCCTAAGATGAATGCATTGCTTCTATTTCCTCCTTTAATTCTGTTAGTATTTGTCTCACATATGCTGGCGCTCCCGTGTTGGGTGCATATATATTTATAATGGTTATATCTTCTTGTTGGACTGACCCCTTTATCATTATGTAATGTCCTTCTTTATCTTTTGCTACTTTCTTCGTTTTGAAGTCTATTTTGTCTGATACAAGTACTGCAACACCTGCTTTTTTCTCTTTGTTGTTTGCATGAAATATCTTTTTCCATCCCTTCACTTTTAGTCTGTGTATATCTTTGGATTTGAGGTGAGTTTCTTGTAGGCAGCATATAGATGGGTCTTGCTTTTTTATCCATTCTGTTACTCTGTGTCTTTTGATTGGTGCATTCAGTCCATTTACATTTAGGGTGATTATTGATAGGTATGTACTTATTGCCATTGCTGGCTTTAGATTCGTGGTTACCAAGGGTTCAAGGGTTGCTTCTTTACTATCTAACAATCTAACTTAACTTTCTTGTTAAGTTATTGTAAACACAGTCTGATGTTTCTTTCTTTCTCTCCCTTCTTATTCCTCCTCCTCCATTCTTTCTATAATAGGTGTTTTATTCTTTGCCTTTAGTTAGTATTTAGATGGTCTGCTTTCTTTGCTATGATTTTATTTTCTCTGGTGACATATTTTTACCTTAGGTGTGCTTCCATCTAGAGCAGTCCATTTAAGATATCCTGTAGTGGTGGTTTATGAGAGGCAAACTCTCTCAACTTTCGTTTGTCTGGAAATTGTTTAATCCCTCTATCATATTTAAATGATAATCGTGCTGGATACAATATTCTTGGTTCGAGGCCCTTCTGTTTCATAACGTTAAATATATCATGCCATTCTCTTCTTGCCTGTAAGGTTTCTGTTGAGAAGTCTGATGATAGTCTGACGGGTTTTCCTTTGTAGGTGATCTTTTTTCTCTCTCTAGCTGCCTTTAATACCCTGTCTTTATCTTTGATCTTTGCCATCTTAATTATTATGTGTTTTGGTGTTGTGTTCCTTTGGTCCCTTGTGTTGGGAGATCTATGAGATTCGGTGGACTGCGAGACTACTTCCTTCCCCAGCGAGGGAAAATTTTCAGCAATTATTTCTTCAAAGACACTTTCTATCCCTTTTTCTCTCTCTTCTTCCTTTGGTACTCCTGTAATGCGAATATTGTTCCGTTTGGATTTGTCACACAGTTCTCTTAATATTCTTTCATTCCTAGCAATCCTTTTATCTCTCTCTGCCTCAGCTGCTCTGTACTCCTGTTCTCTGTTTTCTATTCCATTAACAGTCTCTTGCATCTCATCCATTCTGCTGTTAAGCCCGTCGATCGCTTGTCTGATTTCTGCATTGTCTTTCCTCACTTTCCTCACTTCCTCCCTTAGCTCTTTTACATTTCTCTGTAGGTCCATCAGCATGGTTATGACTTTTATTCTGAGTTCTTTTTCAGGAAGACTGTGCATTTCCATCCCTTCAGACTCCCTCTCTGGGGTTGTCTGGTTGATTTTGGTCTGAACCATATTCCTCTGTCTTTTCATGGCTATATAATTGGTCACTGATAGTTGCCACATATGTCAGCTGGGCTCTTTAAGACTTTAAAAAGAGAAGAAAAAGAAAAAGAAAGAAAAAGAAGAAAGAAAGAAAGAAAGAAAGAAAGAAAAAAGATAAAAAGAAAGAAAGAATGAAATGAAAAAACAAAAACAAAACAAAAAACAAAACAAAACAAAAAAAGCAAAAAAAATGCCCACCGGACGTAGATTCTGTGGGAATGCTGTAGGTGCCGCTATTGCCCCACTATTGCACAGCTGTGACTGTGCTGCTCCGCAGCGCCCTTTATCACTCTGGCAGGGGTAGGAACGAATAGGAGGCTGTTTATCTCAGTGAGAAGTGTAAGTATGGCTACGCTTCCTCAGTCGCCAGCTAAGGCATCTGAAACTCCCTCAGACTCCCAGCCTGCTGGGCTGAGTGTACCGGGGTGATCCGGCTCTTCCGCTGGACTCCTGTCTCTTTAAGACGCTGAGGAAAGCTGCGTTTTTTTTTTTTTTTTCCCTTCCCGGAAGCCAGCTGCAAGCACCCTGGCACATTCCCTGCTCAGATTCTGCTCCTCTGTCTCTCCAATCTCCGCTGCACTGCGTAATGTGGGCCCGCGCTCCCCGCTCAGACCACCAGAGCTGGCTACTTTGCGGGGTGTACTTCCACTCCCTCCCAGCTCTGAATCCTCTCCTCCCACCGGTGCGCTGGTGTGGGGGAGTACTCGGGTCCCGTCGGGTCGTGGCTCCGTATCTTACCCGCCTCTTGGGGTGCCCAGTGCTCTCAGGTGTAGCTGCACACTGTGTGCTTTCCTGTGTATTCTCATCTGTCTTTTAGGAATAGATGTATTTGCTGTGTTTTCATAGATAAATATAGTGTTTGGAGGAGATTTCTGCCGCCCTGCTCACACCGCCATCTTCCCGGAAGTCCTGCTTGATTTTGTGAACAAATTATACATGAGCAGGCTATGTCCTCTGCCATGGGCGGGGCAGCCTTCAAGATAATTTCCTATTTCTAAATTAACGTCCAATAGATAAAGTGATTGTACACCTTAGTTTGCCTGGTACAGTACTTGTTCATATCTGTAAACCTACCGTATTTACAAGGAAACTTACTCTTAAAACTGTCCTGGTATAGAAAATAAATTTATACATTTATTTCATCATGTACAGCAGATAAGATTTATGTGGATAGAAACCTGGTATAAAATACATATTCTGCAACAGAGATGAGAAAGATTGTTCTCTATAAGTCGACTCCCTTATGAAGAAAAATGTGTGTGTTTGTTATCAAGTAAAGATTTGTCTTGGAATGCATCAGACTATGAGCATGTATTCCAAACCTGTACAGCAAGCACGTAGTCCTTAGATCCGTGGATGGCTGATGCATTATTTGCAGTGTCTGAAAATTTATGTATACATCATATATTCTTTGGAAATAGAATAAATTTTGAAAATAAATACCATTATTTGAAAAATGCCACAATTCATCACATTAAGATATATTATTTCTTGTATTGTGAAGAAATATTACTGCCAATTAAGTCATGATCTATCATTGATTATAATATAGCCCATTTTCATTGAGACGTTAAAAAATGGAAAACATTTATCTTAAAATTGGTGTAAAGCAGTCTAATATTGCTTCTTTGCATAATCACAAATTAATAATTATTGAATCTCAAGATTACTTTTTATAAATATACTTACATTTCTGTTAAATGTGGATCAGTGTATAAATTGTCCTGTGGAGGTCATCATAATCTTGGTAATACTGCTATGTCAAATGAATCCATTTTATTCTTTTAAACTGATCTATAATAGTACTCATTGACAACTTCCTCTCTTTTTTCTTTCAATTGGATAATTTCTCCCTTCTGTAGTGGCCATAGTAAGAGAAGGAGTGTTTTGCAGACAGCAGGAAGCTGCCATGGTCAACCACAGCAGTACCAGGTTAATTCCAATGTGACTAGCCTAAAGACAAGAAGTCCTGATAGCAGGAATGAAGGAGGTAACGAAATGCAATTCTGGTAATATAAATTTATTTATTTTGACTGGTAAATAGGTCAGTGAGAGAAACAATAGGACTTCAGTATCAGTGTTTCAGAATTTCTGAAATACATATTCATGGAATTACTTAAAGAAACTATTAGTCCTTCATACTTAGTTCCTTCCTTTTAACCTAACCAAGATTCCAGCCAAAAAAATCCCTTGTGGTTATTTGAAATATCCCCAAGTGTGGTTTTATAGTGTTGTCTGATCCAAGCACAAACTAGTCCTGTAAATTCATCATTTAATATTAACATGTGAATATGGAAAGTAATTTTTTCCATGTCTGTTTGACACCTACATGGCATCTTCTAATTGATAAAAGTACTGCTAATTATTTTCCTTCCAAGGGTGTGAAACATTATTTTCCTTTTAACCAAAGTATACACAGAACCAGATGTTTACATATATCCGTTAGTATTAAACTGGCCTGGTCTTCAACACTCTAGGATTTATTTAATGGTTGTATTAAAGCATACTTGCCATACAATAAACTGCACATATTGGAAGAGTACAATTTGGTAAACTTTGACAAAAGAACACACCTGTGAAAACACTGAGACAAGTTAGAGAACATATGAAACATTAACATATGTTTCCAAGGCAGACTACATATTTCCCAGGGCCCAGTATGAAATAAAAATGTGGGATCCTTACCAGGAACAGGGAAGTAAATCTCCTTTCCCAAGAGTTCACTGCCCCAACTTGTGTTGGATGGGAGACTTCCAAGGGACAGCAGCTTTCGTGTTAGAACACTGGTTCTTGGATCTCGGTAGCCAAGGAGGCCCCTGCAAGTAGCCTGAGAAAATGCTATAATGCTGCCATCCCAATGCAAGCAAAATAGGCAAATTTGTCTATTTTTGTATTTCACAAAATAAGAATGAGAATACTTGGGAATGATACAGCTCAGACCATAACCCAAGAAAACATAAGGCTTCCCTTTCAAATCATCAGCTAAATTTAGCTATAGACTGATTAAAGTCTTTTTATTCATACATATATACATTTTTTTGATTAAAGTATCATTGATATACATTCTTATGTTCAGGTTTCACATGAGCAACATGGTGGTTACTACATTCCCCCTATTATCAAGTCCCTACCACATACCCCACCCATTACAGTCACTGTCCATCAGCATAGTAAGATGCTACAGAATCACTACTTGTCTTCTTGGTGTTATAATTCTCTCCCCATGCCCCCACTATATTATGTGTGATAATCATAATGTCCCTTAATCCCCTTATCCCTCCCTTCCCATCCATCCTCCCCAGTCCCATTCCCTTTGGTAACTGTTAGTCCATTCTTGGGTTCTGTGAGTCTGCTACTGTTTTGTTCCTTCAGTTTTGCTTTGTTATTATACCCCACAGATGAGTGAAATCATTTGATACTTGTCTTTCTCCACTTGGCTTATTTCACTGAACATAATACCCTCTAGCTCCACCAATGTGGTTGCAAATGGTAGGATTTGTTTTCTTCTTATGGCTGAATAATATTCCATTGTGTATATGTACCACACCTTCTTTATCCATTCATCTACTGATGGACACTTAGGTTGGTTCCATATCTACGCTATTGTAAATAGTGCTGTGATAAACATAGGGGTGCATATGTCTTTTTGAATCTGGGATCCTGTTTTCTTAGGGTAAATTCCTAGGAGTGGAATTCCTGGGTCAAATGGTATTTCCATTTTTAGTTTTGTGAGGAACCTCCATACTGCTTTCCACAATAGTTGAACTAATATATATTGCTACCAGCAGTGTAGGAGGGTTCCCCTTTCTCCACATCCTCACCAACATTTGTTGTTTGTCTTTTGGATGTTGGCCATACCAACTGGTGTGAGGTGATATCTCATTGTGGTTTTAATTTGCATTTCCCTGATAATTAGTGATATGAAGCATCTTTTCATGTGCCTGTTGGCCATCTGAATTTCTTTTTTGAAGAAGTGTCTGTTCAGATCCTCTGCCCATTTTTTAAAATCAGGTTATTTGCTTTTTGGTTGTTGCACATGAGCTCTTTATATATTTTGGATGTCAACCCCTTGGCAGATATGTCATTTGTTAATATATTCTCCCATACTGTAGGATGCCTATTTGTTCTACTGATGGTGTCCTTTGCTATACAGAAGCTTTTAAGTTTGATATAGTCCCACTTGTTCATTTTTGCTTTTGTTTCCCTTGCCCGGGGAGATATGTTCATGCAGAAATTGCTCATGTTATATTCAAGAGAGTTTTACCTATGTTTTCTTCTAAGAGTTTTATTGTTTCATGACTTACATTCATATCTTTGATCCATTTCAAGTTTACTTTTGAGTATGGAGTTAGACAGTAATCCAGTTTCATTCTCTTGCATGTAGCTGTCCAGTGTTGCCAACACCAGCTGTTGAAGAGGCTGTCATTTCCCCATTCTATGTCCATGGCTCCTTTATCATGTATTAATTGGTCATATATGTATGGGTTTATGTCTGGGCTCTCTATTCTGTTCCATTGATCTATGGGTCAGTTCTTCTGCCAGTATTAAATTGTCTTGAGTACTGTGGCTTTGTAGTAGAACTCTAAGTTGGGAAGCATAACCCCCTCCACTTTATTCTTCCTTCTCAGGATTGCTTTGGCTATTCGAGGTCTTTTGTGGTTCCATATGAATTTTAGAACTGTTCGTTTGTTGAAGAATGCTGTCAGTATTTTGATAGGGATTGCATTGAATCTGCATAGTGCTGTAGGCAGGATGGCCATATTAACAATATTAATTCTTCCTACCCAAGGGTGTGGGAAGAATTTCCATTTATTAGTGTCCTCTAATTTCTCTCAAGAGGGTCTTGTAGTTTTCAGGGTATAGGTCTTTCACTTCTTTGGTTAGGTTTATTCCTAGGTATTTTATTCTTTTTGATGCAATTGTGAATGGAATTGTTTTCCTGATTTCTCTTTCTGCTAGTTCATTGTTAGTGTATAGGAATGCAACAAATTTCTGTGTATTAATTTTGTATCCTGCATCTTTTCTGAATTCAGTTATTAGTTCTAGTAGCTTTGGAGTGGATTCTTTAGGGTATTTTATGTACAATATAATATCATCTGCAAACACTGACAGTTTAACTTCTTCCTCACCAATCTGGATGCCTTTTATTTCTCTGCATTGTCTGATTGCCATGGCTAGGACCTCCAGTACTATGTTGAATAAAAGTGGGAAGCATTGGCATCCTTGTCTTGTTCCAGATCTTAGAGGAAGAGCTTTCACCTTTTCACTGTTAAGTATGATCTTGGCTGTAGGTTTTGTCATATCTGGCCTTTATTATGTTGAGGTACTTGCCATCTATACCCATTTTGTTGAGAGTTTTTATCATGAATGGGTGTTGAATTTTGCCAAATGCTTTTCAGCCTCTATGGAGATGATCATATGTATTTTTTCCTTGTTTTTATTGATATAGTGGATGATGTTGATGGATATTCGAATGTTGTACTATCCTTGCATCTCTGAGATGAATCCCACTTGATCATGATGTATGATCATTTTGGTTTTTTCTTTTTAATTTGGTTAGCTAATATTTTGTTGAGTATTTTTGCATCTATGTTCATCATGGATATTGGGCTCTAGTTTTATTTTTTTGCAGTGTCTTTGCCTGTTTTTGGTATTAGAGTGATGCTGGCTTCAAAGAATGAATTTGGAAGTATCCCCTCTTCTTTTGTTTTTCGGAAAGCTTTAAGGAAAATGGGTATTATGTCTTTTCTAAATGTGTGATAAAATTCAGAGGTGAAGCCATCTGTTCCAGGGGTTTTGTTCTTATGTATTCATATATATTTAAGCTTAAACTTAACAGTGGACTTGAATGCCAACTATATACCTTGACAGTATGTTGATACTCATTAATAAGACACCCTAAAATAAACACCACATAATAAAAATTATTTTATATGTGTTCACTATGTACATAAATACATAAATATATTCACACAAAATTTATAAAAGGATTATCCTTTAAGAGGTGACTTGGAATGGGGAAGTGACCAAGGGAACTACTACATTGTTTAAGGTGCTTAAATGATTTTAAAATGAGAATGTTAAAATTTATTACGTGTATTTACAAATGATTTTCAAAATCAAATATGAGTGTACTTTTTGTATGAAGTATTATACAAAAGGAATTTCAAACATCAGACTTTTCCAATTTAGAGTTCTTATTGTCAGTACAGGGATGAGCAGGAGAGAACATACCAGAGCTAGAATGAGAAAAAATGGTGGGAAATTTATCAGGGATGCTGGCTAAATATCCTAATCAAAAGTGTGTGTTTGGGGTGGGGTAGAATATTCAGAGTCACTTATCACAGTGAAGCAGCATGTGCTGTAAAGAACACTTTTAAGCCCATAGAACTCCAATCTGCCCACAGTGAGTGTAGATCTAAAATAATTTTCTGTTAGTATCTTCTTTTAGTGCAGAGAATAATTTATATAATCACTGGAAATAACAATTGTTGTATACACACCATATTCTAGGTATTAATGTAGGCAGAGGGATTCAAAATTTACAGCGTGATCTCTAATTGCTATAATGGGATGCTTTGAGTCATTCCAATTTTTCATTATAAAACCTACACCAATGTGATTGCATAAAAGTTATTCCTCTATACATATTTCAAGATGGTCTCATTGATATTTGGCAACAAACTACATACGGGGAAAAAAGTATTGTTATTAGTTATAATACATTCCCAGATTTTTGTGTATATAATGTCAATTTAACATAACATTTCCACACTAAATCATAATGCATAGATACATTGTTTCTTTCCTTTTCTACTCTCTCAAATCTGAGGTGATGAGGAGGTATTGTAGAACTCTGATTAAAATGAGGCAAAGTCTGAAAGCAAAAATATTTTAGCCTCTGTGCTTAGGGCTCATGTCTTTAATATTCTACTAGATATAAAATAGAATATCAAAGTGAAAATCAGTGAAGCTCATCCAAATGCCACGATTGTTTGTTTTTATGGTAATATGCAAAAATGAACAGACATGAGTGATATTGCCAGGGCAGTAATTTAAATGCTACTTATGATTACATACATAATCAAATGAAAATGAATGATATTTATTATACTTAAACTGAACACCTTTTATATTTGTAAATCCACACAAGAGAGGTCACATCTTTATGTTTTAGGAATGTCAGTATTTCATATAGATTTATATTAAGTGTGTATTTTACAACGGTTAAACTAGAAATCCACTGATAATTCTGTTCAAGTTGAAATTTAACATGTTAAATTTATATTTAAATTAAATTGAATATCCTACAGAGACAACAGAGCAGCATGACTGATTTTTCACTGTTTTAAGGTTTATGATTAACTTTTTATATGTCAAGTAAGCCACACAGTTTCTTTTATAGGGGAATAAAATGCATAGCTTTAATCTCATAAAGCACTATTTTGATTAATTAACAAAACTGAAAAATAACAAAAAATGATTTTTCCCTAAACAAGGTGACTAACAGTCTGTTTACTTTGGTTAGCAAATGTTTTCTCAATTTTAGATTTGCAATTTGTCGCATTCCAAAATTTGGTGTAATTTGAAGAACATTACAATTAATATGGCAATAAAAGCAGAAGATACAAATCAGAAAGGAAGAAGTAAAAAATGTCTCATTTCGGATGACAATATAGTATTCCAGTAAACCCTAAAACCCCACCATAAAATTGTCTGAACTAACAAACTCAGTAAAGTTGCAGAATACAAAATCAGTTGTGCTTCTATATGCTAACAATGAACAATCAGAAGGAGAAAGTAAGAAAACAATCCCATTTGTAATTGCATCAAAAATAATAAAATATCTAAGAATAAATTTAACAAGGAGGTGAAAGATCTATACACTGAAAACTGTAAGAATCTGAAGAAAGGAATTAGAAGGCACAAATAAATAGAATTTCGGGACTTATGGATTGGAAGAATTAATAATGTTGATATATCAATACTACCCAAAGTGATCTACAGGTACAGTGCAATCCCTATCAAAATTCCAATGACATTTTTTACAGAAATAGAAAAAAAGTCCTAAAATTAATGTGAAATAAGAGACCCTAGATAGTTGAACTGATCTTTAGAAAGAAAGACAAAACTGGAGGCATTGTTTTCTGATTTCAAACTATATTACAAAGCTAAAGTAATCAAAAAACTATGATATTGACATAAAAACAGACACATAAATCAATTATTAGTTATAATACATTCCCGGAACAGAATACAGAGTGCAGAAACAAACTCACAAATATAAGGTCAATTAATTTACAACAGATGAGGGAATAATACACAATGGGGAAAGGAAAGTCTCTTCAATAAACAGTTCTGGAAAAATTGGACAAACACATGCAAAAGAATTAAACTGGGTCTCTATTTTATACCATACACAAAATCAACTCAAAATACATTAAAGACTTGAATGTATGATGTGAAACCAAAAAACTCTTAGAAGAAAACATAAGGGTAAGCTCCTTGACATTGGGCTTGGCAATGATTTTTAAGATTTTATTATAACAAAAGCAAAAGAAGCAAAAGTAAAAATAAACAAGTGGAACTATATCAAACTAAAAAGCTTCTGCACAGCAAAAAAGCCATCAATACAATGAAAAGGCAACCTATGGAATTGTAGAAAATATTTGCAAATCATGTATGTGATAAGGGGTTAATAACCAAAATAGATAAAGAACTCATACAGCTCAATGACAAATAAATACTTTTAAATGATGAATGAATGAATGAAATGAATAGGTGAATAAATACATACATACATACATTAATAAAAACACAATCCTATTAAAAATGGGCAAAGGAAATGAATAATCATTTTTTCAAACACATACAAATGGCCCTCAGGCACATGAAAAGGTGCTCAATATCACTAATCATCAGAGAAGTGCCAATCCAAACAACAAAGGGATATCATTTAACACCTATTAGAATGGCTGTCATCAAAAAGATGATAACAAGTGTTGGCGAGGCCGTGGGGAAAGGAAACCCTTGCACACTATTAGTAGGAATGTAGATTGACACAACCACTATAGAAAACAATACAGAGGCTCCTAAAAAAAAATTGAAGTACAACTACTTTTAATTTTATTATTCACCAATCCCACTTCTGGGTATGTATCCAAAGGAAATGAAATCCCTCTCTTGAAGAGATACCTGTACTCCTACGTCATATAATATATACATATAAATAATGGAATATTATTCAACCATAAACAAGAAGGAAAACCTGTCATTTATGAAACACATATAGACCTTGAGGGCATTATGCCAAGTGTACTAATTTAAAAAAACAAATATTGTAATACTGTATGATCTCACTTATATGTGGAATCTAAAGAAAAGAAAGAAAAAAGCAAATAGAAACAGAGAACAGATTGGTGTTTACCAGTGATGGGAGTGTGATTTGGGGGAAATGTGGGCAAGCGGTTATAAGGTACAAACCTTCAGTTACAATAAATAAGTTCTGGCAATGATATGTTCAAATATAATGGACAAGCATAGTGATTATAGTTAATAATCCTATATTTATATTTCAAAATCACTAAGTAAAGCTAAAAGTTCTCATCATGGAAAATGTGTAAATATACGAAGTGATGAATGTTAACTAGCCTTATTGTAATCATTTTTCAATATACAGTTATCAAATAATTATGTTGTATACTTAAACTAATACAAGGTTATATATCAAATATATTTCAATTGAAACTAGGAAAAAAGATGAATATGAAAGAGGACATCACATTATTCCTAACCAAATAGCTTTCACTAAAGCAAATAAATACATTATTACTCAAGCTATGCACTCCAAGTAAGACAACAGAATTTTATTCAAGACAAATGTCTCTCTCTCTCAGTATTATTCATCCTTAAAAAAGTAGTAAATTTTAATGTTATTCTAACTATATAACTTTCCATCTATATCCCCTTTATACATATATATGTACATGTGTATACATACTATATATACACATATATATAATATATATCTATAAATGTATATATATGTGTATATATATCTTCCATGGTTCATACATATTATATAATTATCATATATATATTAGACAAATATGAACATGGAAGTCTGAAGTGAAAAATAATGTGACTACATTTAAAAGGCATTGAATGTGTTGGAATAGAGACCTTAATGATGGAAAGATGTATATTAAAATGAAACCTAGTAATATCAATAGTTCACAGCTGCTTCAGAAGAAAAAAAATGCCACCAGATGGAGAGATTCATAAATTCCTGAATAAAATGACTGCTGAGATAAATTCCTAAAAGAATAATGAAACAATTAAAATAGGAAACATACTTCAAAACTATTATTCTGAGAACAGTAAAATAGAGCATGAGATCTGAAATCTTATGTGGAAAAACTAAGCTGAAAATAAAAATTAATGATACTTAAGTTATGACCTATTCTTTATTTGGAAGAAAGAAAAGAAGATGGCAAAAGTAATTATTAACCCCATTTTAAAGAGGGCAATATAAGTTCAGTTAAAGGTATGAGTTCAGCAGAATCAAAGTTCTGAAATGCAGGTAAAGTAACTGGGAAATCTGAAGTTCTGATGGCTGAGAAGGAAATCAGTGCATATATTTTTAAGTGCATTATTGTTTTTGGTCATTGGAGCATCTTTTATCAATTAACTTTTTCCCAGCAAAGTAAATGATGCCCTGAGGGCTTGTCGTGGTTAATATACATTTAAAACCTTAGCAATTATCCTCTTTCTCAGCAATATCATTTTGAAAATCACTGCTTTTTGTGTGGAAAGCACTTTACTCATATTAGGTCATTAATAAAACAATTCCAAAGGGAAAATTAAGTGGCAATTATTAAAAAAAAGTTACACTTCTTGTAAACATGTTCACCTACAACCCAGTGAAATGGACACACTATTTTTAGAAATTATTGCTAATTCCTTTGTTAGAATACTTGCAGTCATGTTTGTATCTATAATGATTACCCTAATGAAGGTAAATAAATGTTTTCATTCAAAAATCAATTTGGAAACATGAGAAACTTGGCTGGGATTTATGTAGCTAGAGTTCTATTTAAGACCAAGTCCTAAACACACTGCTGTTATATTTTAACATAATATTTTTTTAAGGTTTAAAATGTGTTTACCGACAATTGTGTTTTCATATTTTCTATTAATTCTTTAATATATGTTTTGATCTTTGATAAAAACAGTAAGAAATTACTTTTTACAGCAGGGATTCTTTGACCCTGTTAGAGGCAATAAGGACAGTGAGATCTGAGGATTTCATTGAACAGTTTTATAGCAATAGACAAAGTAGTTTCATTACCACAGGCTGTTTTCTCTTGTGAGTCTTAAGCAATTCTTTTACTGTTCTTATTGCAGACAATTCATTATTTTAACTGTTTTCCTCTGAAGTCACATTGTTTCATTGAGATTCTTGGTCTGTCTTGACTCTCAGGGCTCCCTTTAACCTAAAAGTCATTTTGATGGGTCTATGGGAAAGGAATTACTCACAAAATCAATTTGAAGACTACAAAAATATTTAGTATGGTATTTGGAATAAATATTACTTTGAGTTGAAACACCCTTCCCTAAAGTGCAAGAAGTAATATAGTCCAAGTAATGTGTTATTGGCGGATCTTAAATAAATTCTGTCCTCTCATGGATTGAGAAGCAGATTGCTTATGCTTCTTTGCTTCATAAGAGCCAAGTTTCTTGTCCTAGGAGCGTAACAGATGAGCTTCTGTCCAGAAGGACCTTTTCACAGATATCTGTACTTTACAGTGTATCTATTTATTTGCTTTAATAAAAATATCACTATTTTTCTAGTTTTTAACAAGTTTAACATTATGATCAGATATTCTCTTGCTCATAAATATTGCCCAAGGCAAACAGCATCATTTATGAATTACATCCAAACCCTGAGAAAGGCTGATGGTGGACAGTCTGACAACAGACTCTGGAAGATGAACTTCTCTCAAAGTCCATTGTATCCTTGCACTAATTTACTTATCATGACTGGTATTGTTTTCAAAGTTTAATTGTTCTATATGTGAATTTCAACAAAATGTTGTTGAGTCCACAACAGAACCTGAATCCAAACCTATATTCACTTCTTTTTGATAGAAATGTCTAACAAATACAGGTTATAAGCAACTGAGTTATAAGCAACATTTTAAATTATCTGGATCTAGGTATTATTTTAAAAATAATTAGGTTGACTTAGATTATAACCAGTGTATCTGATGTTTCTGATAATCCATGACTCTAATTCCATTATCAAGCATATTTATCAATTTTATTTTTTCCCTCAAACTTTATTTTTCCTTTCTTTTCTTCTTTGGATAGAAATATGTTACAGAACTGTTGACTATATTATCTATACTGTACTTTCATCCAAGTAACTAATTCATATCATGATTGAGATTTTGTGCCTCTTTACCCCCATCATCTATTTCACCCACACACCCCAAACCCTCTCCCACAGTGACTACCAGTCACTTCTCAGTGTCCATGATCTATTTCTTTTTTGTTCATTTTCTTTTTTGCTTTTTTTTGAAGATTCCACAAATTAAAAATGTGGTGGCATCAACCTCTTCATGTTTGTTGGCAATGTTTTATTTATTTTTAAAGGCCATTTAAATAACATACTCTGGGTTACATTCAATTATTAATGGCATTTGTCTTTCTCTGCCTGGCTTATTTCACATAGCATAATACACTCTAGTTCATCCATGTTGTCACAAATGGCAGGATTTCTTTCTTTTTTTATTACTGAACAATATTCCATAGTGTATATGTACCACCGCTTCTTTACCCAATCATCTTTTGATGGATATTTTGGCCGCTTCCATATCTTGGCTATTGTAAACAATGCTACAATAAACATAGAGTTCTTCTATCCTATAGGTGGAATTATTGGGTCATATAGCATTTGTTTTTATTTTTTGGGGAAACCTTCATACTACTGTTCATAATGGCTACACAAATTTACATTCCCACAAACAGTGTAGGAGGGTTCCCTTTTCTCCACATCCTTGTCAACACTTATTACTTCTTGTTTTTTGGATAGTGGCCCCTATTCTGACATGTGTGAGGTGGTAGTGCTTTGTGGTGTTGAATTGTATTACCCTGATGGTTAGCAATGTGTAGTATCTTTTCATATGCCTTTGGAAAAATGTCTATTCAGGTTCCTTGCCTATTTTTTAATTAGCTTACTTTTGGGGGTTGAGTTATATTAGTTCTTTATATATTTTGAATGTTAACCCCTTATCATCAAGCACATTTGTCTATTTCTATATAACAATATTCTTGAAAATTTCTTAAAACATGTTAGAAAGTAGAAACTTTCATTGCCTGCAAAGAATGAATAGTTCCCTTTTTTTGACTGAGAAATCTTTAAAATGGCAAGGACTAAAGAATATTACAAACAGCTATGTACCCACCACTTCAGGGTTTACCTTAAACATTTTGTTAAGTTGCTTCCTGCCAGTTTGAAAATAGAAAATAGAAACATAATTATAACAGATTTATATGACATTCTCTTTATACACTCTCTTTAGTTCTCCTTCTCTCCAAACCAAAAGTTTTATGAAAAATTTGATAGCATTCTATCCAGCCCACAATTTCTGTTTATAAACAGACATAACATTTATAAGCAATGTATAAAATTGATTTATGTTTTATTTTTTTCTTAAACTGCATTACGCCTTTTTAATCAACATGCCTATCTTCTCTTCACTGACATTTTATCTTGGAGATCTGTCCACATCAATATATAAAGATGTAGGTCACTCTTTAATTCTTTACATCATGTAATTTTCTTTGAAAATTCTTGATAAATATTTAGATTGTTCCCTGGCTTTTAGAGTAAAAAAACAAACACCCTTTTAATTGTCCTTTTATAACACATGCAAGAGGTTTTGAGATTTAGGTTGAGTAAATTTTCTGTTTCACTACCACAAGTTTTAGTTTATTTGCAGATTTCTGTTTTGAAAGACTTTGCCAAATTAAGAAAACTTTTATTTAATTAAGTGTATTGTAGCTAAAAGTCTTTTCAATCTCTTAAGGATTTTAAACTATTTGACATTATTTAATTTTTGCTAAAAACACAATGTATTTCTTTTTCATATTAAAAAAATATAGTGGAATCAATTTCTTCATGTTTGCTGGCAATGTTTTATTTATTTTTAAAGGCCATTTAAGTAACATCTTCTGTGTGCCATTCAATTATTCATTTATAACTGTATACAAAACAAAATCTAATGATAGCAGGTTTCCCATTAAATTTCCTCTACTGAAGGTTTAAAAAAAAACAGTTAATGTTCTTCTATGCAAAAACAATGACATAAAATCCTACATATTAATATTAAGCTTCATTAATAATTTGAGGCATAATTTTTAATAAATGAAGTAAACAAGCTTTCTTAGCAACAATTTATAAGGTCTTTGCCTTAGAAGATGATTTTTTTAACTTTTATGCATTTCATAAATTTTTTCTTCACTTGAAGCACTGATATATTAACTTTTTATAACTCAAAACACTTTTCTTGAACATCAAATATTATCATCAGTATGTCTTTCTCTAAAGAAAAATAAAGGCTTATATAATTTAAGTCACCACTAAAAAAAAAGAAAGGTTTTGAAACTAACCAATTTTGTAGAAGAAAAAACTTGAGGCAATGTAAATTTAAATTTTGTGTTATTTTATATGAAAAGAAAATAATTATCTGAGGTTCAAACCCAAATTAAGTAATCCTGTAAACCAGATACGTTTCTTTAAAACCTTTAAACTTTATCTTATAGATACAAATATGTGTCTGCCGTTTTATCATACATTATTTGCCTGCACATTACCAAATCAATTGTCATACTTGGTATGCATTTCTTGTTGTATCAATGACAAATTAATAAGTCCAAATACCCAAATGGTTTTTAAATTTGAAAAAATTCTAGGTAGGCACACAATTAATTGGAAATTAAACAAAAAGGGAGAGAGATTCCTTTTTAACCAGTTGAGCATACTAAGTTGAAAACCATTATGTGTTTATGGACACACACACACACACAGAATAACAGTAAAATCCATTAAATAAAAGTATGAATCTTTTAATAAGAAGAACAGGAAACCGGCCAAGGCTATAGCATTGATTAGCAAAGAGATAAAAAGTAAAAAAGCCTTTTCCAAGCTTAGACATCTACAGAAAAATATTTGAGCCACCTTAATAATTACTAATTAATTAAAATTGTATTTGTTATATTTTGCTTAACATTTCTTGTTCAAGAGAACAACTGATATAATTTCTTAATTATCTGTAATTATAATCAGTATACCTCATATGAGAGAATGAAAAACAAATGATGGAGAAGGTAGAGAAGGTGGCCATTTATAAAACATAATTGGAATGTCACAAATGTATCCAAATTGTATCCTGGCCCTACAGAGGACCAAAAAATAGATTTGGAGGCAATTACATGAAAGCTATTTGCAAAGAATTACATACATATAATATATGATATATAAATATATATATGCATATATTTAAGAATCAAGATATATAGATATATATATAAATCTGTGATATATATTTACGATATTTATTTATAATACATACATAATTTATGTTATATATACACACAGAATTCTCTTCATTTATATATGAAAGAATTAGTGCAGGATGATGAATAGAGACCTCAGGTAGAGAAGAACAAGGTGTAGGTGAGAGCACATGAGAGAACGAGTGTATGCATATGTGTGTTTATGTGTGTATATATAGGTGAGATAGGTTGCTGGTGAATGAATGATTAGGGCAAGGCAAGAGAATCAAATGAATAGCAAACACCAAGCAAAATCACTGCACCTATTATGCTGAGGAATTCCAACTAGAATAGTGCTAGTGCAAAGGCATAGAATGAAGTAGCATGATAGGAAAACCTGTTGTTTGATTAAAACATAGGGACTATATACTCTGATTAAATGAGATGGGTCAAACAACCTACACGAGGTTGTTTTAATTTTTTTAATGTTCATTCTCGTGTTACTGTTTTATTTGAAAAGTGTAAATATCTTCTAACATTGGATTTGTAACACTGCCATCTAGAAATATTCTGACACTATATTTTGTCTTAGTTTCTTCATTCATAAAATGAGTACAAAAATTGTATTTATTTCAAATAATTCTTGAACAGATTATGAGTTTATACAGGTAAAGATTTCAGATAATTCTTGAACAGATTATGAGTTCATACTAGGAATTGTTCATGGAATGTTTTAAGCACTCAGTAAGTAAATAGAATATGAATATAATTAGAGCCATTGGAAGGATATAAAACAAAACATTAGCAGTGCTCATTTATTTATGGTCATAGTATATTTTATTTCTGTTCCAACTTCATACATTTTGGTATTTTAGATCTTCTGTTTTTGTCTAAAATGGCCATTATGTAATTTCCATCAAAAACATATTCCTAAATTTATCTTATAATTATCTTTCTATAATTAAACATTTTCCCCATTGATAGGATTTTTAAAAACTGTTTTTAAAAAGGGAGTAGAGTGGCAGAAAGCTGTTGAGTTGAATTAGTAATTAATTGTTCCCTTCTTTTATGACTGTTCAAGAGCTGGGACCCTACCACTGCACTTAAAATATATTTTATTCTTGGTACTTTCCAGGAATCCAAGCCAACGATCATGGGAAAATATTGATTTTTTTTTCATCATTTCTTCCCCTACCTTCAACTTTTTGGTTCATACAGTTTTTGCTGTTTTCATTGCTCTTTTGCTTTTGTTTTTCACTAGATTGGAAATTTGAGCAAATTTTGATGGTTATATTTAGAAGACAAAAACAGATGCTGCATCTAATCAGAATTCTGATCTATTTTCTAAATTAAAAAATCCAAAATTGGTGGATGAGAAATGGCAGAATCATGGGAGATCCTCCAAATAACTCAGTCCCACTGGCAAAGGCCAGAATAGTGATGGGAAAATTGGGTTAACTGGTGACCAGAGAAAATGCTGGAGGAAGAATTTGAGGTCTAATGAACTTTTCACATCGTAGTCATTCCTTCTTAAATATTTCTCCATGAATATCCACACACCATGCTACAAGTTTTTAGTTCTCTCCTTTCTGTTGCTAGGCATTAAAGTGGATTACAAATGAAAAAGTTTAAAATCACAGCCTAATTACTTTTAAACTCTTTTTTCTACATTCAAACTAGAAGAAAACACAGACTTTAGGCTTGCTTTTACCTCTGTAATCTGATTTAAATCTCAATTTTGACTTCCTATACATACCACCCTAAACACACATGCACACACACACACACACACAGTCTGCCCCTGAAATTCCATCTCCACTCCTAGCCAAAGGTATTTCTCTGGAGTCATTCAGGGAAAATAGCTTTGAATTCCCCAGAATATGAAGTTCTTATATGCAGCATGTGTCAAACTTTGATTATTTTTTTGCTGATGCAGAAGGGTGAAAGACTAAACCTTTTGGGAGAGAGTTGGCTGTACACTGTCACTTTGAAGTTGATGATTCTCCTAAATTTAGGTTGTTATCCTTAGTTTTAAATCAAAAGTAACTTTCTTTCAATAAAATTGCTTTCCTCTTACACTGTGCATGGTTTGGGCACATGATGAATTGTAGTTTTTGAATGGCTCTCAATGAAATACAAAATCAGCACAAGATCTTATCAAAAGATGATAGAAATTCTTTATAAACAAAACGGAATAAAAAATCAAGAGGAAAAGAATTATCCCTCTTCATATAGGGACAATGAAAACTAGCAATTTAAAGCTATCTTAATTTAGGAAAGCTCTATATCTGTACTGCATAAGAGTTCATAAAACTATTTTTTTAAAAAGGATAGAATTAAAAGATGTTTAAAAATTTCATCATTCTACATACTTTTCACACACATACCATATTTTGGTATTTTCCACTCTTTTTTTTAGCACATTCAGTACATTTTAAATTTGCTCTTTCTTATTCTTTCTTGGTCTACAGAAATTCTAACCTAGACAAAACTCTCATATCTTCCCTGCAGAGCTTCAGTATAATCAAACTATATATTCATTCTTTGTCAGTAACTCTCATTCATTCAGTATATCTAATTGCAGTGATTTTTTTCACCTGCTTTGTAACTCCTAGGTTCTCTCCATTGCACATAATCTGTAACCAGCCATCTCCAATAATGCAGTATTGGAGAAAGAAGATGGAAAGTTGACCAATGTGGACATGTAAACATAAGTACAATGTATAGATTACTCCAACTCCTTTCCACAAATTTCATTATATTCCTTATTTAAACATATACATGCTCATACCTGAACAAATACTCACACATAGACATACTTATGTGTTAACATATACCTGCAGCAAGGTCAGGAGGTAACTGAAAAAAATATCACTTAGAATTATTTTATTTTTGTTTTTGTTTTTTGTTTATTTATATATATATTTTTTTCATTTTTTTGTTTATTTTTTTATTTTGGTATCATTAATGTACAATCACTTGAACAACATTATGGTTACCAGACACCCTATTATCAAGTCCCCCCCACATAGCCCACTACAGTCACTGTCCATCAGCATAGTAAGATGCTAAATCATTACTTGTCTCCTCTATAAATACTGCCATTCCCGTGTCCCCCACAGCTGTATTACATGTGCTATTCATAATGCCTCTTTCCCCCCCTTATCCCTCCCTTCCCACCCATCCTCCCCAGTCCATTTCCCTTTGGTAACTGTTAGTCCACTCTTGAGTTCTGTGAGCCTGCTTTCATTTTGTTCCTTGAGTTTTTCCTTTGTTCTTATACTCCACAGATGAGTGAAATCATTTGATACTTGTCTTTCTCTGCCTGGCTTATTTCACTGAGCACAACAGCCTCTAGCTCCATCCACATTGTTGCAAATGGTAGGACTTGTTTTCTTTTTATTGGTGAATAATATTCCACTGTGTATATGTATCACTTCTTCTTTATCCATTCATCTACTGATGGACACTTAGGTTGCTTCCATTTCTTGGCTATTGTAAATAATGCTGTGATAAACATAGGGGTGCATATGTCTTTTTCAATATTTCTATTCTGAGTTTTTTGAAGAACCTCCATACTGCTTTCCACAATGGTTGAACTAGTTTACATTCCCACCAGCAGTGTAGCAGGTTTCCCCTTTCTGCACATCCTCGTCAACATTTGTTGTTGTTTGTCTTTTAAATGTTGGCCATACTAACTGGTGTGAGGTGATATCTCATTGTGGTTTTAATTTGCATTTCTCTGATGATTAGCGATGTGGAGCATCTTCTCATGTGCCTGTTGGCCATCTGAATTTCTTCTTTGGAGAAGTGTCTGTTCTGATCCTCTGCCAATTTTTTAATTGGATTATTTGCTTTTTGTTTGTTGAACTACATGAGCTCTTTATATATTTTGGATGTCAACCCCTTATCGGATATGTCATTTATGAATATATTGTCCCATACTGTAGGATGTCTTTTTGTTCTACTGGTGGTGTCCTTTGCTGCACAGAGGCCTTTTCGTTTGATATAGTCCCACTTGTTCATTTTTGCTTTTGTTTCACTTGCCCAGGGAGATATGTTCATGAAGAAGTTGCTAATGTTTATGTCCAAGAGATTTTTACCTATATTTTTTTCTAAGAGTTTTATGGTTTCATGACTTACATTCAGGTCTTTGATCCATTTTGAGTTTACTTTTGTGTCTGGGATTAGACAGTAATCCAGTTTCATTCTCTTACATGTAGCTGTCCAGTTTTGCCAACACCAGCTGTTGAAGAGGTTGTCATTTCCCCATTGTATATCCATGGCTCCTTTATCATATACCATATATGCTTGGGTTTATATCTGGGCTCTCTATTCCATTCCACTGGTCTATGGGCCTGTTCTTGTGCCAGTACCAAATTGTCTTGATTACTGTGGCTGTGTAGTAGAGCTTGAAGTCAGGGAGCATAATTCCCCCTCCTTTATTCTTCCTTCTTGGGATAGCTTTGGCTATTCGGGGTCTTTTGTGGTTCCATACGAATTTTAGAACTATTTGCTCTAGTTCATTGAAGAATGCTGCTGGTATTTTCATAGGGATTGCATTGAATCTGCAAACTGCTTTAGGCAGGATGGTTATTTTGAGAATATTAATTCTTCCTAGCCAAGGGCATGGGATGAATTTCCATTTTTTGTGTCCTTTTCAGTTTCTCTTAAGAGTCTCTTGTAGTTTTCAGGGTATAGGTCTTTCACTTCCTTGGCTAGGTTTATTACCAGGTATTTTATTCTTTTTGATGCAATTGTGAATGGAATTGTTTTCCTGATTTCTCTTTCTGTTAGTTCACCGTTAGTGTACAGGAACGCAACAGATTTCTGTGTATTAATTTTAGATCCCACAGCTTTACTGAATTCAGGTATTAGATCTAGCTTATTTGGAGTGAATTCTTTAGGGTTTTTTTTATGTATACTATCATGTCATCTGCAAACAGGGACAGTTCGACTTCTTATTATCTGGATGCCTTTTATTTCTTTTTGTCTGGATGCCTTTTATTTGTGTAGTCTGATTGTCGTGGTTAGACCTCCAGAACTATGTTGAATAAAAGTGGGGAGAGTGAGCATCCTTGTCTTGCTCCTGATCTTAAAGGAAAAGCTTTCAGCTTCTCACTGCTAAGTATGATGTTGGCTGTGGGTTTGTCATATATGGCCTTTATTATGTGGAGGTACATGCCATCTATACCCATTTTGTTGAGAGTTTTTATAATGAATGGATGTTGAATTTTGTCAAATACTTTTTCAGCATCTATGGAGATGATCATGTGGTTTTTGTCCTTCTTTTTGTTGATGTAGTGGATGATGTTGATGGATTTTCAAATGTTGTGCCATCCTTGCATCCCTGGGGTGAATCCGACTTGATCATGATGGATGATGGTTTTGATGTATTTTTTAATTCAGTGTGCTAATATTTTGTTGAGTATTTTTTCATCTATGTTCATCAGTGATATTGGTCTGTAATTTTCTTTTTTTGTGGTGTCTTTGCCTGGTTTTGGTATTAGAGTGATGTTGGTCTCATAGAATGAGTTTAAGAATATTCCCTCCTCCTCAAGTTTTTGGAAAACGTTAAGGAGGATGGGTATTATGTCTTCACTAAATGTTTGATAAAATTCAGCAGTGAAACCATGTGGTCCAGGTGTTTTGTTCTTAGGTAGTATTTTGATTACCAATTCAATTTCTTTGCTGGTAATTGGTCTATTCAGAATTTCTGTGTCTTCCTGGGTCAGACTTGGAATGTTGTATTTTTCTAGAATGTTGCCCATTTCTTCTAGGTTATCCAGTTTGTTACCATATAACTTTTCATAGTATTCTCTCATAATTCTTTGTATATCTGTGATGTCCATAGAGATTTTTCCTTTCTCATTTCTGATTGTGTTTATGTATGAAGACTCTTTTTTTCTTGATAAGTCTGGCTAAGGGTTCATCTATTTTTTTTATTTTCTCAAAGAACCAGCTCCTGCTTTCATTGATTCTTTCTGTTGTTTTATTCTTCTAAATTTTATTTATTTATACTCTATTCTTTATTATGTCCCTCCTTCTACTGATTTTGGACCTCATTTGTTCTTCCTTTTCTAGTTTCATTATCTGTGAGTTTAGACTGTTCCTTTGGGATTGTTCTTCTTTCCTGAGGTAGGCCTGTATTGCAATATATTTCCCTCTTAGCATGGCCTTTGCTGTGTCCCACAGATTTTGTGGTGTTGAATTATTGTTGAGACTTGTCACCATATATTGCTTGATATCTGTTTTTATTTGGTCATTCATCCATTGATTATTTAGGAGCATGTAATTAAGCCTCCATGTGTTTGTGGGATATTTCATTTTCTTTTTGTTATTTATTTCTAGTTTCATACCTTTGTGATCTGAGAAGCTGGTTGGTACAATTTCAGTCTTTTTGAATTTACTGAGGTTCTTTTTGTGGCCTAGTATATGATCTATTCTTGATAATGTTCCATGTGCCCTTGAGAAGAATGTGTATCCTGTTGCTTTTGGATGGAGTGTTCTGTAGATGTCCATTAGGTCCATCTGTTCTAATATGTTGTTCAGTGCCTCTGTCTCTTTACTTATTTTCTGTCTGGTTGATCTGTTCTTTGGAGTGATTGGTGTGTTGAAGTCTCCTAAAATGAATGCATTGCATTCTATATCCCCCTTTAATTCTGTTAGTGTTTGTTTCACATATGTAGATCCTGTGTTGGGTGCATAGATATTTATAATAGTTATATCCTCTTGTTGGACTGACCCGTTTATCATTGTTTAATGTTTTTCTTTGTCTCTTGTGACTTCCTTTGTTTTGAAGTCTATTTTGTCTGATGCAAGTACTGCAACTCCTGCTTTTTTATCAGTATTAGTTGCATGAAATATCTTTTTACATCCCTTTACTTTCAATCTGTGTATGTCTTTGTGTTTGAAGTGAGTCTCTTGTAGGCAACATATAGATGGGTCTAGAATTATTTTGTTTTTGAAAGTATGGTTGTATGAAGTCTATACAAAAATTGTACTGGAACACAAACTTGAAAACCAGGTAATGGTGAAGGGGTCATTAATGGGACTCCTATTTCAATCAGAATTGGAGGTTCACAAAGAAACATATTACCTATTTCTGTGGTTGTCTTGTCCTCCACACAGGCTAACTAATAGATTTTCTTTCTCATTGTCTATAGATGTACAGATGTTTTGGGTGAAAATTGCTTCTGGATTATTACCCAATAAAGGGCAATTGGAATCAATTATTTTTAAAAATGACTAAACTGATAAAAGTAAGGAAAGCTATAAACATGTTCTGAGTATCATACGAAAGGATCCAATATTTAGAATATATTCAGGAATTTCTCAGATTTAAATCAAGAAGAAATACAAGTTTTATAAATGTGTGTTCTGTGTTCTCAAAAAGAAAATATTTCCTCAATGGTGTCAACAAAGCAAGTATGAACAAACAGACAACCCACACATTAGATCTTCTGGAATGATACAACTTTAACTGGACTCTGCAAGACTGCTAAAGAAAAGAAGGAATCATTGCATATAAATATCTCCATATGGAATATGTTTTCAGTCTCAACATAAAACTTGAGATTAAGATGCTAAGTTAGGCTAATTAACAAATGCTCTCAGACATTCAGTCAGAACATAATATTTATAGGTATTCTTCTGAAATAATGAAAAAATGTGTTGATATTTTAGTGCACAGGGGACTCTAAAGCTGAAGTTGTTGCTCTATAGGAAAACTATAGAGGTCAAAGAAGAACAGAAAAATCTTAAAGACATATGTGTTTAAAAAAAATGATTCATAGATAATTTTAAAACCTAATTGTTTTACATTTCTACCAGTTTTCTAAGGCTTCCATAACAACACAGACCGAGTGACTTAAACTAACAATACTTATTTTCACACAGTTCTGGGGACTAGAAGTCTGAGATCGAAGTGTCTTCATGACTGTTTCTCCTGAGACCTTTCTCCTCACAGATGTCTGTTGTCTTGCTATGCCCTCAAATGGCCTTTTCTTTGTGTTTTTGTCCCAGGTGTCTTTTGTGGTCTATTCTAATCTCTTCTCATAAGGACACCAGTAACATTCAAATAGAGTTCAAGTATTTTTTTTTACCCCAATGATATTAAACTAGAAAACAATACCAGGAGGAAAACTGCAAAATGCACAAATATGTGGAAATTAAACAATATGCTCCTGAACAACCAATGGGTCAAATAAATAAATTAGTAAATTAATAAAATCTCAAGACCAACAAAAATGGAAACACAACAACCCAAAACTTAAGGTCATTCTAAGAGGGAAGTATATAGTGATAAAAGCCCACATTAACAAAAAAGAAGGAGCTAAAATAAACTTTACACCTCAAGGAACTAGGTAAGGAAAAATAAAGTAAGCTCAAAATTAGCAGAAAGAAAGGAATACAAAGATCACAGCAGAATAAATGAAATAGAAATCAGAAAAATGAACAACCCTTTAGTTAGACTAAGAAAAAAAAGAAAGGAATGAAATAAAATCAGAAATGAAAGTATAGAGTAGACATTATATCTGTTAACACAGGAATTCAAAAGCTCCTAAAAGACTATTAATAATTATATATCAAAAAATTGGATTACTTAGGAGAAATTAATTCCTTGAAACATAACCTACAAGACTGAATCACGAAAAAATAGAAAACTTGAACATTCCAATACTAAAGAAGATGATTGAATCAGTAATCAAAAACCTCCCAAAAAAGAAAATCCCAGAACTAGATGGTTTCACTAGTAAATTCTATCACATATTTATAGAAGAATTAATGCATATTATTCTCAAACTCTTCCAAAAAATTGGAGGGGAGAGAATACTCCCAAACTCATTTTATTAGGACAGCACTGCACTGGTACCAAAATCAGATAAGGACATGAAAAGGAAAGAAAACTACAGGTCTTCTCTACAGGTTTTCTCTGATGAAAACAGATGTAAAATTCTAAATAAAATACTAGCAAACCAAGTTTAACAGCACATTAAAAGCATCAAACACCATGATCAAGTGGGATTTATAACTGGGATACAAAAGTGGTTCAACCTATGCAAATCAATAAATGTGATACACCAATAATAGAATGAAAAATAAAATCATATGATCATTTCAATAGATGTTAGAAAAGCATTTGACAAAATTCAACATCATTTCATTTTCAGACTCTGAACAAATTGAGTGTTGAAGGGAAGTACTCCAATATAATAAAGACCATATATCCCAAGCCTACAGCTAACAGGTTGAAAAGCTGTTTCCTCTAACATCAGGAACAGGACAAGTGTATCTTCTCTCATTACTCCTATTCAATATGGTACTAGAAGTCTTAGTTAGAATAATTAGTCAAGAAAAAAAAATAAAGGGCAAGAAGTAACGAATAAGTAAAATTTTCTGTTTGCAGATATGATCTTATATACAGAAAATACTAAAGATTACCAAAAAACTATTAGAACCAAAAAATGATTGTAAATGTTACTAGTTTCAGAGTTTTCACATTTTAGACTGAAGTTATCTTTGTACAAAAAATAAAACAAACCCTTATATGCAGGTACAAAAGACTAAATAAATAAAAGAATATTCTGGTTGGGAATTGTTTGGTGGGCACTCAGGAGTGGCAAGAAAGGAAGACTAGAGGCCTCCAAAATCCTACATGACCCATTTCTGTCCTCATTCCTTCCCAAAACCCATTAAGATAGTTACTGAAGATAATGTTGAACTCCCAACAAGAGCTCCCAGAAGTACAATTTGAACACCACTTTTTGAGATCAATACCCTTACATTACAGAGGAGGAAATAAATAGCAGAAAGGTTAGAAGGCTTGCCAATAATGAATACTTGTTAATTAAAAAAAGAAGTGGGAAAAGACCTGTATCAATTGTTTCTTTTCCAAACTGTAAAACAAAAAATATTATAATGCCATATGTAAAAGAGGAGGACCACTTAAATTAACAGAAAAATGTCATGGTAATCTGTGATTCCTACAAAAATGGATTCAGTTTCTTGATGTAATCATAATCTGAATCATATAATCATTATTTAGGAACTGTAATACAAATATATTCACAAATAGCCTTTACAAAAAATGGTGAGAACATGACATGAAAGTGTAATACAAAACATGTCACTTGCTCTTGGGAACCCCAGAAGACAGAATTTTTTTCATCTATTTAAAGTAACATTACAACATGAAAGGAGAAACTGACTTTACACCCACTGAAATAAACTAAAGCATACACAATTTTATCCCTTTTAAATTAAATCAATATACCTAGCCAAGTTAAATGAAAATGTGAATAAACGACCATCAGTGCCTGAACACACCAAATACTATTTGGACATCTTCCCAGTAGTCTATCTATTTTCATTTCTCAGATCAGATTTAATAAACTGTCATAGCACTTTGCAAAACAATAATCTCACCATCACATTCTAGCAGCATGGCTAAAGTTGCTTTTCACATTTCACAATTTCTTTTGCTATCTGCATATTAGTCATGCCATAGCTTTGAAACCACTTCCTTTAGGAACTTCTTTCTGACCATATAAGACTGTTTTAAAATGATTCATGAAAGAGTTTGAGGATTGAATGTGTCTCACCTTCTCTTCTCAAGATATTTTTTAAATAATAGTAAAATTAACAAGAAAGTATATTCACACAAGGATAAAGAGAACTAAAGTGAGCCTATGTGATATTTTTTTAAATGATTGAAAACAAAAGATAGTTATTCATTCAATAAATACTTATTCTATATATCAATTTTCTAAGTGCTGGGGATATTGTAAAATAATTAACAAAATTTCTGTATATAGAGTTTACATTCTTGTGAAGTAGGTAATAAGCATGTATGTTATGTATTTTATAAATTATATTATATATAAATATGTTTATATGATATATAGTACAATTGGAACATACAGTTATGTATTACATTTATGTATTTGTGATTCATTCATCACATGAAGATGAGTCCTATGAAGACCAGTTTAACAGGATAAGGGGTTAGAATGCAAGAAATAAGGGTAGGATAGCTGTGTATTAGAAGATGGTTAGGAAAGGCCTCTAAGATTAAGTAGTATTTGAAGAGAAACTGAATGAGTTGAAGAGCAGATATATAGGAAACAATAATTTCCTCAAGAGTGATCAAAAAGTGCGAGTATCCTGAGGCAGCGAATGCCTAATGAATTTGCTCTAAGACAAAGGAAGGGTCAGTGTGTCTGGATTTTAGTGAGTGAAGAATGTCTAATCTAGTTTTTTGGAAACAATGTTTCTTTCTAGGATGTTCCTCCTGAATGGAAACCCAAATTCCACTCCTTTCTGAAGAAAGGGTTCAAAAGAAGGTAACTTTTTGTGTCCCTTAATGTCTAATTGTATTCATTCTGCTCTCATGTTGCATGAAAATTTAACTATAGAATTCTAGTTTGAAAATAATTTCCCTCAGAATTATAAACAATTATGTTATTATTTTCTAACAAACAAGAAAACTGTTGAAAATAGGATAGCTGTCTGATTCTTTTTCCTTTCTGTTATTTCCTATTTTTTCCAGAAACTTTTTTTTATTATTTGGAGGTACAAAGAATTTTAAGCTTCTTTTGCTTCTATATTGCTATTTATGAACAGTAAACATAAATTGTAGTTTGTATGATGTATAAAATTGATGTGTCATAAAAAAATAAAAAGAAAATAAAATGAATAAATCTTAAGTGTTGACTTAATATGAACTTGGGCAACTGCATTCAATGTGGAACCATTGCCCAAACCCAAATGTAATTCAACAATCTGAAAATGCTCTCTTCCCCTTTTGGTCAATTCTACTATTGCTCAGAGGGCAGTGACTCACCTGATTTTCTGATATAGATTCATTTAACCTGTTCTTGGATTCTGTATGTGTGAAAACATGTAATCTTTGTTTTTGGCTTCTTTAACACAACATAGTGATTTGAGATTCACCCATGTTGTTGCATGTTATCAGTACTGCATTCCTTTTCATTGTTGTACAGTATTTTTAAAATAATAGTAAAATTAACAAGGTGTATTCACACAAGGACATAGAGAACTAAAATGAACCTATGTGATATATTTTTTTAAATAACTGAAACAAAAGATAGTTATTCATTCAATAAATATTTATTCTCCATATCAATTTTCTAGATCCTGGGGATATTGTAAAAGAATTAACAAATTTTCTGTATATATATATATAGTGTAAACATGCCATATATTTTTATTCTATTGCATGTTATAGTTTTCTGTTTGGGGCTACTATGAATAAAGCTGCTATGGACATCATTGTACAAGTGTCCTGTGAACATGTATTTTCATTTATCTTTCTTTTAAATTTCCTTTAAGTTTCTAGGACTGCATGTGTGTCATCATAGGATAGACATATAATTGACTTTTTAAGTAGCTATCAAATGGTTTTACAACAATACTGTACCATTTTACACTCCCATCAGCAATGTTTGAGAGTTCCAGTTGCTCTAAATCCTTAAAAAGACATATCATTATTAGCTTTTTTAATTTTACCCATTCCACTGATTTGAAAATGGGAGAAAGTATTTTAAAAAGCTGTTCTACAATTCATATGTTCACTTTACCAGATGGATGCCCCCATGAGACAGGAAAGAAGACTGATGACTTATGTGATATCCTGTCTATGTGGACCTCTGGGTAAACAGACTAATACTTACTAGGAGAAAGAGACCCTATATCTTGAGTGTCCTTAGTATGATATATCCATGGCAACAGGAATATTCATAGTAAAACACACACAGACATACAGAATTTGAGTCATGGCTTCCTAGAGAACATGTGAGTTATGCGATCCTCTAGAATGTAACATAGAAATCATTCATAACTTAGAGAGTCTCTGCTGCTTGAGGTATTATACAAAACTTCACTTGGAGATAAAATTTATTATTCCTGGTAAAGGGGGTATTTTCTTCCTTGCATGTTTTTATTTTGGTATCTGTATCATCCATGCTGAAGATTTTCTTCATCTGTTTGGTAGAGTCTGGCTGTCTTTTTATCTTCAAGAGAAAGGGACCATACCATGTCACTGATGACTAGACTGCCTGTGGCTGTGGCTGGATCGCAGAGCTTTGCTGCTCTCACTTTTTGTTGACTAAAACGGCAGACATACATTTATTTATGGGTATTACTTATTACCAAAATGTAGATCTTTTCCTTGGTGACTCTCCATTTTCTCTAGCAAAAAGTCTGAATTTCTCTCTGGGAGGTTGGTGGGCTACTCAAATGTTTCAAGGAGTGGAAGTCTAAGACTCTATGTTTGACTTTTTGATATTCAGACTTTGAAATAACTCTTGAGTTTGGAGACCTTCATATAAATCTTGCTTTTTCATTTGTCTCATGTTTATAAGACTTGACCTTGTTAATTATATTACCCATTGAAAACCTTTGTGCTTTGTACAAGAGTGGAAACTTCTGCAGGAACAGTATTAGAGAATGTGACAATAATCCAGATGATTAAATTTTTAAGACAAGATTAGTAGAATGTCACACTTGATCTCCAGGCTACAACTACAGCAAGACTTGAGAGTATCTGAACTTCTGGATTTCAGGACAATTGAAGAAGATTCTTTGGGATGTAAAGATGAAGAGTCTACTTCTGGTTCTGATTTCAATCTGCTGGGCTGATCATCATTCAGACAACTAAACTGTAGATCATGACAGATTTACGCATATGCAAGCAGAAAGTTGCCTCATCTACTTGGAGAAACAGAACAAGCCAAGGTTTTCTCACATAAAGGAGGCAATGTTACACTTCCATGTAAGTTTTTTTGAGACCCTACAGCATTTGGCTCAGGAACCCATAAAATCCGAATTAAGTGGACCAAGCTAACTTCAGATTACCTCAAGGAAATGGGTGTTTTCATTTCCAAGGAATACCACTAGAAAGCCTATGGAGGCTACCAGGATAGAGTGTTTCTGCACGGAGGCAGTGATAATGATGCTTCTATGGTGCTTGTAAACCTCATCCTGGGGGATTATTGGAAATACAAGTGTGAGGTGATTGAAGGATTAGAAGATGGCACTGATGTAGTAGCATTACATTTACAGGGTGTGATATTCCCTTACTTTGCACAACTGGGGTGCTACAAACTCAGTTCTCATGAGGCACAACAGGCTTTTCTGCACCAGGATGCTGTGATTGCCTCCTTCAACCAGCTGTAAGATACCTGGTGGAGTGGACTGGACTGGTTGGTGCAATGCCAGCTGGCCCTGGGATGGGTCTGTGCAGTACCCCATTCCCAAAGTCCAAAGAGCCATGTGGAGGTCGGAACATAGTGCCCAGTGTCAGGAACTACAGTTTTGGGGATAAAGATAAAAGCAGATATGATGTTTTTTGTTTTACATCCAACTACAATGGCTGTTTTTACTACGTGATCCTTCCCACCAAGCAGACCTATGATGAAATAGCGCAGATTTGTCTCAGTGATGGTGCTCAGATTGTGAAAGTGGGTCAAATATTTGTTGCCTGGAACCCTGTGGGATATGACCACTGTGACATGGGCTGGGTGGCAGACAGCAGTGTCCACTCTGCCATCTCTAGGCCAAAAGAGTACTGCAGTCCCACTGAGGCTGCAGTGTGCCTCGTGGCTTTCCCAGATAAAAAGCATAAATTGTATGGCGTTTACTGCTTCAGAGCATAAAACTGAGTGCGCCCCAAGAGCATGTCAGTTTTAAAGTTATCAAGAACATGTGAAAGTATATTTTCTATATGAACTCATGCAAATTACCAAAACTGTGATAACCCTTTTTTACTTACTGTAAAGACTCATTTTCATAAAGACCAATTCATTAATTTGTTTTGGTAAAGCTATCATTTAATATATATTATAAATTAATAAAATGTTAAGAGAAGCACCACATAAGAAAGCTTTAAAGCCAAACTGTTTACGCTACATCACCCCAAAGAATTATCCTTTCCTGAACGGGGCAGCAATAGCATGAGGATTGCTGGGCTTAAATTAAGGAGAGTAAATCTCCTCAGGGCAGCAGCTTCTTCCACAAACACTAATTTTAAACATCTGTACAATTTTCAAATGCAGTACAATAAACAAATTGGAGTAACAGATTTGAAATGCAGTCTTCTTTACATAAACTGAGATTCTGAGAAATTGCATAAAACCGAGATTCACAAGGGAATAAACTATACTTTTCTAAAAGTTAATATTTCAAGTCTCCAACAGACAGAATAATTAACTCTTTAAAATCCTGCCTTTTTTATAAAAAAATTTAATAATAATTCTTATGGATACCAATGCATGGTAACAAGCACAATTAAAACTCCTCAATAATCCCATTTATATGAAATATGAAACTTAAATAAGCAGATAATATTCAACAAATGAGAAACTCCTACTTTCTTCTAATTAAGATTACACATGCTTGAAAAGAACTCTTTTACCTTTTGAGTAGCTTTACTGGTTATATTAAAATTCTAAGGGCCATTTGCTAAGCAGCATTTAGCATCTACTCAAGGCAGTTATGTAGACAAACTGCTGAACAGAAAAATTGTAAACTTTAGTACCCTATTTTATGTTAGCCTATGAAATGTTATTGTCCTACAAAAACAACCTTAAACTAGTATTTGTCTCTTATTTACATTACATAAAAAATTAAATCCCAAAAGGAATGAATAACTACACACTTGCCTAACCAAGAAATAAGGACTCCACTTTCAAAATTCTTATTATTCTTATTTGTATATACACTAGAAAGCCCAAAAAGTGCCTGTGTTTGGGTAAAAAAGTCAACAAAGTAGTTGTAAATGTTCCTCCATATAGACAATGTGATCAGTTATGTCATTTTCCTTGCTGGTCATCATTAGGCTTAAATGAAAAGCTGAAGCTGTCATCAAAGAGTTTACACTAATATCTGCAGGGTTTTAAATGAAGGGAAAGGCCAGTTTCAGAAAAACAGCTTTCCACTTAGAATCTCTTTTCTTAAACAAAGCTCTATTTTCCTATATTTTTATGACTGTTGAGACCCCCCCAGGGACAAATATTTGTATTCAAATTGCATTTTATGGTTTCCCTTTGTTTCACAATGAGTTCTAATAAATGTGATTTAATATCATAACCCAAGTATGACACAGCTGATTTGCTTTCATGAATGTTTTCAAGTAGATTTTCCTCCCATGAACATGAGTAAATAAATTTTTCCTGAATTAATTGTTATATTTAAAGATTTTTAATAATTCTAATAAATTCACTCTATAAATGTAAAAAAAATCATTAGAATGCCCAATAAGTAAAACTAGTATGTGTAATGGTCTGAAAATGAGTTCAAACCTGTAGTATTTTAAGTAGGAGTAAAAGATAATGGTCTAGAAGTATCAAGGACCATTACACACTATAGAAGATGTAGTACCTTTACTGGAGGTATTTTGATGAGAAGGAGAAATACTTTTTTTTAAGTTCAATGTGTATGTTGTACAGCAGGCACCTGTTTCAGGAAGGAATGAGTTTAATTTTATAAAAATTGTCTTTATAAATGAAATTAGACATATTTCCTCAGTTCCAAAATGTTTTTTTATCATGTCTTACAACTGCATGGTTTTTCTTAGCAAGAAAATGTATTTAGAAAAAAAATAGTGAGAGTGGATATAAAAATGCTATTTAATATACTGTAATTAAATTTTCCTAAGATTTATCTATCCCCAAAATTAATCATTTGGTTATCACAATTAAGTAAAAATATGGCTTTATAATTCATTAGTATATGACTTCTTTATTTCAAGTCAAAAAACACATGAAAGACATATTTACACATTATTTTATTGATAGCTATGTTTTGTCAGTAAAGAAGATTAGGGCCAAATTACTAAAAAGTTTTGTGAAGCAGGCAGGAAAAATAAAGTTCGATTCTAAGAGCAGATATTTAACCTTGTGTTCTGTCTCACTTTATTGTATGAGTATCCAGCAGGCAATTTAAAACAAAATTGAAAATTAAATTGAATTTATTAATTACTAAGCAATAGATAATAAAAATTAAAGCTATTATATTAAAATTCAAATCTTAATTATCAATCTTTTGATTTTGAAGATTCATTTCTAGTTGTATGTAGCTTTTCAGCCAACATGATATTGGGGTATTTTAGCTGAAGATTCCCTAAAAGTATTTAACACATATTTGTCCTCATAAATTTCATACCATATATAATAACATCTGACAGCACCAGAGATTATTTTTACATTTTTGAAAAATTTCAAAGTCAAATTTTGCTAATTCTTTTGATTTCACAAATCAATAAAACCTAATAAGATGAAGGAATATGGTTTTAGACATAACCTTTAGGCACATAAAAATTAAAATTTTTCCTAAACTTCCAGTTAATTATAAAAATATAAGAAAAGCAAAAGTTTCCATCAACCAGTAGCTACTGAGGTTTTCTAAATTTTCATCTACATCTTCTCTGTTTACACTGTTTCTCCTTTCTTTTAGGTATCTTGTTATACTGTGTTGAATAAAAATTACTACAGTAATTTTTCCTATTTTATGAAATAATGAGTAAAATTATCTGTATTAAATACTGTCATTAAATGTGTAGTTCACCTACATAGTAAAATAAGTATATAACATTAATATTTGTTTACTTCCATTAAAAAACTGGTAATCTGCTAAATCACTCAATTTTGCCCTCCCACCCAATTTTTTTGCCCTTAGGTCTATTTTATTTCTGCTTCTCTCATACAAATACAGTGCTGTGGGAAAAATAATACATTTCCTTGGGAAATTTCAATCATTAAGCTTGACCTGGACATCTCATCTTTATTTCTGATGAGTTAAGTTTCTAATATAAAATTAAAGATACAAATAAACCAAATTTCAATAGTTTATTAGTGTTCTTCTCTTAAAACACATATCTTTGACTAAAGGATTTTTTTCCTCTTGAAGAATGAGGAAAGAAAATAAATTATTGTTTAATTTTGAAACTCTTCTCAGTTTCAGGTGAGATTATAAAAGATGATAATGACCAACATGTACTGGGAGGTTTGTCACATGCTGAGGTTTTTTTCTTAACTCTTCATTTTAAACCTTGCAAAACTATACAGCATGAGTAACATTATCACTTGGAGAAGTATAACTTCACAGAAAAGTAAAGTAACTCTCTTTAGGTCATATTGCTAATAAATAGTATAGACACACTCCACAAGTCATCATTTTAATCATTGTACTTTTTCAGATTTTTTTCTATAGAGGTTTGAAGAGGGCTTATGCAATGACAATGTTCTCACATTTGAGTGGGGAAAATATAAGAAGATAAGATGAATAAGGTAAGATTAGGTTATCGCAAATTTATGTAATACCCTCCACCTAACATTTCTAAGTAGTAAAACTGATCATTTCTTCCTCATCTCTACATTTTAATTGGTCCCAAATTCAAATGAAGAAAAGAGATTTTTTTATCAGTCCCTTTCAAACCTATGAAAATAAACATTTTAACAATGATTTTAACATGACTACTTTTTAATATTGTGAGTGAATATTGTATGAATTAATGTGTGCTACTCTTGTTAAATTGTACATTTTATGTAAGAAAAGAACAATTCTGTCTTGTTTATGATTGTACCTCTAGAATGGTGTCTTACCCTCCTCCCTACTGGTATTTTGTGTAGGGTAACTCTTAATTATGGGGCACTGTCCTGTGCATTGTAGGAGGCTTAGAAGCAATCCTGTCTTTAATCTACTAGATGACAGCTGCAACTCTCAATTATGAAATCAAAAATTTCTCCAGACACTGCCAAAAGTGCCCAAGGGACAAAACTGTCCCCACTGAGAACTGCTGTATAGCATAGTAATTAGCACATATTAACTACTTAAACAACTTTATTAATTTTTGAACTTTCAATATTTATGCATACATAATTTATCTACATGAATTCGAGAAGACATAAAGTGACCTAGAGATAAAACACATAGAAACCATTCAGGACTTTATTGTACAAGCACTGAGTAATGCTTTACTGTCATCAGAAAGCTTCAGTTGAGTTATCTGCTAACAACTCAGTTAAATTAGCAGATGACTCTGCCATACCTGTCAGATGATAGCATTTAGAACAAACACAGTGCAACTCTTATATGAATGTTTTGGAAGTTTTAGGCGAGAGAAAGTATAAAGAAAACAATTTTTGCAGACAAACCAAGCTTACTAAAGCACCTGGGTTGATTGCATGCATTAATCTCCACTACTTTACTAAAATCTAATTTAATTTATGCATAGGTCATATTTCTTTTTAATTTATTAGCCTTGTAAGCAATCAGATGTACTATTTGATGCTGTTGCTGAAAAATAATATGAAAAAGAATATGAAGGGAAAATCATATTTCTCCTTGACTTACAGCAAGAACACAAGACCAAAAATAACAGGTTTGAGTTACAGCAATTTCTCATACTTTTACTAATGAACCATTGAGAACAAAGTTCATTTTGTTACTTAAATTATTCTTAGGTACAAAAATATGAATTACTGAATTCTGACAGTCTATTGTAGTGAAAGAACTTATTAGATAATGGGATATACTACCAGAAGAAATAAGTAACATACTAAATTGAAAAATATTTAAATTTATACCAAAAAAAAACTCTCTAGGGAAAAAATAATAATTTTTTTGAGTGCTCTAGCTACAATACAGCTTCCAGATAAAAGAAATAAAATATTCTCAATCATTTCAACTGGTGCAAGTTTGTACTTCAAATTTCACTGGGTATGCTTCACTTAAACTCAGTTACTCAAATAAGAACACAATTATCAAACTCTTGACTCAGGTCCCAAAATATTGCACATTACAGGGAAAGTATCAGCATATATAAAAATGACTAATATATGTGTACATCCTGACATATATTTTACAATGAATATTTAAATTTATTTTATACAAAATATATTTTATTTGTATGAATTATTTGCAAAAATGCATTCCTAAACTCCTTATTCTACTTTTGTAAATCCTGAAAAGTACATTAAATTTAATACTGGTCTAAAACATTTACCTAATCTTATTTCCAGGGTTTTTCCTAGGTTCCAAAGATACAGAGATAAAGTAACATCTTTGCCCCCAGCACATGAAAATTTAGAGAAATTTAGTAGTTAATGGTTAAAAAAAAATCTCAGAACTTAATGGATTTTAAATAGAAAAACCAATATACATTGTAAACACACATATTCTGGAGATTAAAAAAGATAGCGTGTTTGATATCAGTGAGGTACCTAGCAAAACCATTTAAGATAGGATAAAAATTAAGTCCTATTGTGTTCAGAAAAAGAATGCATTGAAGAAAAAAGGTGGTAAATTTATTTAAATACCAGAATTAAGAATTACTATTTTCTAATGGACTAATTTTAGCTAGTTTTGATAAATTCCTCATAAATTACTTTTACTTCTCTCTTATCATACAGCCCATCCTTTATATTATTCAGGAAAAAAGGTCTTAAAATGCTGGGGAAGTGAAATCAAATTCTTTCAAAGGAGTTGATCAGCTAATGTGAAGGACAGTTGCCACTTTGTCTGGATCCTTATCTCAGAAATCAGAAGACTTAAGCCACTGGAAAAGGGAATGCAAAACCTCCAATCTCCTCTGCTCCCATCATGGCACAAAGATTCTTTGCAGTTGGGAAAAGCATAGAAAAAGTACCTCTATTCCTTGGTGAAGAGAAGGAAACCATCTTAGTCATAAAATACATTGATGGTTACTTTCTGTATCAAGTTGGCTAGTTACTCAAACAGGAATGTAGATGTTTCTGTGAAGGTATTTTGTGGATTTGACTGACATCTACAATCATTTGACTTTAAGTATAGGAGATTATCTTCAATAATCTGACTTTATTGAATGGATTCATCCAGTCAGATGAAAAGCCTCAAAAGCAAAACTTAAGTTTCCTCAGAAGGAAAAAGTTCTGCCTGCAGACTGCAGTCAGCTCCTGCCCAAAAATTTCCAGTCTGCCTTACAGATATGGACTCTCTAGTCATTCCATATAACCACATAAGTCAATGGCTTTCAATAAATCTCATTACATATACATGTATTTACTAGTAGAGAGGTTTTTCTGGCAGAACCCTAACAGATTTTGGTACTAACAGGAGTTTTAGAAGAAGATAATCTTAAAGGTGAGTTTTCTGAATTGGTTCTGTGTTTTTTTGTTATTTTTTTCTTTCTTTCTGGAATTGGTTTCCTAATCTGGTTAGATTTAAAGGCAATAAAGACTTATTTCCAGTGGAAAGAGGACTCTGGTAGTAGTTCAGGGCATATGTGACAATAGAGATATGTAGAATGTCACCACTGAATATTTCTAATCAAATGCTTTTAAAAGGTAAGGTTCAGTATGACTATGTTTTTGGTATCTTAGAGTATTTCAGTCAAACTGAGAGTCCAGTGAGATTGGCTAGCTGCTCCTAACTGCACTGAAAAATGTAGGGGCAGGAAAGGATAGATTCAGGACTTGAAAACTGCATCTAAAGTTCTGATCTGAAAGTGTGTATATGAGCTCTGAAAGAAGTCTTTATCTCTGCAGCCAAAGGGCTCAAATTTCTGAGAACCAAACTCAGGGGTTCATCTTAAAGGTGGCTGTATTACAATACAAATTGAATTCCCAAACTGGGAATTATTTTATTAAAGAAAGGCTTTACTTGGTAAGAAACAGAATTCTGAAAAGTTAGAATGGGAACATGGAAAAATTCCATGAAGTTAAGGACATTGAAACTTCAAATACTGTTGAGTGTTCTTGGCCAGTAGAAGCAGATCTTCCATTTGTATGAAGAGGTTAACACTATTTTGCTTGTGATGGCCTCCCCTGAGGTAACTGCTTTGCAAGACACTGCTGATTCTTGCTATGAAGTTTAACAATGGACCACTGCCCATGGAATTTACAGGTCTTATCATGTTTTCCATCACCCTGTAATAACTGGCTTGTTAGAATTATGGAATGACCTCTGGTAATGCCTCTCTCATTACCAGAATTCTCAGGTCCAGGAATCAAGGGGTAATCACTCTTAACCCTAGTGATCTAAAAAAAATTGTATTTATTGTCCCTGTAACCATATACTCTTTTGGTCAAGATGTCTTAGTTCCAAAGAGAAGAATGTTTCCAATAGAAGACACAGTAATGATTCCACTGAACTATAAGACTACATGTGTATACTCAGAGCATCCTATATCCCTGAGTTAACTAGCAAAAAAAGGAATTATTGTACTGACTAGGCTATTGATCCTGATTACCACAGAAAAATAGGAATGCTACTACACAATGGAGATAAGGAAGAATATGCCTGGAACACAACAGATCATTTAGGGTGTCTCTTAGTAGTACCACATCCTTGATTGGTTAATGAAAAACTACAACAACTCATTTCAGGCAGGATCACTAATGGTCCAGACCCTTCAAGAATGACGTTTGGGTGATCTCACCAAGCAAAGAACCATGACCATGGAAGGTGCTCACTGAGGGCAAAGGAAATATGGAATGGGTAGTGAATGAAGCTACATCGTGTGACCAGTTACAGAAATGAGGAATATAATTTTTATTACTATTTCTTCCTTATTTTGCCACAAATATTTTGAATATGTATATTAAGCAAGTACTTTTGTTTTTGTCTCTCTCATTCCATTATTCTACAACAAAACGTATATTGATAATGGCCACACTATCATCACAATATTTAAGTTTCAGGATATTATTGAGAAGAGTTAACATCACACAAAGTCTGCATTCTCTTCTGGAGAAAAGGTCAGCATGTTTATGGTTGTACAAACAGGGAAGTATTATGTGGAAATATGACTTTGTTATTGTTTTTGTTTTGATATTAAATTTGATTTAAGGAGATGTGTATGGGTGCCAAGTTGACAAAGGATGACCTGTGATGGCTAGTTATGTGTGCCAAATTACTAAGCTATAGTGCAAGCTATTCAATCATATACAAATCTAAGTTTTGCTGTGAAAGCATTTTGTATTTGTAACTAACATCTACAATAGTTGACTTTAACTATAGATGATCATCCTTAAATCTTTGTGGGTCTCATCCAGATAAAGGGCTTTAGGCAAAAAAATGGAGGTTTCCCTAAAGAAGAAGAAATACTACCTGTGGACTACAGCATCAGCTCCTGTCCAGGAGTTTCCAGCCTGCTAGTCTGGCCTGTGCATTTTAGACTTGCATAGCCAGCTCCTGCAATCATGCAAGCCAATTCTGAGATCTACCTATTAGACAAACAGATAAACAGACATCTCTCTCTAAACACACACACACACACACACACACACACACACACACACACACACACACTAAAATTTCCTGGTTCTTTTCTGTACTACAACCCTGATTAATACAGAAACCAAGAATAATTATTTTATCACTGCAGGAGGGACATAAAACTTGTAGCTAAGATAGCCAAAAGATACAAGAAAGAATTTGCTGTGACAAGGAAAAAGAACAATAATATTGAGAAAGTTCCACCTCTGTGACTCAGATGCAGAGGGAATCCCTGAAAGACAGGCTGGGCATAAACCTAAAAAAAAAAAAAAAACAAGCTGAGTATGGTGTAACAAGTGACACCAGTCTGCTGGTAGAGAGGGTTGAGTGTGGAGAGAGGTCTCCTCTGAGGTGTATATGTGGAGGGAGGCTGACGGATAAAAGTACATTGTTAATACTGAATAAAACCTTCAGGCTCACCTGGGACCAGTATCATCTCACTGCAACATCATTCCAGTAGTAGAACATAAAGCCTGTGGACACAAAAGATAGTAACAGCAAAAACCAAAACCAAACAAAAAGCAATCTACCTCAACTTCTGACTAGATTGACTCAACTTTACCACACTAACTGCTTCTCAGATAAAGGAGTCTCTATTCTTCTATATATGAAAAAATATGTTATATCAAATTCTTTTAGCAAAATGAGACTCAGAGAGGATCTAGATATTGGCAGTATTAGACAGGAACTTTAAAATAACACTGTTAACTTATTAGGGGATCTAGTAGAAAAGTGTGTAACATCCATGAAGAAATGAAGAATCTTGACAGATCTGAGTGAAATACGAGTGAAAAAGGATTACTAGGAAATAAAATAGCCCATGTATCAGAGGTAAAGAAATACTTCCATGCAGTTATAAATAGACTAAGGAAATAATAAAATTGAGATAGATGAATGAAATTACCCAAATTGAAACATAAAGAAAAGAAAGATGAAAATAGAACAGAATGCATAAAACTGTTTAGCAATATCAAATGGTCTGGCCCATAGACAATTGGAGTACCAGAAGAATAAGTGTGGGAAAGTAGGATCTGAAAGCATATATAAAGAAATAATAGCCAATAATATTGCAAATACAAAACGACTTAAAATTTTTTGAAAAGCTTAGAGAACCAATAAGAAGGGTTAAAAACACTCTCACATGCACAAGTTTTAATTTATAGTCAAACAACTACAAACCAGTAAGAAATTCTTACAAGTATTCAAAGAGAAAACATTATATTCAGTGGAAAAAAATAACATTTATGTCAAATCTCATCATACACTATGCATTCCAAAAGACAATGAAGTGAGACATCTATAAAACAGTGCAAGGAAAAAAAAATGAAAAACAGTTTTCATCCTAAAATTCTATACCCAGTAAAAATATTTTTTAAAATTATGGCAAAATAAACACTTTTACAGCAAACCAGTGCTGTAGGAAATAGAAAGACATGGTCTTCAGGCAGAAGTAGCATGACAGATGACAGAAACTTGGATGTACACAGGCAGCTGAAGAATTCCAGAAATGATTAATGCAAACATTAATGTGAAAGATTTTGGTATTGTTATTTTCTTTAAAAAATAATGGGTTCTTAGATCAAATATATAATAACAATGATATGTGCATTGATGTGTGTTGGGGGTGAGTTATAGTATATATAAAAGCAAAGTAAAATTTGAGCCAGTAATAGTACACAGATTGAGAGTGAAGAATTGGAAGAATATTGCTTTGAAGTTTTTACTATTTATTTGAAATGGCTTAATATATATGAAGATAGACTGTGAGATATATTAAAATGTGTAGTGTGAATCCTATGTAAACTGTAAAATTAAATGAAGAGGAATGACAAAAAATCCAAGAGTTAGAGAAATTAAAATTATTTTTTTTAAAAAGGTAGGAAATAGGTAGAGTGAAACTCAGAACAAAAAAAGAAAGAATAACTAGCAAGATGTTAGATTTAAATTATTCTATAGCAATAATGGTACTAAATTTTAATTAAATGGAAGAGGTTGCAGATTATATTAAAAACAACAGAACCCAAATATACAGTGTCTGTGAGAAATTTATTTTTATTATAAAGACAGAGATGGCTGCAAACCAAAAAAAAAGGGTGGGAAATACAGAGAATGCAAACACTAATAAGGAGCCCTGAAATATTTATGTTAATATAATATAAAGTAGAGGTCAGAATAAGATTATCAGGGATAGAGAGGCACTGTATAATTATTAAGAAGGAAATTCACCAAGAAAATAAAACAATCCTAAAAGTTTAGGGACTAACAATAGACTTCTAAATACATGAATCAAAAAATGGCTGAACTGAAGAGAATAGGCAAATTGACAATTACAGTTGAATTCTTCAACACTCTTCTCTCAGAAATCAACATAAAAGGTACACAGAAATCAGAAAGGATATAAACAATTTGAAATATACTATCAGTCAATTTAACCTAAGTGAAAACTATAGCACATTTCAATCAATAAAAGCAGAATACACACTTATTTCAAGTGCACTTGGACATTCACCAAAAGAGATATTTTGAACCATAAACTAAAATTAATAGAAAATACAAGTCATAAAAACATTTTTTGTGACATCCACTGAAATAAGTCAGACATTAATAAAAGAGAGACATATGGATAATGTATAAATATTTGTAAATTAAGCAATAAATTTCTAAGTAGCCCATGAGTCACAGAAAGCTACAAAGAAAACTACAAAATATTTTGAATTCAATGAAAATGAAATGCAATATATCAAAATTTTGTTGAAAGCAGAATATAGAGAGCTCTGTAAGTTTATAGAGCTAATGTATTTTCAATATAAGCAGTAACTGCTTACATTAGAAAATAAGGTTTTCACCTCAATGACCTAAATTTTCACCTCAAATCTGATAAAACCAACTAAAACAATAATATTTACTTCTCCCTTGCATAAGTTACAATGAAGATCTTTCTGGTGATATGACTCTCCTGGGCTTCTCTCCCACAAGGAATAACCCATGGATCCATGTTGTATTTACTTTGAGTCCCTACATGGCTTTCAAGATATCAATGCTTGCAAAAATGGAGACTGTAAAAGGCATATTGCATAACTAACCCAGAAAATGACAACTCCCCCTCATATTCTACTTAATATAACTAATCACGTCAGCCCCACTAAGGTTCAGGGTAGTGGAAGATGTAATTTCAGCATGGACATCTAGTTTCAGCACAATTCTACAATATAGAAATAGAGCAGGTGTCTTTATCAGGTAATTTTAGAGTTTAAGCAGGTTGTCGTTTCAAATTTTTCTACTCAGTTAGCCTGTGGTAAAATGCCCTGGGAAGTAGAGAAACACTGGCATTAACATCAGCCAATAGTAAGTGACCAAAGATAAACCCTGGTTTTAGCTTTATAAATTCATGAATCTCCACACCTAGACTGGGATTTAGAAGAGAATGGCAGACACTAACTTCTTAAATTTTAGAAACTATCTCTTCACAGTCTTCAAGCCCATTTAAGACACCCTATTCATGAACTGTATTTTTAATGTTCATAATTGTGGGCTCTTTCATGACATCCTTTTAGGATGGGACACTATGTCATCAGTTACATTTATCCTTAAAAATTAAATAAAAATACAGTGAAGATCATGTGGAATAAGGTAAAATGAGATAAAATACATATGCATGTAAATTTTTTCATAATACAAAATTAAAAAGAGAACATGGAAAATATTTTCTCAATATAGATTGTAAAAGTGACTAAGGACCAAGTTTTAGAAATGGCAGACTACGATTACTCAGTTTTTTCCTGAAGAATCATTGTGCTAAATGCATTTATTAAATGAATAACACTTCATATGAATAGTTTCAAGGGTAGAAAAGTAAAGAATTTGATGAGTAAAGAATGCAATTGTTATCTAAGACTTATTTTTAAAAAAGAATCAGAATTTGTAAAAAGTAAGTGTATTATCTGGGATTTAGTAATAATGAAGGAATTTAAAAAAATAAGCAAAATCCAAAATACATACAGACTTTGTAAAAGCAGTTACTTTGGATGAAAATTCTAGTATGTTCATCAAAACCCCAATAATAGCTCTTTATGGGGCTGTTGTTGAAAGAGGATATTGCCATAAAGCTGCTCTGTGAAACAAATCTGTACCATTTTCTTAGTTTAAAAAATACTTTTCAGGGTTTTTCATTTTTTTTATTAAGACTTTACTTTTCTTAGAGCTGTTTTGCAATCACAGTGAAATTGAAAGTAAGGTACACAGATTTCCCAAACACTTTAACCCCACCAAAGTATAACCTCCTTTATAGCAACATTCCCCACCAAAGTGCTACATTTGCTAAAATTGATGAACCTACACTGAGGTATCATAATCACTTGAAGTCCACAGCTTACATGACAGTTCATTCTTGGTGTTGTACGCTGTGTGTGAGTTTTGACAAACATATAATTATATATAACCACAATAATGGTATCATACAGAGTATTTTCACTGCCCCCCAAATCCTCTGTGCTCTATGCAGCCATCCTTCTCTTCACCTGAACCCTCCCTTGGAAATCAGTCTTTTTACTCCCTCCATAGTTTTGCTTTTTCAAAATATCATGTAGCTGGAATCAAGTATGTAACACTGTCAGATTGCCTTCTTTCACTAGTAATATGCATTTAAGTTACCTCCATGTCTTTTCAGGGCTTCATAGCTCACTTCTCTTTAGCACTGATTAATATTTCATTGTCTGGATGTGCCATAGTTTACTTATACCATTTTTAAAGTAAATAAGTATGCCAATGCATTTCTTTATCCTAGAAAAAATAAACAAACTTTCTGGCTTCACTGGAATCAAAATAACAAATATTGTCAAGATATTCTGCAGAGCAGTATTCTTCCTCAACCAGAGTTCCATAAAAATCTGGTTCAGAGTATTCCCCCAGTGAATGGAGAGCTTATACCTGACAATGATCTTTTTTAAAGCAGTTGTTTAGTAAGATAATTTCACATACATACATTATGTAAAACATGAGAGAAGAAGAAATTTAAGCCTTTGCAGTTAATGGACTATACTTGCAATTATTAACTGTAAGTAAATTGACAAGGAAATCAGTTTACTCCACATCACTTGTAAATGTCAGTTACACACAGTGAAATCCCAACTTAAAATGCATGTTCAAGAAATAATACACTCAAAGAACAATTTTTTATAAGTTTATTTTGATATCATTAATCTACAGTTAAATGAGCAATATTATGGTGATTACACTACCCCCTTCATCAGGTCACCCCCTCCCAACCCCATTACAGTCACTGTCCATCAGCGTAGTGAGATGCCATAGAGTCACTACTTGTCCTCCCTGGGTTGTACAGCCCTCCCTGTGCCCCCCCAACATTACATCTGCTAATCGTAATGTCCGTTCTTCCCCCTTGCCCCTCCCTTCCCACCCATCCTCCCCAGTCCCTTTCCCTTTGGTAACTATTAGTCCATTCTTGGGTTCTGTGAGTCTCCTCCTGTTTTTTTCCTTCAGTTTTTTTTTTCGTAGTTCTTATACTCCACATATGAGTGAAATCATTTGGCACGTGTCTTTTTCAGCATGGCTTATTTCACGGAGCATAATACCCTCTAACTCCATCCATGTTGTTGCAAATGGTAGGATGTGTTTTCCTCTTATGGCTGAATAATATTCCATTGGGTATATGTACCACCTCTTCTTTATCCATTCATCTACTGATGGACACATAGGTTGCTTCCATTTGTTGGCTATTGTAAATAGTGCTGTGATAAACATAGGGGTGCATCTGCCTTTTTCAAACTGGGCTGCTGCATTCTTAAGGTAAATTCCCAGGAGTGGAATTCCTGGGTCAAATGGTATTTCTACTTTGAGTTTTTTGAGGAACCTCCATACTATTTTCCACAATGGTTGAACTAATTTGCATTCCCACCAGCAGTGTAGGAGGGTTCCCTTTTCTCCACATCCTCGACAACATTTGTTGTTGTTTGTGTTTTGGATGTTGGCCATCCTCACTGGTGTGAGGTGGTATCTCACTGTGGTTTTAATCTGCATATCTCTGATGATTAGTGATGTGGAGCATCTTTTCATGTACCTGTTGGCCATCTGAATTTCTTCCATGGAGAAGTGTCTATTCATGTCCTCTGCCCATTTCTTAATTGGATTATTTGCTTTTTGTTTGTTGAGGTGCATGAGTTCTTTATATATTTTGGATGTCAACCTCTTATCAGATACATCATTTATGAATATATTCTCCCATACTATAGGAAGTCTTTTTGTTCTACTGATGGTGTCCTTTGCTGTACAGAAGCTTTTCAGCTTCATATAGTCCCACGTGTTCATTTTTGCTTTTGTTTCCCGTGCTTGGGGACATATGTTCATGAAGAAGTCGCTCATGTTTATGTCCAAGAGATTTTTGCCTATATTTTTTTCTAAGAGTTTTATAGTTTCATGACTTACATTCAGGTCTTTGATCCACCTTGAGTTTACCTTTGTGTATGGGGATAGACAGTAGTCCAATTTCAATCTCTTACATGTAGCTGTTCAGTTTTTCCAACACCAGCTACTGAAGAGGCTGTCATCTCCCCAATGTATATCCAAGGCTCCCTTATCAAATATTAATTGACTGTATGTGTTTGGGTTGATGTTTGGATTTTCTATTCTATTCCACTGATCTGTGGGTCTGTTTTGTGCCAATACCAAATTGTCTTGATTACTGTGGCTTTGTAGTAGAGCTTGAAGTCAGGGAGCGTAATTCCCCCTGTTTTATTCCTCCTTCTCAGGATTGCTTTGGCTATTCGGGGTCTTTTGTGGTTCCATATGAATTTTAGAATTATTTGTTCCAGTTCATTGAAGAAAGCTGTTGGTAGTTTGACAGGGATTGCATTGAATCTGTAGATAGCTTTAGGTAGTATAGCCATTTTGACAATATTTATTCTTCCTAGCCAAGAGCATGGGATGCATTTCCATTTGTTAGTGTCCTCTTTAATTTCTCTTAGGAGTGTCTTGTAGTTTTCAGAGTACAGGTCTTTCACTTCCTTCGTTAGGTTTATTCCTAGGTATTTTATTCTTTTTGATGCAATTGTGAATGGAATTGTTTTTCTGATTTCTCTTTCTGTTAGTTCATCATTAGTGTATAGGAAAGCAACAGATTTCTGTGTGTTAATTTTGTATCCTGCAACTTTGCTGAATTCAGATATTAGTTCTAGTAGTTTTGGAGTGGAGTCTTCAGGGTTTTTTTATGTACAATATCATGTCATCTGCAAACAGTGACAATTTGACTTCTTCTTTACCAGTCTGGATGCCTTGTATGTCTTTGTTTTGTCTGATTGCTGTGGCTAGGACCTCCAGTACTATGTTGAATAACAGTGGAGAGATTGGGCATCCCTGTCTTGTTCCCGATCTTAGATGAAAAGCTTTCAGCTTCTCGCCATTAAGTATGATGTTAGCTGTGGTTTTGTCATATATGGCCTTTATGATGTTGAGGTACTTGCCATCTATACCCATTTTGGGAGTTTTAATCAGGAATGGATGCTAAATTTTGTCAAATGCTTTTTCAGCATCTATGGAGATGATCATGTGGTTTTTGTTCTTCTTTTTATTGATGTGGTGGATGATGTTGATGGATTTTCGAATGTTGTACCATCCTTGCATCCCTGGGATGAATCCCACTTAATCATGGTGTATGATCCTCTTGATGTATTTTTGAATTCGGTTTGCTAATATTTTGTTGAGTATTTTTGCATCTACGTTCATCAGGGATATTGGTCTGTAATTTTCTTTTTTGGTGAGGTCTTTGCCTGGTTTTGGTATTAGAGTGATGCTGGCTTCATAGAATGAGTTTGGAAGTATTCCCTCCTCTTCTATTTTTTGGAAACCTTTAAGGAGAATGGGTGTTATTTCTTCTCTATATGTCTTGTAGAATTCAGAGGTGAATCCATCTGGTCTGGGGGTTTTGTTCTTGGGTAGTTTTTGATTACCAGTTCAATTTCGCTGCTGGTGATTGGTCTGTTTAGTTTTTCTGTTTCTTGTTTGGTCAGTTTTGGAAGGTTGTATTTTTCTAAAAAGTTGTCCATTTCTTCTAGGTTTTCCAGCTTGTTAGCATATAGATTCTCCTAATATTCTCTTATAATTCTTTGTATTTCTGTGGGATCCGTCGTGATTTTTCCTTTCTCATTTTGGATTCTGTTTATATGTGTAGATTCTCTTTCTCTTAATGAGTCTGGCTAGGCATTGATCTATTTTGTTTATTTTTTCAAAGAACCAGCTCTTGGTTTCATTGATTTTTTCTATTGTTTTGTTCTTCTCAATTTTATTTATTTCTTCTCTGAGCTTTATTATGTCCCTCTTCCTGGTGACTTTGGGCCTCATTTGTTCTTCTTTTTCCAATTTCAGTAATTGTGTCTTTAGACTATTCATTTGGGAATGTTCTTTTTTCTTTAGATAGCCTGGATTGCAATATACTTTCCTCTTAGAACTGCCTTTGCTGCGTCCCATAGAAGTTGTGGCTTTGTGTTGTTGTTGTCATTTATCTCCATATACTCTTTGATTTCTGTTTTAATTTGGTCATTGACCCATAGATTAATTAGGAGAATGTTGTGAAGTCTCCATGTATTTGTGAGCCTTTGTGTTTTCTCTCTAAAGTTTAATTCTAGTTTAATACCTTTATGATCTGAGAACTTGGTTGGTAGAATTTCAATATTTTTGACTTTACTGAGGTTCTTTTTGTGGCCTAGTATGTGGTCTATTCTGGAAAATGTTCCATGTGCACCTGAGAAGAATGTATATCCTGTTGCTTTTGGGTGTAGAGTTCTGTAGATGTCTGTTAGGTCCAACTGTTCTAGTGTGTTGTTCAGTGCCTCTGTGTCTTTACTTATTTTCTGTCTGGTTGATTTGTATCTTGGAGTGAGTGGTGTGTTGAAGTCACCTAGATGAATGCATTGCTGTCTATTTCCTCCTTTAATTCTGTTAGTATTTGTTTCACAAATGCCGGCACCGCTGTGTTGTGTGCATATATATTTAAAATGGTTATATCCTCTTGTTGGATTGACCCCTTTATCATTATGTAATGTCCTCTTTATCTTTACGACTTTCTTCGTTTTGAAGTCTATTTTGTCTGATAGAAGTACTGCAACACCTGCTTTTTTCTCCTTGTTATTTGCATGAAATATCTTTTTCCATCCCTTCAGTTTTAATCTGGGGATATCTTGGTGTTTGACGTGAGTTTCTTGTACGCAGCATATAGATGAGTTTTGTTTTTTTATCCATTCTGTTACTCTGTGTCTTTTGATTGGTGCATTCAGTCCATTTATGTTTAGGGTGATTATAGAAAGATATGTACTTATTGCCATTGCTGGCTTTAGATTCATGGTTACCAAAGGTTCAAGGGTTGCTTCTTTACTATCTAACAATCTAATTTAACTTTCTTGTTAAGTTATTGTAAACACAGTCTGATGTTTGTTTATTTCTCTCCCTTCTTAATCTTCCTCCTCCATTCTGTATATACTAGGTTTTTTATTGTTTGCCTTTAGTTAGTTTTGGATGGTCTGCTTTCTTTGCTGTGATTTTACTTTCTCTGGTGACAGCTTTTTAGCCTTAGTAGTGCTTCCCTCTAGAGCAGTTCCTTTAAGATGTCCTGTATAGGTGGTTTATGGGAGGCAACCTCTCTCAGCTTTTGCTTGTCTGGAAATTGTTTAATCCCTCCATCATATTTAAATGATAATCGTGCTGGATACAGTATTCTTGGTTCGAGGCCCTACTGTTTCATTGCGTTAAATATATCATGCCATTCTCTTCTAGCCTGTAAAGTTTCTGTTGAGAAGTCTGATGTTAGTCTGATGGGTTTTCCTTTGAAGGTGATCTTTTTTCTTTCTCTGGCTGCCTTTAATACTCTGTCCTTATCTTTGATCTTTGCCATTTTAATTATTATATGTCTTGGTGTTGTCTTCTTCGGGTCCCTTGTGTTAGGAGATCTGTGGGCTTCCATGGACTGCGAGACTATTTCCTTCCCCAGCATGGGGAAGTTTTCAGCAGTTATTTCTTCAAAGACACATTCTATCTCTTTTTCTCTCTCTTCTTCCTCTGGTACTCCTATAATGCGAATACTGTTCCGTTTGGATTGGTCACACAGTTCTCTTAATATTCTTTCATTCCTAGAGATCCTTTTATCTCTCTTTGCCTCAGCTGCTCTGTGTTCCTGTTCTCTGATTTCTATTGCATTAACAGTGTCTTGCATCTCGTCCAGTCTGCTACTGAGCCTGTCGATGGCTTGTCTCATTTCTGCATTATCTTTCCTGACTTCCCTCACTTCCTCCCTTAGCTCTTGCATATTTATCTGTAGATCCATCAGCATGGTTATGACTTTTATTCTGAATTCTTTTTCAGGAAGATGCTGCACTTCCATTCCTTCAGATTCCTTCTCAGAGGGGGTCTGGATCTTGCTGATTTTTGTCTGTATCATATTCTTCTGTCTTGTCATGTTGACAGGAGTGGTCACTGGTAAGTGCCACATATGTCAGCTGGGCTCTTTAAGGTTTAAAAAGAAAAGAACAACAACAACAACAAAAAGCACCGCCCAAAAAACAAGCAAGCCAAAAAACAACAAGGAAGAGAAAGAAAAGAGAGAAAGAAGAAAGAAAGAAAGGAAAGAAAAGGAAGGTGAAAAAAAAAAGGGGGGGCAAGAAATAAAACAAAGGAGCAAAAAAAAAAAAGGAAGAAATAACACAAACGAGCCAAAAAAAAAGCCTACCTGGAGTGGATTCTCTAAGCATGCTGTAGGTGTCGCTGTTGCTCCACTAATTCGCAGCCGCGGCCATGCAGCTTTTTTGTAGGTTTGGGCGGAGCAGGAATAAATGGGACGCTATTGTTTTATGTATAAAGTTCCAGCATTGTTGCTCCCTTCTCTCTGTCACCAGTGAAGGTGACCGAAGTTCCCCACGTCTTCCAGCCTGCAGGGCTGAGACCACCGGGTCGATGGTGTTCCCTCGCTGGGTCCCCCGCCTCTCTGAGACTGCTACAAATGGCGCGCGTTTTTCTCTTGTCCCTGGGCGCTGGCTGCATTGTCCCGGTGCCTTCCCGGCTCAAAACCTGCACCTTCTGCCTCTCCAATATCTGATGCACCACGTGATGTGTGTCAGCACTCCCGGCACTCCCGGCGCAGACCACCGGGGCTGGTTATTACGCGGACCTGCTCTGCCACTCCCTCCCAGCTCCGAATCCTCTCTTCCTGCCGGCGCGCTGGGCTGGGTGAGTGCTCGGGTGCTTCCGGGTCGTGGCTCCGTATCTTACCCGCCTCGTGGGGTGCTGAGTCCTCCCAGGTGTGGCTGCACGCTGTGCACTTTCCTGTGTTCTCTGATTTCTCTTTTAGGAATAGTTGTATTTGCTGTATTTTCATAGATTTATATAGTTTTGGGAGGAGATTTCTGCCACCCTGCTCACACCGCCATCTTTCCGGAACTCTCAAAGAACAATTTTGTTTTATGTTGTATCAATGTGTTTCCAGTGATTTTGTTATAATTACTACTATCAAGCATTAAAAACAGTGGTTTCTCTAAGTACTATGAAAAGCAACAATAGGAGGATTAATCATGGTTTCAAACTGATGTATAGTTGCCTGTCCAGAATCATGCTAATTTCACGAGAAAGAGGAATAACAATTTTAAGAAATAACTAATAAATTGAAACTACTAAAATTTCTAATTTAAGTGTTTATAAAAATAAAATGGAAAATTTCCTACATTTAAAAAAAGTACATTACATATTTGTATGTTATATAAATTATTTTGTCATCGTAGCCAGCTTTTTTTCCCTTGAGAAGGGAGAAGATTGATTAGACCATGTCAAATTAATTTTTGTGTGAAATGGTAAGGCAGAACAGCATCTCTTTGCCTTGAGCCATCTAATTTTATTCAGTTTGTTTACCAGTTTGAGCACTTGACATTCCTGTTTATACCCATGGTGAATGTAGAAAGATTTGCAATACTGTTTTCTGAGGAACTGAAATGCTCTCAAAGGCCTTGTTTAAGAGACAAGTACTTAATGTGAGAAGAGTTTTGTTCTGTGCCACTTGAACCTTGGCCTTTCCACTAGAGCATTTGATAAGAGTGCTAAATCTGGAAGTAGCCTCTGGTTTATCTTATTTTGGGTATCTGTGTCCCTTAAGCTTTGGACTGAAACCTCCAATTCATTTCCAAGCGACCTTAGACACTGATCATATGGTAGTTCTTTTAGTTAAAACAAAATTGAATTTAGAGTTTTACCTAGATGTGTACTATTCCATAGCATGTTTCTTTGTAACATATGTATTTCCTTTACTAATTTTCTTAATATAGTGGCCAATGAAAACCTGTATTATAAAAGTTCTAATTAGAAATAATTATATTACTGATGACAAGATAGACTCAGTCTTACTATGTCTACTAGCAGGCATTCATTACCTTACTTAGTACTCAGAGTAATCTGCTGAAATAATTATCACCATTTTATTGATGAAGAAACTAAAGTTCAAGCAGGTAAATTAATTTTTTGAGGACTCACAGCTAATAAGAAATATACCTTGATTTGTATAAAGACCTGGATACCTTCAAAGAATATGCTCATTACACTAAATTTCAGAGCTCTTTATAATCTTATACCAAAGTACCTTAAGATTCAGAGATATCATAGTCTAGCTCAACTAGATCTCTTCCTATTTAAAATTTTATGGAGATCTCATGTTTCACCTTGGAAATGATTTATATTTTGTATTATACTATGTGACACATCTGCAGTTGTTTTAAAAACTATTCAGAATTATTCAGATGTTATTTATTTCTCTTCAAACATTAGAGATAAACTGATGCTTCCAGATGTTACATTATGTTTATTCTGTTACTTTTTCCAATAATTATAGAGTTTTGTACTCTTAAAATTATAGGGATATGCACATCAGTTTGAGAAGCACAAAACAACATAATATAGGAAGTAAATGGTATAAAGAAGGCCAAATGGAGGCTTGGCAAGGTAAAGGGATTTCAGTACAGGTGAGAACTGTGGTACACATGGACATGTGGTGGTTCACTGGGGTGGAACCACAGAAAGCATGAGTTATAGTTTTTATATTTTGTTGATCTGTCAATCTATTTGGAAGAGAATACAAAACAACTGATCCATAAATACAATTCAATGCAATCCAACAAGCCATTTATTGAGTGATTAATAAAATGACCAGCATTATTCTAGATGCTGGAATGGTACAAACACTTGTGAAACATAGTTCCTGCCCTCAAAATGCTAACAGCCTGGAAGAGGAGATAGACATATAAAACTATGATTATGTATAATGTGATAAATAGCATAACAAAACTATTATGCAGAGGATACACATTAACCATAGAAGAAAGTATTGTATCTGGGCTGCTGTCCTCCCTGGATTTTTAAGAATTTGGTATAGAAAATGGGTGGAGAATAGCACAATATTATGAAATACAGTGATGAGTTTTGTGAATGATAAGTAGGTTAGCAGGTCTGATTACAAAGGAAGGCTCATGATTGGGAAAAGTTTACTGGGAGGAATAGAATGTAAAGTGGAATAAACATAAGGCCCACTTCAAATGTTCACATAGCCTGTTGACTTTTCTTTATCAAACTCTATGTTCTTGTAATTACTTGTTCAGTGGCTGTGTTCTCTACTATACTGTAAAACCAAAAGTTGAAAGGGCTGTGTCTTATCCTCTCCTGCCTACTAATGCAGTCTCAACACACAGCATTGCCTGAGGCTTTGGGAAATCTCCAAAGGAAGAAAGGGAAATACAAACTTGATATGGCTCACTGGATGGCCAGTGATTAAAAAGTAATAGTGAAGAGGCTGGCATGTGAAAAACAGTATCTTTAGAATACTTGCCTGGGTGTAGTAAGAGGGATGACTTAGAGTATAGCTGAGTTGTTAGTTCATAGTCAGAGCTCATCTCCAGGAAGGTGAGAGGCCTGGAGAAAGCAGCGTTAGACCATGTAGGGAAGAAAAGGATGAATGAGAGACATGTTCAAGATAAAACTGTCTAGAATATTGAAAGGTAGTATATAAAAAGAAGGAAAAAGAAATGTAAAAAAGACTATTAATTTCCACTCTAGGGTGACTATAAAGGAAAAGGAGCTTGTTTGGGGCAAAAATTAATAAGACTTGATAGAAAATGTAATTTGAAGTAATAAGGTTTGTTATTGGAGTAATTTATCTTCCTATGACCTTCTGTTGATTAATTTTATTGTTGATGTGTTAAAATCTCCCAGATTAAGAGTAAGGATAGTGCTGTAATTGCTTAAACTTGCTTTACTGATTTATAGTTTTTTTCTTTAAGCCATATGTTGAACAGTACGATTACAAATGTGACTACTTTATAAAAATGTATTATCATTTTGTTTAGAAAAGTGAATTCTTATATTCAGACCTCCATTGTTTACATATGAATACAGGGATTTATATGCTTTAAGTAGAGCAGTAAGGGGTGTACCCTTGAAAATCTCTTTCTAAACTCACCAATGAATATTAGTAAAGGAAATTTGGATTCCTCCATATATATATTTTTTTATTTCAAGGGAGCAGTTCAAACCCTTTCTTCATGTTTTATTTTTTTTTTCAGTTGGTTTTTGTTTGTTTTTTTAAGAGGGAAGAACCTGTCATCTATACTATATTTGAAAAACTTTTTTTTTTCAGATAATAAGGTCATGGAGACTACAGGTCTGAATCAATAGCACAAGCACCTCAGAAGTTTTCTTAAGCCCTGCGTGAAATGCAGAAGGAGACCAATTCAAGGAGTCAATTTTTCTTCAAATGTTTTGCCTCCCAATGACCAGGTGGGAATTACAATAATGTTTACTTTGCTCTCTTCTGTGATCAAAATTTTTCAGGTTGATTATTTGAGTGTGGTGGGCCAGGTTACATCTTCAGTTACAAACTTAATCCTTAGCAAGAGAAAAAGGCAGATATTTTTAAACGCACTAGAAGAATCATAAGTAAAGTTAGGTAAAATAAGAAGATTTAAACTTTTGGCAGTAAGGTAAAAATGGCAGGTAAACCTACAAGATGTTTTAAAAACATCCTTTGTTTTAAGAGAGAAGACAAAAATATTAACAATGGATGAGTAGTGTTTTAAACTGTCATGGGAGTATGACATGGTAAAACAGAAAGCAGTAAAAAAGGTACTTGGTTCTAAAACTTTAAGTAGAATACATTCTGTGAAATGAATTTAGGAAATGGCCTAGAGGCCCAGAAAAGTGAAACTAGAGAACATTGTTTTCCTCATATTATATAAAAATAGTAAAGAGTAGAATATTGGGATGGTGAAGGAGTGACATATGATTACACTGAAAACATATTTCTCTGGATTAAAGTTTGTACTATGGGACAGAGTCCCTATATTATAAATTTTAAGAAATCCAAACTGTAGTATGTCCAAGTTTAGACAATCTAACATTTATAGTACAGGTTATAAACGTAGTTATTTATAATACAGAAGAAATTCTTGTTTCTAATTCTAAATTTAGATGGATAAACAATCCGATCCAGTTCTTACATACTCAAAAAACATGTGGTGGTGTATATTTTATAATCATCTTTAGACATTGTAAGATTTTCAAATTATACTATAGCACATTAAGAAATGATGCTGGGTAATGTTCTAAGATTTCATGCATTTGTTTTAATCAAGAGTTTAATCAAACTCTTCTTTGCCCTAATTTAAATGAAGTCAGTGAGGATGAACTGAATATGTACAAACAATATGCTGTGTAATATTCAGGCATTATGAACAAGGAAGTTCGAGGCAGCCCTTACCTTTAATGCACTTAGAGTTGAAGCAAATGTTCCAAAGGGAAAACAACCGTCGTTCTGGAGCCAGAAAATCTGAGTTTGAGATCCAGTAATGACATCTAGAGTTTAAAATTATGAAAGAAATTATTAGCATGAGGGCATTAACTGTCTGTGTTATGAGAAGATTAAAGACAAAGAAAATGAAAGTAAAGCAGACCACTATGATATCATTATATATAATAACATGCATCATTTCCTCTGTACTGATCATATGGCCTTTCTAAAAGGGAAAAAAAAATGATACAAAACTTTCATTTTATGCATGCATGCCTAGTCTTCCCCCTAAAATGAGAATACAGGTTGATTCTCTTAATTTTCAATAATTACAGTGATATGCCATTTTATTTCTTTACATCTGTGTCTGGATATCTGCTCTGCATTCCAGTCTGGTAATCATAGTCCTTCTAGGATACAGCCAGGCCTCCTGTTAATGTTATAAACCTAAGCCTATCCCTGCAGTGTCAACTAAACCTGTTTAATCTCCTTCTAGTAAAAAGGCTCTAATTCATATTTTTCACTTTATGGAATTGGATAAATAGTATAATTTTTTTATTTGTTAATTTATTGGTTGAGACTTAATTGTTTATTTAAAATGTATGTGCAGAATTAAGAAGAGGCAAAATGATGGGCCACACAGGAGAAGAAAAAGGGAAAATGATTTGGAATAGGTGGTGACCTACTTGATCTTCCAATACAAAGGATTCATTTAACACACCTAGCTATTTTTTAAATGCATGCTCTATTTTAAAAGGCAGAACAGAATAGATTCTGCTCAAAATCAGCATTACTTTGGTGAAATTTGGGTTTAGGCATTCCTTTCATAAGGCTGTGGTGTGTTCCATAACTTTCCTAACGTGTATTATAATACAGTGGTTGCTTTCCTGGTTCTTATCTCTCTGAGGTACTACAGAATTATATAATCACATGAGAAATATGGCATTTCTTCTACAGCACACTTAAGGTAGTTACTCTTAGTCACTGGGTAAGCCACATGCAGCAAGAAGCATCTATATAGACTGGATATGACACAAAATGCAGAAAAAGGGAAAAAGCACATAGAGACAGGCAGGCTTAGAGTTAGGTAATCTGCATCATACACCTCTGCCATTCATCAAAGGAAAGTGACCTTGAAATATCCAACTAGCTTTTTAACTTAGTGTGACTTCCTTGTTCTACTCTCTTCTGCCTATAAAAGTCTTTCATTCTGTACAGCTACTTAGAGCTCCTTTCTATCTGCTAGATGGGATATTGCCTGATTCATGAATTGCTGAATAAAGCCAAGAAGAGCTTTAAAACTTACTCATTTGAATTTTGTTTTTTATTATGCCTTAGTTTCCTCAACTTTAAAATGGGGATAAAAGTCTCTATTTCTTAGGATTTCTATGAGTATTAAGTATCTGTTAATATTTGTAAAGTACTTAGAAAAGTTTCTTCCATATCATAAGAATCATGTATATTTTCAGTGAAAAATAGTAATAAAAGTTGGGCAATATATGCTTTAGGTAAAATATGAAGATGGGGAAAGTTATTTTTGCCTAGATGGTTAACATCAAACTCTTATAAAATGCTCTATCTGTGTGCTTAGATGCGTGGTTACAAGTTACAACACTGAGTAGGTATGGATCATTTCAGCTCAGACATTCCCTTGGAGTCCCCTCAGCTTTCATGCCTTGCTAATGACATTGCTCCCACTCAGGAGTCAGTGTAGGTTAAGTTACCACAAGTGTGATTGCTGTGGAGTACATGTGACGTGGATGCAAACTGAGCACACTGCTTTCACTTAGAAATCATGGTATTCCCAGTACAAGACTCAGTTGAGCATATTCAACTCTCAGATGCAGTTCAGTTTAAGTAGGCATGAATCTTATCATAAATGGCTTTTCTAAAGTTCCACAGGAAAATCATCAATGATGCTATGTGGCAATACTGTATTATGCTAATATTCACAGTCCTGGGCACTACTTTGATTCTGTGAATGCCAACTTAGAGAGTATTTATATCTGCTCTAGTCAAAAGAGCAAAATATTTAAAAAAAGAGCAAAATAGATTTCAATAGATGAGGCAATGTATTGCCCTTGATACCCAAAAAGTTGCTTCAAAAGAATATCATCCTCGTTTAATATCATCCTGGTTGAAAGCACTCAGTCTATCAGTTGCTGGCTGTTTCTCAACAGTACACTGTGTTCAGTTAGAAACAGGATTTTCCTCAAGCATATGAAGTAACCAATATTATAAGCATAACCAACATAACATGACTTAAATGATAGCTATAAGGTACTATTATGCAGTCATCTCATCAAGGGGTGCGGTTTATTGTTCTTTATTTTCCAAAACACATGGGTAAATATTCTGATAAAGTTTATATTCTAATTGCAATCCAATTTGCTTTCTTGAGGGGCAAGGTATATGGATACTTTCCTAGTATTGACATCCTCTCTGTAAGAAATAGCTAAAAATATTATTGTCTTATATTGAAGTTTTCTCTGGAAAATAGTGATGATATATATCCCAGTGTCCTTATTATCTATTCATATGTCTTCCGTCATTGACATAAATACCTCTTTGTTCCACATATTATTTGTCTTAACTCAAACTTTGCTTCAACGCACAGGAAGTCTCACATTTAAACACACTGTCCATGCACAGAGCTGGTAGATTTCATAGCTGCTAGGCAGTGCAAGAATACTTACACTGAATTTATTCACAATATGTGATGTCACTTTCCAGTTCAACATTCCCCTAAGAGTATGTGCAATCAAATTCACAGTAATTGAAATAATGTACTGCACAGTAATGTCATTCTTAATGGACATACAAGTATTAGACACAGATGAAAAATTCACAGAAACAGTAAAAAAATTTACTGAGACAGGACATAAATTTATGCTCCTTAGTAGTAAAATAGAAATGTGAGTCCATGAATCATTTCTCTTTTAGCCTATTAAATGATAATAATTTTAATAGTAACATTTTGTAATTAGTTAACTATATGTTACTGGTAGAAATATAAATATTACAATTTCTGACAAAATTATTTTTTATTTTGATAACAATAATTTTACTTATCCTAATTTCTCTTAAGGAAGTAATTGGAGATTTGTCATTCTTTTTGTGTTGATACAATCATTTTGCCTTACCTATGCTATGAAAATAAAGGTTATTAAATAGCTGACTTTGGTTATTTCTGCCTTATGGCTAGTAATATAATTAATCTCTCATAGAATAAATGGTTCTTTCAACAGAAAAAACAAACACAATACTTTAATGGACTTGGACAGGCCTTTTGGCTAAGAAGGACAAGGAATCCTATGAATAAATGCCATGTGAGTATTGCTTGGTTGTCCTAGTAATAAAATGAGAGGTGTTCAAAGTGTCAGGCATAGCCATAGATAAATAACATAGCTGGTGATTTAAAAAGTGGAATAGAAGAGCGGAAGAGTAAAGGACTGGAAAGTGAAGGGAGCTGGAGGAGAAAGAGTGAGAAAATACTTAGTCCTATGGTGGATGCCAGGGGTCTTAGGAAAAACTGTTGACAAGTGGGCAAGTCCCTGTTGTAGGAGTCTGGGAGAAAGTTTATTGCAGCAGTAAATGATGTTCAATTTTAAATAATATGCACTGCCATTATGTAATCCTCCCCATTTACCTACTCTTTAACAAGATCATCAAAATAAAATAATCTTGTGCTAGTGATGCTCTGAAGAATGGGACTACTCTTTCCAGATTGGGAGCTACATATGGAGGGCAAAATAATAAGTCACTGGATGCAAGATATCAGTAACTGAGAGACATAGAGAGGAAAAGAAACTAACATGTCAGAAAATATGTCAACGGAAGTCCCCAAGCATAAACAAAAATCTTGAAAAGGACATTGTAATTCTCACAGTATTAAAGATAAGAGACTTAGGGCATTTTTATTTTGGTGTTTTTTCATTTGTTTCTAATATTAATGTGGCACCTGGAGTCATCTATATTTCCCTTATGCTAGTAATCTGGAAAACAACCTAAATATGAAAGTATTTGAAAATTACATAGTTGATTAGAAGGCTTTCATATGTTACAATAATAGACCTCAGTGCATTTTTATTTTAGTTAATAACATAAGAAAAGCTAAAAATCAAATCACCAGGGGGAAAAGAGTTACATATAAAATCTTATCCAATAAATTGTACAAATATCACCTTACTTTTTTTATAAGGTATTAAAAATGTACAAAAATATTAACAAGAGGCATTACTGGAGGAATGTTTAATGCAGTTCTGAAATTTTCTTATTTTTGTACAGAATAGATAAATCCCTGCTGTAATCAAAAAATGTTATTTTAAAAAATCACATTCATCTATATATTCTCATCCCATGGCAAAGGACAAACTTTTTTTCTAATGCTTGTTTTGTTTAATTTTCAGTATTTCTTAAACTGTACAAGACGTGGGAATAAAAAGTAGTAAAAGAGGTATTGATTTCAGGTCACAAAAAGAGAAGTCTTTGTTCTACTAGACAAGGTAAAGGCCAGAGAGGGACCTAGTAACTGTCAACAGCAGAGAATGAGATACTGGAATACTGTAAACTAACAGAAAATTTACAAAATCTTTAGTAGTATTATAGCATCCAGTCTAAAAAAAGACTCATTTCCAAATGTTTCTAATTTGCTCTATTGGGCATTTCTTGTCAACAGGAAATAAACTTGGAGATAAAACTTGAAGTCAATGAAAAACTACATTCATTTCATGCAATTCTACTCTACAGGCATTTTTTCCTAAATCACACTGACTTCATAAATATGTATTCTTAATACTCTGTTCTTAATGCAACAGAACTCGTTACAGTAAAATTATTGAGGTTCAGATTTGCAAAACTGTTTCTATTATCTTCCCAAAAAACTACAGCAAGGAATAACATCACTTTTCATTTATTTTACAGTAAAAATGGAGAAGTAGGTCATCTATCCAATTTTCAAGGTTCCTTGCTGTAAGGATAATGCTTTTGTTTTCAATCACTGCTTCTTCTACTGGTGGATAGTAGAAACAGAAAACATGCAAACTTGAAATTGACATGCTTCACAGAATCTGAAACGGAATGTTTCTCTGCCTATCAGTTCAGGCAGAACATATAATTATTTTCACATCTCACTGGAGTAGTCCTTCCAGTGTTAGATTTTCTTAATGCTCTGAGCTGGCAATGACAAGGGAGAAAAAGAAGAAGGAAAAACACATTTGGGGACTGTCATTTGTAGTCATTCTTTGAAACTAATTTTGGAATGACTTTTAAATTGTGTAAAACATTTATCGCAATTCTCTTGATGGAGAAAACAGTTCTCTGTTAAATTTGCCATAAAGTTTTCCCAACTCTTTGTCTTATTTTTGACAGGCTATTTTCAGGAATGTCATTACCATAGAGAAGGTAGTAAAAGTGGGTCTGTTGTCCTAGGAAGACACACTTTCATTAATGTATTCTCCTTGTTCAAATCTACAGCAGCATCAGTTATTTAGGTATTGACTGTGACACAGTTACTTGCATGGGTAAAAATCACAATGACATCATCATTGCAATTTTGGAGACTCAATTTGCAAACTGGAAAACGACTGGCATTTGGGTCTCATGAAAACTCTTTTCTCTTAGCAACACAGTTCATGGTTAGATCCTGTAGGTAGCTCATTATGAAATGTTTTGTTTAGAGGAATAAACAGTAATATGATGGTACTGAAACTACTAAGATGTTAGGATATGTTATGAAATATACATAAATTAAATGAAGCTGTAGTAGAACTATACCCTAATCATACATCTGTCTCTAACCTATTCATCTAACACTTGCTACAAAATAAAAACTTACAAAAAATTCTACTGTAGGTCACACAGCAAGGGAGCAAGGTTATTTCTTTTTTTTTTACTGACAGAATATACATACTGAATGGGAACTTGAAACATAAAAGAGAATCTGATAATGATATAAGTTCTTAATATTCTATATCCTTAAGTCTTTCCATGGATTTACATAGATGTTACAGAAACAATAAAGCTGACTGATACCGCTTTTGGCATACTCTCTTAAGATGAATCCTGAAGGCTTATTTTGAAACAAATTCTGTCAGTTGTGAGAACTGCTGAATAGTGATCTAAATAGTAATTATTCTTCAGTTACAAACAACAGAGAATCACAAAGTTACCATTTGAAAAACTCTTTTCATGTTGTTTTCACAGAAATTAGAAAGAAGCTTAACAATCATTGAGTTTTTACCAGTAGTGCTACAATCAAGTCCTGAAATCTTAGCACTAGACACAGAGTCCTTCACAATTTTTAGCCAATCTATTTGGATTGATTTCCCACCATCTTTCTTCTCTTCTCACACAGCCTTTCACCATGCCATCCATTCAGAATCAACCAACGCTAATGCACTTCCATATTTCCATGTATTTGTATGTATGTTTTTATCTCTGCATGTGCAATTCTTTCCAATCTTAAAAATGGTGAATTGCTGTTTATTTTTAAAGCCCAGTTCTGAGAAATCTTCCCTGACAGCACAATATAACCATCCCTTCCTTGTTGGCATAACAGCGTTTGCAGTATTCTATTAGGATAGGAACAATCCTAAATGTCTTTTGTATGAGAGGTGACACTTTCCTATCAGAGACACATCTACAACAAATTCCTTCTATTAAGGTAGTCACCCACTTCACCTACACTTCTAAGTCAACGACATGTCTCTGTCCCACTGTCTTCTACAAAACCTTGATGGCACAATACAGGAAAAGAGGACTTAAGATAAATTCTGTTACATATTTTTGCCAGTATATTTTTGTATAAACCCTCTCCACTCCATGCTACCACACCACCACTCTCAACCACTAGCAAGAAAGAAGTTCACTGGCACAGCAGATCACGTGATATAGTTGGGAATGTACTTAGCATATGTAGATTGCATTATCAAACCTAAATATTGGGAATGAAGCACCTAGTTTGGCAGCTTTTGTATAGCTGCAAGACATCTGACAAGAAAATGAAATATAATAGGATTGTCCTTAAGAAGCCATGCGTAAAATTAAAATCCAGACTGGACGGTTACATGACCTGTTATCTGTCATAGCTACCCAGAAACCAGTTACAGGAGGAAGCAACAAAAAGCAGGTCATGAAAAATCATTTCAACTCAGCATAGCATTTTGGAGAGAGAAAGCAACCCTGAGATTGTGGACTTACCACAACCTCTGTAGTCATATGTTGTTCTACAACATAATTCTGACTCAGTTAACCTCCCATAAACAATTCTAAATTTTCCAATTATAAATATAGTTATTTGAAATTTTCTATCATCAACACATTAAATAATATCTGATAAAAATATTTTAATGAAAATTTGAAAAAATTAAAACAGGATCAGCCGGTTTTTAAAAATAGATATCCAGAATTATTTAATGAGGAATCTATTATGATCTAGACTTCTCTTCATCATAAGGTGAAGAGAAAATTGAAATAAAAATGAAGTTCCTAACCCCAATTTTAGGTCAATTATTTTGAAATTGTGTTGAAAAGAAATGTTGAAAAGTAACCTTTGCAGCATCAGAATTTATACAATTAATTAATACAGAAAACCAACGAAAAGCCCATCATGCAGGCATTTATAAAGTATTTTATATTCCTCAATTGAGAACTAAATGTTATGAATTAGCAGTTTCTATATTTCTCATAGAAAATGATAAAATATTGCTAAATTAAAAAGATGTCAGTTACATCACCAAGATGGTGGCATAGGTTGTTCCTGAATTTGCTTTGTCTCATTAAAAGAACTAACAACTATTAAAGAACAAGATGCCACTGAGAGAACCCTAGAACACAGAGGTGAGAATGAAGTACCCACCCTGCCCCACAGAGACCAAGACAGACTGTATTAGAAGTGTAAGAACAGCAGCTACACCTTGACTGCACCGCCCCTCCCCCAGGCCAGTGCAGCACCAGGCAGAGAGTCCTCCCAGAGCCTCTGGTTCCTCCAGTGGGAAAAGAGAACCCTGGGGAACAACCAGCACCACAGTATTATGGGTCACTTTGCAAGAACACTTCTCTGATCTCACCCCATAAGGACTGCCAGGGAATCTCTGACACTCAACCACAGGAAATCTGACTGATGGAGAGGGAGCGAGGGGCTTGCAACAACTGCGCAAGAAATCGTGGCGGACCACATTCATACCTGTAGTGCCCAAGCAGTAATCCCAGTCAGGGGCTGTACTCATCTGCCCATTTGCAGATTTAGACTGTTTGGGGGGCACATGGAGACCAGTGAACTTGACAAAACTGCCTAATTTGTATCCTCAAATGAGGAGTCTTGCCAGCCCTCCATGTTCAGGCCAGGAGTGAATCTCAGCCCACCTGATGTAGAGTATCCTTTCTGGAACCATCTGACCAGAAGGGCTGGAGACAGTTCCTGAAAGCTGTGCAGCCCAGTGGCACATGAAGCAAGAGGTGGGAACACACAGCTAGCGGCTTGCAGAGCAAAGACAGTGGGCCTGTTTGTTCAGGGTATTAGGATACAGGTCACCCTGAGGTCAGAAAGAGCTTCACCAGCTTTAGAGGCTCTTCCCTGCTACATGTGAGCAGGGAACCTAATTCAAAGCCCTGCTCATAACTAAATAGAGCCTTCAGTCTGCCTGACCAGGGAACCCAACCAGAGCACACAAGAAGTTGCACAACCAACTCAACAGCCCTATATACAGTGGCATTTAGAAAGCACAGCCCACAACTTCCCGCATCTGCAGGGCAAAACAAGCAGTCTCACCTGACCAGGGAATTCAGTGCACAGTCTCTTTGATTCAGGTCCCAAAACAATGAGCTGTACACACCCTAGGTCCTGTCTTGTTACCCTGCCAGGGAAAAGAAGCTAATCCATAGCACCATCTACTACTGAATATAATGCCTAGTCCCAACTATCAAGTAAGCCTGACCAGAGAATCCAGGGAACCACAGAGCCCATTCTACAGCCTCACTTGATAAGTAACAAAAACGGCAGTCCTATCCAACTGTCCTTAGCCAGTAGAAAACCTCCTGATCCTTGTCCCCAGAGCTCAAACAGTTACCTAGTTCAAAATTAGACCATAATGGCAGGTCCCATGGGCCCAGGGACATTTGCAGCAAACACTCCCAGGTACCCAAACTGAGCTGATAGTGAGGAACTGTTTCTGCCAAAGCAAACCTGTGAAGTCTGGAAGAGAACTGTGATCACTCAGATGAGCAGATATCAGTGTAAGGAATCAAGGACCACAAGATATCAGATAAATAAGACACCATTAAAAGAAGTTAATAAGGCTCCAATAACTGACCATAAAGAAATAAAATTCTATGAACTATCAGACAAGTCAGAATAGTGCTCTTAAGGAAGATTACTGAACCAAAAGAACACAATTAAATAAAATTAGGAAAACAATACATGAATAAAATGAGAAGTTCAACAAGGGAATGACAACCATCTCTCCCAAAAACGACATCCTAGAGTCAAAGAACATAATTTAAATGAAAAATTCAATGGAGTTTCAAATGTAAACTTGACCATGCAAAGGGAACAACAAACAAGCTGAAAGTTGTGGTGTAAGTGCATGTATATACATTTTGCTAAGTGAAATACTCAATGACAAATATTGTAGATCTTGTTTCATGTGGAATCTAAAAAAACAACAAAAAAAGCCAAAGCCAAAACAAAACCAAAAGTAAACTCAGAAAAAAATGGTCACACTTATGATCACCATAGTTGGAGGCGAGAGGGACGGGAAATTAAAGAAAGATGGCCAAGAGGTATACCCTTCCAGTTATAATACAAATATATGTACTAGGGATGTAACATAAAACTTGATGACTATAACTAAAACTGCTGTATGATATATAGGAAAGGTGTTAAGAGACTAAAACCTATGAGTTCTCATCACATCCTTTGTTCTTTAGTTTTCTTTTCCTTTTACTGTATTTATACAAGAAGATGAATGTTAGCTGAACCTATTGCAGTAATCACTTCACAATATATAAATCAAATCATCAAGTTGTATACTTTAAATTTATACAGTATTATATGTCAATTACTTATCAATAAAATGGGAAAAAGTTGAAAAGAAAGTTATATATTATAGTCTTATAAATATATATCTATACATATAATAATACACATTACCTCATATTATAAATCTGCCTATAAACAACATAACACATGATATATAATTTTGTTTTATAAATATATATGTACCTAAAAATATACATAAAATTTCTGAAATACAAACTGACTCTTCTCATTTTCCTTCTTCTCCTTTCCCTTTTTAAAATCACTTCTCTTTTTATCAGCTTTAAAGAATAATGTGACAGAATATGAAAAAGTAATTTTTTCTGTTTTCAGACTCTGAAATAAAATAATCACAGGTGTCTTTTATTTAGTCAAAAGACTTGAGGTTTTAGGTCGGAAAGATTTAGTTTCCTTTCCCAGATTTCAAAGTTAGTAAAGGTTTTCCCTGGTTTGGAGAAGGGAGGAGAGCTAGTAGAGAACTGCTGAGATATAGATGGCAGTGAATATAGTCTAGGGTTCCAGTGCTTTGCATTCTTTTTGAATCTCCCTGGAGATACGGTGCCTAAGACAAGAAATTTTAATGACTCAGAGCAGTAGGGAAAGACGATTAATTATTTCATTTCCATCAAACATCGCATAGAAGTGTCTAGTAGATATAGCAAACTGATTTTTTTATTAAGGTATTATTGATATACACTCTTATGAAGGTTTCACATGAAAAAACAATGTGGTTACAACATTTACCCATATTATCAAGTCCCCACTCATACCCCAATTCAGTCACTGTCCATCAGTGTAGTAAGATGCCACAGATTCACTGTTTGCCTTCTCTGTGCTACACTGTTTTCCCCGTGATACCCCACACCATGTGTGCTAAACATAATACCCCACAATCCCCTTCTCACACCCTAGCCAACCACCCTCCCACACCCCTCCCCTTTGGTACCCACTAGTTCCTTCTTGGAGTCTCTGAGTCTGCTACTATTTTGTTCCTTCAGTTTTGGTTCGTTGTTATACTCCAGAAATGAGGGAAATCATTTGGCACTTGTCTTTCTCTGCCTGGTTTATTTCACTGAGCGTAATATCCTCCAGCTCCATCCATGTTGTTGCAAATGGGAGGCTTTGTTTCCTTCTTATGGCTTAATAATATTCCATTGTGTATATGTACCACTTCTTTATCCATTCATCTACTAATGGACACTTAGGTTGCTTCCATATCTTGGCTATTGTAAAAAGTGCTGCAATAAACATAAGGGTGCATATGTCTTTTTGAATCTGACAAGTTGTATTCTTTGGGTAAATTCCAAGGAGTGGGATTCCCAGGTCAAATGGTATTTCTACTTTTAGTTTTTTTGAGGAACCTACATATTGCTTTCCACAATGGTCGAACTAGCCTACATTCCTACCAGCAGTGTAGGAGGGTTCCCCTTTCTCCACATCCTCGCCTGCATTTGTTGTTCTTAGTCTTAAGGATGGTGGCCATCCTTACTGGTGTGAGGTGATATCTCACTGTGGTTTTAATTTGCATTTCCCTGATGATTAGTGATGTGGAGCTTCTATTCATGTGTCTGTTGGCCATCTGAATTTCTTCTTTGGAGAACTATCACTTCAAATCCTCTGCCCATTTTTTAATTGGGTTATTTGCTTTTTGGGTGTAGAGGTGTGTAAGTTCTTTATATATTTTGGATATTAACTTCTTGTCAGATATGTCATTACAAATATATTCTCCCATACAGTAGGATGCCTTTTTGTTCTGTTGATGGTGTCCTTTGCGGTACAGAAACTTTTTAGTTTGATGTAGTCCCATGAGTTCATTTTTGCTTTGTTTCCCTTGCTCGAGGGGATGCGTTCAGGAAAAGTCGCTCATGCTTATATTCAGGAGATTTTTGCTTATTTTGTCTTCTAAGAGTTTTATGGTTTCATGACTTACATTCCAGTCCTTGATCCATTTCAAGTTTACTTTTGTGTATGGGGTTAAACAATGATCCAGTTTCATTCTCTTGCATGTAACTGTCCAGTTTTGCCAACACAAGCTGTTGAAGAGGCTGTCATTTCCCATTGTATGTCCATGGCTTCTTTATCATATATTAATTGACCATATATGGTTGGGTTTATATCAGGGCTCGATGGTCTGTTCCACTGGACTATGGGTCTGTTCTTGTGCCAGTACCAAATTGTCTTGATTACTGTGGCTTTGTAGTAAAGCTTGAAGTTGGAGAGGATAATCCCCCCACTTTATTCTTCCTTCCCAGGATTACTTTGGCTATTCAGGGTCTTTTGTGGTTTCATATGAACTTTAGAATGATTTTCTCTAGTTCGCTGAAAAATGCTGTTGGTATTTTGATAGGAATTCCATTGAATCTGTAGATTGCATTAGGCAGGATGGCCATTTTGACAGTATTAATTCTTCCTACCAGTGAACACGGATGTGTTTCCATTTATTGGTATCTTCTTTAATTTCTCTCATGAGTGTCTTGTAAGTTTCAGAGTATAGGTCTTTCATTTCCTTGGTTAGGTTTACTCCTAGGTATTTTATTCTTTTTGATGCAACTTTGAATGGAATTGTTATCCTGATTTCTCTCTCTGCTAGGTCATTGTTAGTGTATAGGAATGGTATAGATTTCTGCGCATTAATTTTGTATCCTGCAACTTTGCTGAATTCAGATATTAGATCTAGTAGTTTAAGAGTAGATTCTTTAGGATTTTTTATGTACAATATCAAGTCATCTGCAAACAAGGACAGTTTAACTTCTTCCCTACCAATCTGGACGCCTTTCATTTCTTTGTGTTGTCTGATTGCCATGGCAAGGACGTCCAGTCCTATGTTGAATAGAAGTGGGGAGAGTGGGCATCCTACTCTTGTTCCCGATATTAAAGGAAAAGCTTTCAGCTTCTTGCTGTTAAGTATAATGTTGGCTGTGGGTTTTTCATATATAGCCCTTATTATGTTGAGGTACTTGCCCTCTATACCCATTTTGTTGAGAGTTTTTATCATGAATGGATGCTGAATTTTGTCAAATGATTTTTCAGCATCTATGGAGATGAGTATGTGGTTTCTGTCCTTCTTTTTGTTGATGTGGTGGATGATGTTGATGGATTTTCAAATGCTGAACCATCCTTGAATCCCTGGAATAAATCCTACTTGATCATGATGGATGATCTTTTTGATGTAGTTTTGAATTCAGTTTGCTAATATTTTGTTGAGTATTTTTGCATCTATGTTCATCAGGGATATTGGTCTGTAGTTTTCTTTTTTTGTGGTGTCTTTGCCCCGTTTTGGTATTAAGAATGATGCTGGCCTCATGGAATGAGTTTGGAATTATTCCCTCTTCTTGTACTCCTTGGAAAACTTTAAGGAGGATGGGTATTAGGTCTTTACTAAATGTTTGATAAAATTCAGCTGTGAAGGCATCTGATCCAGGTATTTTGTTCTTAGGTTTTTCATTACCAGTTCAATTTCATTGCTGGTCATTGGTCTGTTCAGATTTTCTGTTTCTGGGTCAGCCTTGGAAGGTTGTATTTTTCTAGAAGGTTGTCCATTTCTTCTAGGTTATCCAGTGTGTTAGCATATAATTTTTCATAGTATTCTTTAATAGTTCTTTGTATTTCTGTGCTGTCTGTAGTGATTTTTCATTTCTCATTTCTGATTCTGTTTATGTGATTAGACTCTCTCTTTTTCATGATAAGTCTGGCTAGGGGTTTATCTATCTTGGTTATTTTCTCGAAGAACCAGCTCTTGCTTTCATTGATCCTTTCTATTGTTTTATTCTCCTCGATTTTATTTATTTATGCTCTAATCTTTATTATGTAGCTCCTTCTACTGACTTTGGGTCTCATTTGTTCTTCTTTTTCTAGTTTCGTTAATTGTAAGTTGAGACTGCTCATATGGGAATGCTCTTTCTTGAGACAGGCCTGTATTGCAATATACTTTCCTCTTAGCATGGCCTTCGCTGCGTCCCACAGATTTTGCGGTGTTGAATTATTATTGTCATTTGTCTCCATATATTGCTTGATCTCTGTTTTTATTTGGTCATTGATCCATTGATTATTTAGGAGCATGTTATTAAGCCTCTATGTGTTTGTGGGATATTTCATTTTCTTTGCGAAATTAATTTCTAGTTTCATTCCTTTGTGGTCTGAGAAGCTGGTTGTACAATTTCAATCTTTCTGAATTTACCGAGGCTCTTTTTGTGGCCTAGTATATGATCTATTATTGAAAATGTTCTATGTGCACTTGAGAAAATGTGTATTCTGCTGCTTTTGGGTGTAGAGTTCTGCAGATGTCTGTTAGGTCCAACTGTTCTAATGTGTTGCTCAGTGCCTGTCTCCTTACTTATTTTCTGTCTGTTTGATCTGTCCTTCAGAGTGAGTGGTGTGTTGAAGTCTCCTAGAATGAATGCACTGCATTCTATTTCCCCCTTTAATTCTGTTAGTATTTGATTCACATATGTGGGAGCTCCTTCGTTGGGTGCATAGATATTTATAATGGTTACATCTTCTTGTTGGATTGACCCTTTTATCATTATGTAATGTCCTTCTTTGTTTCTTTTGACTTTCCTTGTTTTGAAGTCTATTTTATCTTATACAAGTACTGCAACTCCTGCTCTTTTCTTCCTATTAGGTGCATGAAATGCCTTTCTCCATCCCTTCACTTTTAGTCTGTGCATGTCTTTGGGTTTAAAGTGAGTCTCTTGAAGGCAGCATATAGATGGGTCTTGTTTTTTTATCCATTCAGTGACTCTGTGTCTTTTGACTGGTGCATTCAGTCCTTTTACTTTTAGGGTGATTATGGATAGGTATGTACTTATTGGCATTGCAGGCTTCAGATTCGTGGTTACCAAAGATTCAAGGTTAACTTCCTTACTATATAAAAGTCCAACTTAACTTCCTTAATATGCTAGTATAAACACAATGTAGAGGTTCTTTTTTTGTTTCTTTTTTTTTTCTCCTCCTTTTTCTTCCTCCTCCATTCTTTATATATTTGGTATTTATTCTGAACTGTCTGTCTATCCCTTGATTGGCTTTGCATATAGTTAATTAAATGTTGCATTTTATTAGTAATTAGCTATTCTACTTTCTTTACTGTGGTTTTATTACCTGTGGTGACAGCTATTAAACCATAGGAACCCTTCCATCTATAGCAGTCCCTCCAAAATACACTGTAGAGATTTTTTGTGGGAGGTAAATTCTCTCAACTTTTGCTTATCTGGGAATTATTTAATCCCTCCTTCAAATTTAAATGATAATCTGGCAGGATAATGTAATCTTGGTTCAAGGCCCTTCTGCTTCATTGCATTAAATACATCATGCCACTCCCTTCTGGCCTGTGAGGTTTCTGTTGAGAAGTCTGATGATAGTCTGATGGGCTTTCCTTTGTATTTCTCTCTCTGGCTTCTTTTAGTAGTCTGCCCTTATCCTTGATCTTTGCCATTTTAATTACTATATGTCTTACTGTTGTCTTCCTTGGGTCCCTTGTATTGGGAGATCTGTGCACCTCCATGCCTGAGAGAGTATCTCCTTCCCCAGACTGGGGAAGTTTTCAGCAATCATCTCCACAAAGACACTTTCTATCCCTTTTTCTCTCTTCTTCTTCTTCTGGTATGCCTATAATGCGAATATTGTTCCACTTGGATTGGTCACACAGTTCTCTCAATATTCTTTCATGCTTAGAGATCCTTTTTCTCTCTGTGCCTCAGCTTCTTTGTATTCCTCTTCTCTAGTTTCTTTTTCATTTATCGTCTCCTCCACCATATGCAATCTGCTTTTAATACCATATATTGTGCTCTTCAATGATTGGATCTCTGACCATAATTCATTCCTGAGTTCTTGAATATCTTTCTGTACCTCCATGCACATGTTAATGATTTTTATTTGAACTCCCTTTCAGGGAGAGTCATGAGGTCAATATGATTTAATCTTTCTTAGGAGTTGTATTCATAATTTTACTCTGGACCAGGTTCTTTTGGCATTTCATATTTGTGTATGGCGCCCTCTAGTGCCCAGAAGCTCTACTCTGGAGCTGATCAGCCCCTGAAGCAATGTCAGGGATTGTAGGTAGTGGTATTGGTGCCTGGGGGGAGGAAAAAGCTGTGTCCTGCTTCCCGGCTGCTATGCCTGTCATCGCAGAAGGGGTTCTTGGAGCTGTGTAGGCAGCCAGGGAACAGGAGCACCTGAAGATCGTGAAAGATCCCTATCTGCTGGGCAGAGTGCACCCAGAGAATTTTGTCTACCTGTTCTTTCTCCTGAGCAGTAAGCTCTGTGCAATCCTTGCCCCTTTAGCAGCCCTCTTGCTAAGAGCTTCTTTGTTAGGAATTCTCTCAGATTTCCCACCTTTCTTTTGTCCCAGAGCAGGTGGATATGGATCCCTGCTTTCCACAAGCAGCTGGAATCTTAGTCTCTCCAGGAATTCTTCCTGTCTTAGCTTTCCAACCCCCTAATTATGAGAGTATCATGTAAACACCATGAAATGTAGGTTTGTGCTCCCAGAGCACATCTCCGCAGTTAGGTATTCAGCAGTTCCAGATCTTCACTCCCTCCCTGCTCTGTTCCTCCTCCTCTTGCTGGTGAGTTGGGACAGGGGAAGGGCCTGGATCCCACAGGACCACAGCTTTAGTACATTATCCTTTGCCGTGGAGTGTGCTCTTGTCTCCAGGTGTATGCAGTTTGTTGCAGTCCTCTTTCCTGTTGCTCTTTCAAGAGTAGTTGTATTAGTTATATTTTCATATTATATGCAGTTTTAGGAGGAAGCCTCTGTCTCACCTCTAATGCCGCCATCTTTAATCCACTCCTCCTTATTCCAGAGTGATTTTGTTTGATCAACGCTTAGGACCAGGTCAGGTGATGGATAGCTCAGCACATGCAGACATGAATATGAGACAATCAGATACTGGTGCAATCCCACATGTGACTTTGTGATATCCTAGCTCCCCAACATTTAGATCTGACTCCAAAGTAAAGGTAGTTGGGCTAAATTAAGTCTCAGCTACTCTGGCAGAAATGGTTTTTAAATTTATGGCAAGTACCAGCAAGTACTAAGACAGTGTAACTAAAATTCTCTCTGTCTGACTTATCTTGCTCATAATGGAGAAGACATCACTTTTCTTCCACCCCTTTATTCAGTACCTTTAGTTGCTAAGAAAAGGTAAGCTACTTTGGATGATTCAGGTAATAATGAAATTTATCCTGACTACAGAGATTCTAGATAGGCCAGATGTGTGTTCCTCAAGACTGTGCAATTTTGTCTGAGTATCTGTATTTATGTTGCTTAGATTCATTACTTTCTCCAACCTTCTGGAGGATTTACAAAAACCTGGCTCCTCTTTTGATTTCTTTGACCCATTTATTGTTTTTGCTAAGAGAACAGACTTAACTGCACACATACACACACACACAAAAAAAATAAATAAATAAATACGTGAGCAGATGGAGATGTTCATGAACAACAACAGGAAATCTGACTGATGAGGTCTTTCAATTGATAACACTCTTGACAATCTCCTCTAAAACTTAAGAGTCAATCATTGCCAATAATTTCCTTTTATGTGGGAAAAATTATAGCTTCAGTGACTGGGTCTCTAAGAAGTCTTTATCACTTTCTTTCTCTGAAATTTATTTTGCAAGCTCTTGTGGTTATACTTTACCCCAGGGACTTCCAAAACTTTTGTCTGTGACTTCCACAGTAAAACATATTCAGCAATATATACCAAAAACTAAATATATACCTAAATAAATAAATAAACAACAAATGTCCTTATTATATGTGATACACTTTAATAATGTATATTCTATTCTTTTCTCTACCTATTTTCAAAATATTGGTCCTGACTAGAATGACCACAAGTATCAGCTTTCCCAGGAAAATTCTTGTTTACATTTGTTGACAAAGTATAATCATTAGTAGCATCTCATTTTTCACTCAAAAGTGTCTCATGTTGTATGATAAATTATTTTGTTATCCTAGTTAATGTTAACCACTGAAGTGGTTTCACAACCCACTGATTATGTGGGTTGTGAAATCCTGGATCTGGGATCTAGTTCTCAGAAGATAACTCTAATTTGTCATGATATTATATTATATAATTTATCATCCTTCACTATAGACTGAACAGTGCTTCACTATTTTCTGAAAAATTTGATCCATTTGTTGATGAAATGCATAAAACTGGACTATTAGCATGCTCTTGGTATAATGTGATTCTTACAAACTCAGGTACCAGTATCATTAAATTATCGGCTGTACAAAAATGTTGCTTATTAATTTTTAAAGAAATTCAGTGGCTAAGGGATAATATAGTTAATATCACCTTCTATAGCCTATAATTAATTTGCATTATCATTGGAATTACCTTAAAATTAATTTCTTTAATAAAATTACAAAATTTGCAATTTCACTCCTGAGGCAAATGCTCTAGACTGGCTAAATAAATCCCCATTCACAAGACTCACAGCCCTTTTTCTTCATTTTCCTTCAATATTGGGCCAACAGTGGGTCACAGTTTTGGTGTATAATATATAAGCAAATCCTTACAAGGAAAAGGGATTTTTTTTTTAACATTCACTCTTTATCTATTCACCTTCTACACTTTACTCCATGTTCTTTCTCTCAGGAATAAGACAATAGTGGCAAAGACATGGTCCCCGCTATATGATTGTAACATGGCAAGTATCAAGAGGAATATCTACATACTAAGAATGAGACATCAGAAGATGGAAGGACTTTTGTTCCCTGGTAATACTGGATTGTTCATACCTGGATAACTTGCTGTGTGAAACCAACAGACTTCTATTTCTTTAAGCTACTATAGTAGTATTTTATGTTATCTTCAGAATATAAAATGCTGACAGATATTTTTATACCAGAAGTGTATGTTGCAAGAGATAGAACCTAAAATGTGAATTATCTAACTGGGAAGTAGATGGTATATACCCTATAATCCCAGGCTGAGAAATAAGTAAACCTTATTTAGAACTGACAAAATATTTGACAAAAATGATTGCTTGCTGTACCTTGTGAAAAAGAACACTCATGTTCTGTTATGTTAGGGGAATTCATGCTGTGGTTTATTGTCAAAAACTCTACAACAATGTATTCAAGCTAGAGCTAGCCCTGTACTTTGGGTATACACATGAACCTTCCCTCATTTAAAAAAATTGTAAATATTTTAAGAATAACTGCAGTCCACTAACATTCTTCAAATCAACAGACTCTGAAATTGGAGTCCACTGACACCAGCTACTGGTAGTTCTTAATGAGGATACACAATGCAAATGATAAAAATTTTTAAAAATCACCCACATTTGATTGTCAGATGTACACTTCTTTCTAGTTATATTCTCTGTACTTCTGTTTGAGACATTGCCCCAGGAAGTCACAGAACAAAATTCCAAAGAGGGATATGTTGATAAGGCTGCTTCAGTAAATATTTCCTAGAGACACTCCTAACAAAGAATTTTGGTTATGAAATCATGTTGAGGAAATAGCACCACTTTTCCCTATATCTGTAAAGAAACTTTAGGAGGAAGAAATCCAGTTCCTAAAAAAAGGAAGGAATCTAACTGATTTCAAAAGGAACACTAAGATTTACTCTCTGATCTTAGGAGATAGTTTTATCAGTTACTTTTTAAAAACAGAGCACTGGTCTGGAGGGAATGTCCATGATTTCTAATTTTGATATTGTGCCATGTCCAGCCCAGAGGCAAAGTGATCCACATATATGTTTATATATGTTTTTACATATATACATATATATTCCTTACAGTACAATAAGATATTTTGAGAGAATGCTAATTCACATAAGTTTTATTGCAGTATAATTATTCTATTTAATTATGAGCTATTGATATTGATCTCTTACTGTGCCTAATTTATAAATTAAATTTTTTTATGTAAGTATGTGTAGGAAAAAACATATTGTGTGTAGGAAAAAACATATTTTTTATAGGATTTGGTGCTATCAACAGTTTCAGGCATACACTGGGAGTCTTGAAACGTATCTCCCACAGATAAGAGTGACCATTACATTTAGAATTTAATTGAGTTGTTAGAATTAAGATGAAAATGACTGAGTCTAAGAACATGGTTGCATCAACTGGTTCTGTGAATAAAAAGAATTATAACAAGGGAAAGAGTGAACAGTTTTGACCATTTGGCTACACAAGAACTAAGGAAGAAAGGAGATGGCATTTAAGAGGTGTTTGCACAGAGCACAGTGAAAAAGTTTTTGATTTGAGAGTAATAGGAAATTCATTATCTGTGAAATTTGTGACCAGAAGAAATAAACCTCCCACTCATTGAATTGTATATTTCTGGCAGCATCAAGTAAAGCAAACTGGACTTAGAGGGGCCATTCTACTGAATTATTTGAATCAACTTGGGTCACTAGTGATTTTTAAAGCAATTAATTTCTCTCTAAGTGCTCTGGCACCATTAGACTGCTCAGAGCTTAATCAGAGTGTAGGATTGTGAAATAATATCCAGTATTTGTCACTGGGCAGGAAATACGGCAAGTTGTATAATAAAGCCAGAAGTTTAGGAAGGGAAAACAAAGCAAGCAAATTCACTCTTTGAAGATTTCAACAGACTAGAGATGGCACAGGTCAAGAGCAAAGATAGGTAATTAGATCCCTAAATAATATTAACTAAAGAGGGAGTTTAAATACTGAACAACAAACATAGATTTTACTAATAATGTGGAATTAGAGTGGATTCTGATTTAGTCTGTCCCATGTAGATTTTAAAACCTATAAACCTTAGACATTCTGGCACAGTAAACTTCTTTGAGGAAACATAGCAAGTATGAGTAGACACAAACATGGAATATTCTTAGAATCTAAGCATGTATTTCCATTGGGCTTCTACATGGATCTGAGCTTGATACCAACCAGAGCGAAGAACTGTTGACAGACTGCCTAGGCCTAAGCTAAAGTAGTGAATCCATGCGGCTTCAAGAAGCAGCCACAGAATAAACTGAACATACTCCAGCTTATCCTAGACTATCCTGAGAAGTGAACTGAATCACCAATCTGTTGGTTTGAGGGAGCTATGACTTCTTAGCCATTCTGTAGTGAGTAAACGGTCTCAAGTAAGAGATACCAGACTTGTATTCTGGTAAGTAAACAGCCTATAAGAGGCTTACAGAAGTGAAGTTTAAATATAAGTAGATTCATGTCAATAAAATTAAACATTCACATTAAAGAAAATTTAAATTATGTGTAAGCTATTCATTCTTTTAAGTAGGCACTGTTAATTTATCTTTTCAACACAGATTGAATATAGAGATGGATATGGATGTTTCCCATTCTTGAGCATTTCAATGTATATAGAATAAGAAAAAAAATACATAAGCAAATGACTACAATAAAAAGTGTAAGTGTGGTAATGATGCACATGCAGGACTTGGAAGCACCTAGGAAAACAACTAATGCTGCATTGAGATGTCAATGAACCACTCACCTTAGGGCTGAGTGTTGATGAAGCCAGAGTTTCCTAAGCAAGTAACAAGGAAAACTTTAATTTCAAAGAGAATAATGTTTGCCAAGAGCAAAGTAGCTTGTAGGACCATGATAATTCCAAGGAAGAGAAAATAATTTATCATCAGAAGGGAAAAGTAGTGAAAGATGATGTTGGAAAGACAAGCTGAAACAAATTTATGTAGGCTATTAGTGATCTGGCTAGGATGTTGGGCTCTACTCTTGGACCATGAAGTTTTAAGTAGTGGGATGGGAATGATAAGTCGCAGAAGTGTGATCCTGCCAAAACAGTGCTTGAACATTTGCACTGATCAGCTAAGCCAAATGAATAAATAGTCCTAAAAAATTCAGTGGATAAGAACCCCAGATTTTATTTCTCATATAACATGGTCAGGTGGGAGTTTAGCAGGGCAGCTCTCCTCCAAACGATCATCTTGAGGCTTAGGCATTTACTATGTTGGTGCTATGACATGTTCTAAGGCTTTGTTCTCTTCTGCATCCAAGTGGCACAAGCAGAAAGAGAACAGGAAGAAGATAGTCTTCTAAATGTCCACCCAGAAATTGACACAGATCACTTCCATTGACTTGAATATAGTCAAGATGTTACAACAATTACAAAATAGAGTAGAGAATGTATTTTTTATGGATGCCTGGAGTTAAAAGTTATGGGGTGGGGCCTAAATCCAACTGTCTTATAGACAGTTAAAGATCTATAATTTCCTACTAAAGATATTGCATTATTTGTTAATTGTTGAGAAAACTAAAACATAATATTAAAGATATATTTGTGAATTGGGTGGCAATAAACTGAAAAAAACCTGATATCTATCACCTTGCTGTACTTAGAAAAAGGAGCATTTTCACTCAAGTATTTGCTTAAAATGCAGACTATAGACTCTTTAAAACTTTCTCCAAAGGGCCCTTTCATCTAGTGGCCTCTGAAGAGGCTCTTGGAGCCCAGCACTAACTTAAAACAAGCACGGCACACATACAGACTGGGGATGACTCAGGAAGGACAAAGATAAGGTAGCTTACGATTTCACAAGCAGTGAAAAGAATGGATATATCTTATCTGTGAAAATTAGTGTTTTTTTAGTTGAACATGAACACAGGCTAAAAAACCATATGATGTTTCAGAGAGGGTATGTGACATAATGAGCGTTTAAAAAGGATAAGGAAGAGTAATCTACTAAAAGAATTTAAAAGTAATGTGGGTGGCAGGGGATACAAAATACCCTTGACCAGAATAGACACAGTGACGAAAAAATTTTTGCCATGATGTCCTCTAGGCATAAAAGATATTTATGAAACAACTCATATGGGGTACAGACTTGGTGCTATTGACCTAAACAAAACCAGCTTCCTTCTTCTCATCTTCATTCATCATAGTCAACATGTCACTAGCTACCTGTAATTACCTTCCCTGAGGAAGAAACAATTTTGGGAATATGCACAGATCCTATATCATATGCTATTTAATCTTAAAGAATTTTTAAAACAATTCTACTGTGTGTGTGTGTATTCTAAAATGCCATTGCTTTAAGTCACCATTTTCTCTCACTTGTCTTACTAGAGTAACTTGTACTTTGTCTCACATTACTATAATTATTCTACATATTGTTGCTAGAGTAAATATTCTAAAGTATAATTCTAATCATTTCACTCTCCAGAGTAAAACTTTTTCAGTGGTTCTGTATTGCTTACAGGCTACACTCCCTTATGACATGGATGTTCCTTTCTTACCCAGACCCTGTCTACCTTTTCAGTTTTACCTCTGAATACTTTTCCGCTGTCATATTATGCTCCAATTGTGCAGAAATATCTCCTTGAATAGACCATATTCTTTTCCACTTCCATCAGATTATGAATTCCTTTTAATGTTCTATCTAATTTTTATCTACATTAATGCCTACTTAAATATTTATTTCAAATACTCCATTTCCAGGAAACTTTCACTGTTTGTCAGTCTGAATGAGATGCCCAACATTGATATTCCCAGACTACGAAGGCATATCTTTTCACTGGTCTCTTTAGATACTCTTAAGTTCTGGTTTACCTATCAGTCTCTCATGTTAACTTCTAAGATATTTTGGAAGATGGGCCTATATTTATTTTCTTTCTCCTTTTTTGTAACCCCCGTGTCTGGTATAGTAAATGATATGTGTTTGCTGAATGATGTATGTGCAGTGTGGTGGGTACAGAGATCTACCTTCATGAAAGTAATTGTTGCCCAGCTGTGAGCAAATAGTCTCCAGCTAACACCTGCTTTAGAGTTTTTCTTCACCACAGTGAGCTTCCTCACCCTAGGACATACTCTTCTGAATGTGGCCTTTATACAGTAACTCATGAAGCTGTTAGTATAAAGACCTGGCCATTTGGCCTAATTGGGTTACCTGAGATACCACGCTTGGTTCCTCCATGGTGGTGGCTAAAGATTGGTAGGCCTACAAAGTGCTATAGGACTTTTCACTCTACTCAATACTCCTGTCCCCTTCTTCACACAGATGTTGACCCCTAATTAATAGCCTCATACCAAATTTCATCTTATCTTTTCCATATGAACAGCATAACTGCAATAGTCATTACAAGGAGTAGCCTGAGAAAGTAGACTATAAGATAGGGTTTTGGAGGTGTATCATTTGTTACCCATCTGGAAATGAGGACCCTGTCACTAGTAATAAGTGAAATTCATAAATCTCCTAGCTTTAGTTCCAGTTCTTAAAATCCTCACCAGTGGTAAACTGTGATAGCAAACAGATAGGAGAGCCTATACTAGATGGTGCTATTTTCCAGGTGTTTGAGAAGTACAGTGAAATAATAGCTATAAGGACAATTGAACTGGATGGCTAAATGCCACTGATACCCAAAAATGCGTTCTAAAAGTACTAGCAATTAATAGACACTTAAAAGTCAATTCTGAAAGCCAAAAGACCTCCCTGGAATACTACAGAGTCTTTTTCTATTCTGTAGCATAAAGACAAGAGAAAGATGAATATTCAGACAAGGACTTAATACTTGTCAGAAAGAGTGAACTCCCAAGAAGGGTGGATACACACAAAAATGCTGTCTATTATGGTAATGTTAGAATCTGATTAGGACAAACAGGGAAACTGGCATTTATTAAGGAGACATATGGGAAGATTGCTCACAACATTTTGAGCTGTACTGTTCCTCCCAAGGGGGGGAAAATAAAAAGAGATCACAAACTCTTGTCAGTTTTCAGATGCAGAACTCATTGCCTGAAGATTCAGCTGGCCCCTTGGAAAAAGGACTCTACAACACTACAAAAAGCACTTTGATAAAATTCTACAGAGTGCTTCCCCAAAGGTTCCCACAGGCATCTACTTAGATAAATGTACACTGGTGAGTGAGGAATATCCAAACATACTGAGGAATGCTAAGGATTGGCATTGACATCCACTAATTTGATGCAACATTATGTCCCTTTCCTTCACCCTCCCTGCCCTGCTATGAGATTGGCAGCATGTGATGGTAAGATAAAAATTGGAGTCCTGGTCAAGATCTAGATTATTTTGGTTCCAGCAGGTCCATGGGGATATCTTCTTTTAATTTTTCTGTTCCCCAAATGTGTAATTGGGATTGGCATGCATAATCATCTGTGTAAACCATACACTGGGTCCTAGGCCTACAGGGCAAGAACTATTATATAGAAGACCAAATGGTAACCATTAAAACTACCCTCTATCCCAGTCAAGATAATAATTCAGAAATAATATCATATATCAGGATGATCAGAAAAATTAACTTCATTCTTAAGGATCTAAAACATACAGCAGTAGTGGTTTCCACTTAATTCAACAATCAAATTGGGACATATGAGCAAAAAATGGCTGGTTCACTAAAGGTCTTGGTAAGACACACTCACTTCAACAAATGGGAATAGATCCTACAATGATTCAGGGGTTTTCCACTTCAGTAAAATTTTTAGGGATTTAGTGATCACTGGCATGCCAGAACGTGTGTTCTAAAGTAAAAGCTAAATAATTGCAGTTGTACCTACAACCATGTTGAAGGAAATGTATTAACTGCTAGGCCTCTTTGGGTTCTGGAGGCATAAACTGCACAGCTGGGAAAACTGTCCAGGCCCACATACTGTGTGAAACAAAATTCTATTTATTTTGAATGGGGCCCAGAATAGGAAAGGGCTCAGCAGCAGATCCAGTCTGTAGTGCAAATGGTTCTGTCATACATTCTTATGGTGTTAGAGGTGAAGTGGTGGTGGGATAAAATGTCTCCTGGAACTTATAGGAAATGCTAGTGAGACTATCACAATAAATTAGGACTCTGGGTTCTAGATCAAGGCCATGATGTCTACAATATGAATTTTAGGTCTTTTGAGAAAAAAATTCCTACTGGAGGAGTACCTGGTGATAGGATAGCAAGGGACTGTGAGACTGAATGACCCCCAGCTGGGTCCTGTCATATGTGCCAAGTCTTAACATTTTTCAGGTCCATCCAGCAACAATCTATCATATTAAGTTGTACCTCTATCTATGGTCAGATACTTTTAGAACTAGAGGTCATAAGCAAGCTGCATGAGCAAAGAGCCCAGACCCACATAACCTCTCTCTCAGGTCACACCTCTGATATATAAATGATCCTGTTTGAACAGTGATGGAGGAAGTAAAAACCAAAGCTTTCTTTATAGATGTGCTGAAGATGGGAAGGATCTTCACTGCAGCCTTCCTAGGGAGTGGACTTGAAAATTAATGATGAAGGAAAATTCTCCTAATAGACAGTTTCATGTTGTCATCTGGCCATCCATATCGCTGTTAAGAAAAGTGCCCTGAAGTTAGACTATATGTGGTCTCATGGGCAGTGGTAAATGGCCTCCTGGCTGGTCAGTACCCTGGGAAAAAAAGTTGGGAAGGAGTCCACAGTATACAGATAGAAGACCTAAGGAGTGGACACATAGTGTGAAAGAAGACCTTTGTATCAATGCATATCATAAAACATGTGCCACAGAAGAGACACTAACAAGTAGACAGAAAGACTTGGTTCATGTCAGTTATGAGCCACACATAGTTGCAGGCTAGAGATGCTGATCTCTAGAAAATACTTTGCATGCCAAACTCCATCTCAATCTCTGCAGCTGGAAACTCAACTGGCAGGAAGCTGTGTTAAAATGTAATTGCTATACCACATACCTATATCAAAGCTTTCTTTAGAGATATATTTTGTGGACATATCACAGTTGGTATCTCCTTTAACTATAATAATAACTCCCTTTTTGTAGCTTTCCTGGCCTGATAAGAAGCAGGAAAAGTGGAATTTTAGTACATTTAAAAAGAACAGTGGCACAAATATGTCACATATCTAAAGATGGTACATAATTAGCTTCTATTCAGTTGTTATTTGACTATATCTGAAAAGTTGAAATCTCATTTATGTTATTAATGTTTTATTTACCACTTAATACATTAACAGCATATGAGGAGGATGGAAATGATGGAACCTAATTTCATCAAAATTGCTCTATGAGAAAAGGAAGGGAGGAGGAAAAAAATCTAATACGGAAATGCAAATATATTGGGATGAAAAATCAAACAGCCATACTCTATGTGCATTCTCTACTATTGATATTCACTAACTTGTGCATGTCTGTGGATGAAGATTCAGGCAGATCATTTAAGTTGCTAGAGAAATTAACATTTCTTATATTCCAAATTTAGCCTAATATTAATCACTCACTAATCTCAACATTTGTCATTTACTATTTATCAAAAATCCAAGCAATCCAAATCAAGCGCCTACTTTAACATAATGTTGTTTGTTAAAACTAACATTATTTCAACAAAGTCTACTATAGATATGATCTATAGAATGTAGAAGTTGAGGAATAAAATCACTAGACACAGACTAAAAAGTACTAGAATTTCATAAGGTGTCTGTCTTTTGCAAAGATAGACTCGTCTGTAAAACATGTGCACTAAGCAGTAAAGCAGCAAACTACCAATGAGGTAGCAGTCTCTTTAACCTCTGTTGTTGCCCTGGAGACATTATTACAATTGCAGGAATGTAACAAAAATAACAACTACTGTTACAATTACTATTTGACAGGTGGTTCCATGTGCTGCTTGAATATAACTTATTCTCAATTAATTATGTATAATTGTCTTTAAAAGGTTAGAGAAACGAGGAGAAGGGAATTTAACTAACTTACAAAATTCACAGAGCTAGACGGTGGAAGAGCCGGAGTAACTCCTACGCCTGTGGCTCTGAATAACCAGGCGGATATATAACACATCCGCGCTTGGAAGTTCTCCAAAAATGGTGTAGAATGAAGACAAACGTCATCTGCCAAGCAAGTAATAAAATAAGCCCGCGTCTAGGTCTGCGTCTCTGTCGCATCACGTCACATCAACGTGTAGCTCTCGTTTACCTCAGGTCGTGATTACGCCTCTGCACGTCACCCTACGTCGCGTCTACGTTCCTCACGTTTACCTCAGGGCGCCTCTATGCCTCTGTTACGTCACTCACGTCACATAACATCTACTACCTCTGCCTCGCCTCAACCTCCCGTTCCAGGTAAGTCTCTGTCTACCTCACGGCGACCGGTAACTCTATGTCTGTATGTCCACGAGTGTAGGCACACAGACAGGAACGTCTTCTGTCTGCTTCTCAGGAAGACATTTTATTTGAGGCAGTCTGTAGGAAGTATTTTCAGAGAAACCTTATTGTTAAGGAGAATAGTGCCTTCTAGCTGCATAGCATAAACTTGGATTTTTCTAATAGTAAGAAGAGAAAGAGTTAGGAAATAGGATATAAAGTTTGAAATCCACAATGCTGAAGGAGACTGAACTTGGATCAACCGGCAAGTTTGAGAGCCTCCATCAGTAAGTATATGATCATAATATCAGAAAAGAGTGACTGTTGGGCACTGTAGGAAATAGAAACACACACTGTGCTGCAGAGGTTAAACAGCAGTTAATGAGAGAATGAAATCTGGGTGAAATCTGAACGGCCTGTTCGGCATTGGGTTCAAGTAGGAAGACTGTAAGCTCCAGAGCTACCTGGTAACATCTGGGAAAATTTCATGATTTGCGTGGTGTGTGTTTTTACCCTAGTTAACTGAGGTTTATAAAGGAGGATGCTGATTTCCTTTCTATGGAACCTCAGGTTTCAAAAATCTGTTTTCTGTTAAGAAGCAAACCCTGTAAGAAAAGAAAATGTACAATAGTTGCCTTCTTAGGACTTGTATTGAATATACAAGATAAACATAATCAAATCTTCCTAAAAAATAGTGTCTAAATATGCCTTTGTAGTTGCTGTAGTTGATTTGAAAGTGACTAAGCAAATGATGCTAATAGTAATAATAGATAATACTTCATTAGTTACAAAATACCTTTCTATTGATTAAGATCTTAAAATAATTTTATAAAGTTGTATTATCTTACATGTAAAGATGAAGAAGTACATTCAGAATTAACTTTATTGGAAGATATACATGACTAATGGCAGGTCCTATGGTTCCAGGTCTCATGTCAATTGCAGCATATTGTCTTTCTCTCTTAGGCAAAAATATAATCAATTAGCAGAAAACACACTCTTGCCATAATGGCACGATAATCCAGATATGACAAATATTTATTATAGTATAAGAATCATTTTTGATGAAGGGGAGTTATTTTAAACTAAGAAAAAAAACCCCTCAGTTTGTAAAACTACTGGTATAAGTGAAAAGTTGCATGTTAAATGTATTCAGCCCTGAAATAGCCTCTGATACTGCTTAACTAACTTGTAATGTGTCTTGCAGCTCACGCTGCTCTTTGGAAACCACTGAGGGTGTAATCCTGCTGCCCTTGCATTTCTTTTGTGCTCATGTAACTTCCATTAACATTGCTTAAAGTTCAGGATACCAGGAACTAAGGGCAATTTTTCTCTGCTTCCTCAATTCTCAGTAGCTTTGCAGTCATAGACATTTAGCAACACTTTCTCAATAAGGAACGGGGATATTTTACACAGAACTAAGAAAGCTGCAGGGAAGCCCTGCTTACTGCAGGGAATCTGGGGGCTGAGCCACGTGACACATAGCTCCGGTAGGGCACCAGCTGCTTGGAACTACCTCAGGGCTATAGGCTATGAGAAGAGAACTCCCATTCGCTGTGTGTACACCTGACTGGCTGTATGACAGCAATGCCTTCCAACCCAGCAGTTTCTGTTCCACTATTCACCAGATGCAATTAGCAGAGTCCGAAGGAAGCAACTTAAACTGCCAAATAGGCCCATAACCTCATTGTTTGCCCATTAGTAGTCACAGGGTATATCTTTAGAGCAACAAAAAACCTATGAAAATTATAAGAAAGTATCCCTTCATTTCTAAGTTTGTCATAGTTCCTCAGTTTGTAAATGCCATTATATAAAATAGGTTTCATAACAGAGAGGTGTCATTTCCAATTGAAATCTGTTCTATATACAACAAAAGTCGTAAGTTCTCTTGGCAAACTAATAATTGGAGAAGCCCAGGATATTACTGTAAACTACAACTTAGAGGTTAAGATATGCACATTTCTTTTCTATTTCCTTAAATTGCCTTTGCCCTAATAATTTTCCTATGAATAATGATACATAGGTTTATTTTCTTAGATAAACTAAATTATATATTAAATATACTCAATGTTGATATTTAAAAGCTTACTAACATCACCCCTTAAAAAATGTATATGAAACTTTACCCCTAAATAAGTTGTTGCCCCTTACTTTATTTTTCTGATGAATGAACTGTCTTTGAAACTTGAACTGATATCTGATGTCAATGTATTAATTATTTCCTGAGTTTCCAACATGAAAATGTCAAAATCTTACTAGCTAATATATAAGTTCTGCTTTGAAATAGAAACAGTTGAGTGTCTTTTCCAGTCTTCTTGACACACAAATTAAGAGATAAGCAAGGGGCTAGAGTAAAAGACAAATGGAAAGAATTCAGGTGTGCTTTACATCACATCTCCAGAAAAATTGCTATTTTTCTTTACTGATCCTGACTTTGTTTTACTTTTTCTAAAGCAGTGCACAACATATGTTACAACTAATCATATAAAAACCACTGGGAGAATAAATGCTGTCACAGTAATTAATGGTTTAACTCACTCTGACTATTTTCAATATTAATAACCAAACTGGGACTTTTGTGTTAGTGTGAATAGGAACATATGTTGCTTAGTGCATTTTGTCTCTAAAAAACAGGGAGCCTGCTCATTCTTCCTGGGTTTTAGTCCATATCTTGATTTGGAGCAGGACAGGGGAGTACAGTCAACACCCTGTTTTCCAGTGTGGATTGGTATAATATGCTACCATTCCATTAGCCCTCAAACCTCACCTTCTTTGGCTATATTCCTAAGAGTGTTCAGAATAGTATAAGGGATTTCAAATATAATGAGTAATGCTGTTGACCAAATAAACAAGCAAGCAAGCAAACAAAACTTGGATAACCATCAAAGCAACCCTTGTCTATGTTCCTAGGTTTGTATCAAGAGCCCCCTTCAAAAGGATTCAACATTAGTCCATAAAGTTCTTTCCTGGTTGTATAGGGAATTCTTATTATTTAAGTCAGCTTTCTGTTCATACGTCTTATAGTTGATCATCTAAGAGCATAAAAATATCTTTACTCTTATCATATATGTAAACAATCATTTACTATTATGGTCTTTGTTGTTGTTACTTGTTTGAGGTATTTTGTTGCTCTGTATTAAAATAGGGCCCTTATTTTATTTTATTTATTTACTTTTTTTAATATAATTTATTTTATTATCATTAATCTAAAATTACATGTGCAATATTACGGTTATTAAACTACCCCTTCATCAGGTCCCCCCCACCAACCCCATTACAGTCACTGTCCATCAGCGTAGTGAGATGCTATAGAATCACTACTTGTCTTCTCTGAGCTGTACTGCCCTCCCCGTGCCCCCCCAACATTAATATCTGCTAATCGTAATGCCCCTTTTCCCCTCTTATCCCTCCCTTCCGCCCATTTTCCCCAGTCCCTTTCCCTTTGGTAACTATTAGTCCGTTCTTGGGTTCTGTGAGTCTGCTGCTGTTTTGTTCCTTCAGTACTTTTTCTTTGTTCTTATACTCCACATATGAGTGAAATCATTTGATACTTGTCTTTTTCGGCTTGGCTTATTTCACTGAGCATAATACCCTCTAGCTCCATCCATGTTGTTGCAAATGGTAGGATTTGTTTTCTTCTTATGGCTGAATAATATTCCATTGTGTATATGTACCACATCTTCCTTATCCATTCATCTACTGATGGACACTTAGGTTGCTTCCATTTCTTGGCTATTGTAAATAGTGCTGCAATAAACATAGGGGTGCATCTGTCCTTTTCAAATTGGGCTGCTGCATTCTTAGGGTAAATTCCTAGGAGTGGAATACCTGGGTCAAATGGTATTTCTATTTTGAGTTTTTTGAGGAACCTCCATACTGCTTTCCACAATGGTTGAACTAATTTGCAGTCTCACCAGCAGTGTAGGAGGGTTCCCTTTTCTCCACATCCTCGCCAACATTTGTTGTTGTTTGTGTTTTGATGTTGGCCATCCTCACTGGTGTGAGGTGATATCTCATTGTGGTTTTAATCTGCATTTCTCTGATGATTAGTGATGTGGAGCATCTTTTCATGTGCCTGTTGGCCATCTGAATTTCTTCTTTGGAGAAGTGTCTATTCATGTCCTCTGCCCATTTCTTAATTGGATTATTTGCTTTCTGTTTGTTAAGGTGCATGAGTTCTTATATATTTTGGATGTCAACCCTTTATCAGATACGTTTTTTATGAATATATTCTCCCATGCTGTAGGATGTCTTTTTGTTCTACTGATGGTGTCCTTTGCTGTACAGAAGCTTTGCAGCTTGATATAGTCCCACTTGTTCATTTCTGCTTTTCTTTCCCTTGCCCGGGGAGATATGTTCATGAAGAAGTTACTCATGTTTATGTCCAAGAGATTTTTGCCTGTTTTTTTCTAAGAGTTTTATGGTTTCATGACTTACATTCAAGTCTTTGATCCACCTTGAGTTTACCTTTGTGTATGGGGCTAGACAGTAGTCCAGTTTCATTCTCTTACATGTAGCTGTCCAGTTTTTCCAACACCAGCTGCTGAAGAGGCTGTCATCTCCCCATTGTATATCCAAGGCACTTTTATCAAATATTAATTGACTGTATATGTTTGGGTTAATGTTTGGATTTTCTATTCTGTTCCACTGGTCTGTGGGTCTGTTTTTGTGCCAATACCAAATTGTCTTGATTACTGTGGCTTTGTAGTAGAGCTTGAAGTCAGGGAGCGTAATTCCCCCTGTTTTATTCCTCCTTCTCAGGATTGCTTTGGCTATTCGGGGTCTTTTGTGGTTCCATATGAATTTTAGAATTATTTGTTCCAGTTCATTGATGAAAGCTGTTGGTAGTTTGATAGGGATTGCATTGAATCTGTAGATTGCTTTAGGTAGTATAGCCATTTTGACAATATTTATTCTTCCTAGCCAAGAGCATGGGATGCATTTCCATTTGTTAGTGTCCTCTTTAATTTCTCTTAGGAGTGTCTTGTAGTTTTCAGAGTACAGGTCTTTCACTTCCTTCGTTAGGTTTATTCCTAGGTATTTTATTCTTTTTGATGCAATTGTGAATGGAATTGTTTTTCTGATTTCTCTTTCTGTTAGTTCATCATTAGTGTATAGGAAAGCAACAGATTTCTGTGTGTTAATTTTGTATCCTGCAACTTTGCTGAATTCAGATATTAGTTCTAGTAGTTTTGGAGTGGAGTCTTTAGAGTTTTTTATGTACAATATCATGTCATCTGCAAATAGTGACAATTTGACTTCTTCTTTACCAATCTGGATGCCTTGTATGTCTTTGTTTTGTCTGATTGCTGTGGCTAGGACCTCCAGTACTGTGTTGAATAACAGTGGAGAGATTGGGCATCCCTGTCTTGTTCCCGATCTTAGATGAAAAGCTTTCAGCGTCTCACCGTTAAGTGTGATGTTAGCTGTGGGTTTGTCATATATAGCCTTTATGATGTTGAGGTACTTGCCGTGTATACCCATTTTGTTGAGAGTTTTAATCAGGAATGGATGCTGAATTTTGTCAAATGCTTTTTCAGCATCTATGGAGATGATCATGTGGTTTTTGTTTTCTTTTTGTTGTTGTGGTGGATGATGTTGATGGATTTTCGAATGTTGTACCATCCTTGCATCCCTGGGATGAATCCCACTTGATCATGGTGTATGATCCTCTTGATGTATTTTTGAATTCGGTTTGCTAATATTTTGTTGAGTATTTTTGCATCTACGTTCATCAGGGATATTGGTCTGTAATTTTCTTTTTTGGTGAGGTCTTTGCCCGGTTTTGGTATTAGAGTGATGCTGGCTTCATAGAATGAGTTTTGAAGTATTCTCCTCTTCTATTTTTTGGAAAACTTTAAGGAGAATCGGTGTTATTTCTTCTCTATATGTCTGGTAGAATTCAGAGGTGAATCCATCAGGCCCAGGGGTTTTGTTCTTGGGTAGTTTTTTGATTACCAATTCGATTTCGTGGCTGGTGATTGGTCCATTTAGTTTTTCTGTTTCTTGCTTGGTCAATCTTGGAAGGTTGTATTTTTCTAAGAAGTTGTCCATTTCTTCTATGTTTTCCAGCTTGTTAGCATATAGATTCTCATAATATTCTCTTATGATTCTTTGTACTTCTGTGGGGTCCGTCGTGATTTTTCCTTTCTCATTTCTTATTGTGCTTATATCTGTAGATTCTCTTTTTCTGTTAATGAGTCTGGCTAGGGGTTTATCTATTTTGTTTATTTTTTCAAAGAACCAGCTCTTGGTTTCATTGATTTTTTTGTATTGTTTTATTCTTCTCAATTTTATTTATTTCTTCTCTGAGCTTTATTATGTCCCTCCTTCTGGTGACTTTGGGCCTCATTTGTTCTTCTTTTTCCAATTTCAGTAATTGTGTCTTTAGACTATTCAGTAATTGTGTCTTTAGACTATTCATTTGGGAATGTTCTTCTTTCTTTAAATAGGCCTGGATTGCAATATACTTTCCTCTTAGAACTGCCTTTGCTGCGTCCCACAGAAGTTGTGCCTTTGTGTTGTTGTTGTCATTAGTCTCCATATATTCTTTGATTTCTGTTTTGATTTGGTCGTTAACCCATTGATTAATTAGGAGAGTGTTGTTAAGTCTCTATGTATTTGTGAACCTTTTTGATTTCTTTCTAAAATTTATTTCTAGTTTTATACCTTTGTGATATGAGAAGTTGGTTGGTAGGATTTCAATATTTTTGAATTTACTGAGGTTCTTTTTGTGGCCTAGTATGTGGTCTATTCTGGAAAATGCTCCATGTGCACTTGAGAAGAATGTGTATCCTGTTGCTTTTGGGTGTAGACTTCTGTAGATGTCTGTTAGGTCCATCTGTTCTAGTGTGTTGTTCAGTGCCTCTGTGTCTTTACTTATTTTCTGTCTGGTTGATCTTTCCTCTGGAGTGAGTGGTGTGTTGAAGTCTCCTAAGATGAATGCATTGCTGTCTATTTCCTCCTTTAATTCTGTTAGTATTTTTCTCACATATGCTGGCGCTCCTGTGTTGGGTGCATATATATTTATAATGGTTGTATCTTCTTGTTGGACTGACCCCTTTATCATTATGTAATGTCCTTCTTTATCTTTTGCTACTTTCTTCGTTTTGAAGTCTATTTTGTCTGATACAAGTACTGCAACACCTGCTTTTTTCTCTTTGTTGTTTGCATGAAATATCTTTTTCCATCCCTTCACTTTTAGTCTGTGTATATCTTTTGGATTTGAGGTGAGTTTCTTGTAGGCAGCATATAGATGGGTCTTGCTTTTTATCCATTCTGTTACTCTGTGTCTTTTGATTGGTGCATTCAGTCCATTTACATTTAGGGTGATTATTGATAGATATGTACTTATTGCCATTGCTGGCTTTAGATTCGTGGTTACCAAGGGTTCAAGGGTTGCTTCTTTACTATCTAACAATCTAACTTAACTTTCTTGTTAAGTTATTGTAAACACAGTCTGATGTTTCTTTATTTCTCTCCCTTCTTAATCTTCCTCCTCCATTCTTTCTATAATAGGTGTTTTATTCTTTGCCTTTAGTTAGTATTTGGATGGTCTGCCTTCTTTTCTATGATTTTATTTTCTCTGGTGACATCTTTTTATCCTTAGGAGTGCTTCCATCTAGAGCAGTCCATTTAAGATATCCTGTAGTGGTAGTGTATGAGACGCAAATTCTCTCAACTTTCGTTTGTCTGGAAATTGTTTAATCCCTCCATCATATTTAAATGATAATCGTGCTGGATACAATATTCTTGGTTCGAGGCCCTTCTGTTTCATAATGTTAAATATATCATGCCATTCTCTTCTGGCCTGTAAGGTTTCTGTTGAGAAGTCTGATGATAATCTGATGGGTTTTCCTTTGTAGGT